>CM053615.1:69529158-69586546 GCA_028646535.1 Procyon lotor
AATGATAGCAGATGGAAAATTAAAAACAGGAAGAAATAAAGAGTGCCAAAAATGGTAATTATATTTGATTTTCTCTCATTTAAAATTTTAAAAAAAGATTTTAGTTATTTATTTGAGATAGTGAGAGAGAGAGGATGAGTGGGGGGAGGCACAGAGGGAGAACGAGAAGCAGGCTCCCTGGTGAGGAGGGAGCCAAACGGGGGTAAGAGGGAGGCGGGGGGGTGGGGGCCTCAATCCCAGGACCCTGAGATCATGACCTGAGCCGAAGGCAGACACTTAACCAACTGAGCCACCCAGGTGCCCCAACATTTAAAAAGTTTTTAAAAAGATCATTTTTTAATCCTATGCTAACTACAAAGTATCATTTAGTATATACTGATTCATAAAAGTCAAATGCACAGAGTTGGGAGGGAGAATTGGAAGTATACTGTTATAAGACAATTATATTAAATGTGAAGTCATATTAAAAAGTAAACCAGGGGCGCCTGGGTGGCTCAGTCGTTAAGCGTCTGCCTTCGGCCTAGGTCATGATCCCAGGGTCCTGGATCGAGCCCCGCATCGGGCTCCCTGCTCGGCGGGAAGCCTGCTTCTCCCGCTTCCATTCCCTCTGCTTGTGTTCCCTCTCTCGCTGTGTTTCTCTCTGTCCAATAAATAAAATCTTTAAAAAAAAAAAAAAAAAAAAGTAAACCAGATAGGGGCACCTGGGTGGCTCAGTGGGTTAAAGCCTCTGCCTTTGGCTCAGGTCATGATCCCAGGATCCTGGGATCGAGGCCCGCATCAGGCTCTCTGCTTAGCCGGGAGCCTGCTTCCTCCTCACTCTCTGCCTGCCTCTCTGCCTACTTGTGATCTATCTCTCTCTGTCAAATAAATAAAAAATCTTTAAAAAAAAAAAAAGTAAAACAGAGGTAAATCAACAGTGTTGTTAATATTCTAAAATAAAACAAAACAAAACCTCAATTAATCCAAATGAAGATGAAAGCAGCAGAGAAAGAAAAAAGGTACGAACCACAGCCAGAACAAACAGATAACAAATAATAGTGTAGTTAAGTCAAACTGTGTTAAAAATTACATTTAATATAAACATTAATTCAAAACTAAAAATATCAAATGAAAGTAGATTGGCAAACTAAATAGGAAAAAAAAGCAGGACCTAACTAATGCTATTGAAAAGAAATTCACTGTAGGGTCACCTGGGTGACTCAGTCGGTTAAGGATCTGCCTTCAGCTCAGGTCATGATCCCAGGGTCGTGGGGTTGAGCCCCACATCTGGCATCCTGGCTCTCTGCCCTGTGGGAAGTCTGCTTCTCCCTCTGCCTCTCCACATCTCTACCCCTCCCCATCCCTGGCCTGTGCTCTCTTTCTCACTCACTCTCTCTTTCAAATAAATATATAAAATCTTAAAAAAAGAAAAGAAATCCACTTTAAGTATAAGGAGAGCCATAGGTTAAAAGTGAAAAGATGAAAAAAGAATTGCCACGCAAACACAAACCAGAAGAAAACAGGTATAGTTATATTAATACCAATCAACTAGACTGCAGCTCAGGGAATATCGCCATGCATAATAGACATTTCATAAATGAATGGGTAATTTCAACAAGAAGATATAATAACCCTAAGCATGTGTCAACTCAATAACAGCTTCAATAAGGAAAGCTTATTTTCCTTTTTCGAAGGAAAAACAACTGAAATGAGAAATGAACCAATTCACAATTACAATTATAGGTTTAGTCACTCCTCTGTCAGGGGTAGAACAAGCAGACAGAAAATCAGTAAGAATACAGAAGACTTAAAGAACACTGTTTAAGGGCGCCTGAGTGGCTCAGTCAGTTAAGGGTCTGTCTTCGGCTCAGGTCCTGGAATCAAGCCCCACATATGGGTTCCCTGTTGGTGGGAAGCCTGTTTCTTCCTCTCTGCCTGTTTCTCCCCGTTTGTGCCCTCTCTCTTTCACTGTCAAATAAACAAATAAAATCTTTAAAAAAAAAATAACACTGTTTAAAGTAGTTCAGTAACAAATTGAACAAACTGACATTTATGCATAATTCCTTTTTTTTTTTTAGATTTTATTTATTTGACAGAGAGAGAGAGAGATCACAAGTAGGCAGAGAGGAAGGCAAAGAGAGAGGGGGAAGCAGGCTCCCTGCTGAGCAGAGAGCCTGATGCGGGGCCCAATCCCAGGACCCTGAGATCATGACCTGAGCAGAGGCAGAGGCTTTAACTCACTGAGCCACCCAGGAGCCCCCCCCCCCTTTTTTTTTAACAGAGAGAGAGGGAGAGAGCATAAGGTCAGGGAGGGGCCGAGGGAAAATCTTAAATAGATTTCAAATTATTTAAATCATACAACTAAGGCAGTGCTTAAAAGTGCTTATGTTAGAAGAGAAAAAAGTTGTTAGCTTGAACAATGCGGGGAGAGTGGTTTGGAGTGTCGACCTCAGCACAGGTAAAAATCCACATATAACTTTATGGGGCGCCTGGCTGGCTCAGTGAGTGGAGAATGCAGCTCTTGATCTTGGGGCTGTAATCTCTACACATGTTGAATATAGAGATTACTTAAAAATAAAATCTTAAAAAAAAAATCCATATATAACTTTAGACTTCCCCAAATTAACTAAGAGACTACTGTTGACTGGAAAGCATTACTGATAACATAAAGAGCCAATTAACACATATTTTATATGTATATGTATTTTTTTTTTTTAAGATTTTATTTATTTATTTGACAGAGAGGAGAGAGATCACAAGCAGGCAGAGAGGCAGGCAGAGAGAGGGAGAAGCAAGGCTCCCCGCCGAGCAGAGAGCCTGATCTGGGGCTCGATTCCAGGACCCTGAGATCACGACCTAAGCCGAAGGCAGAGGCTTTAACCCACTGAGCCACCCAGGTGCCCCGTATATGTATTATGTACCATATTCTTACAAGTAAACTAGAGAAAAGCAAATGTTATTAAGAAAATCAAGAGGACAAGAAAATACATTTACAGTACTGTACTATATAAAAAAATTCACAAGTAAGTGGACCTTCGTGTTCAAACCTGTGTTATTTAAAAGTCAACTGTAATTAAAAAGAAGAAAAACAACGAAGTATATATGGAAATAGATTATAAAAAGATGCACAGCAGTTAAAAAAAGGTCAATGAAAGCAAAATGTTTATTTGGAAAGATCACTAGGATTAAAAAACTTCTAGCTAGATTGAAAAAGAAAAAAACAAGACAGGTAATATTACCAATATGAGGATAAAAGATCACTAGAGAGTCTATATGGATTAAAAGGATAATGGGATATTATGAACAATGTTTTGCAATAAATTAGATAAATGAACTTGTAAGATACAAATGATCAAAATTGACTAAGAAAACAGAAAACATAAAAAGCCTTTGAAATTGAATTCATAATTTAAAAACTTCCAAAAAGCAAAACTCCAGGTCCAGATGGCTTCACTAGTGAATGCTATCAACCTTTCAGGAAAGAAATAATACCAACCCTAAAGAAACTTTAAGAATTAGAAAAGAATGAAATACATCCCAACTCAATTTATGAAAACAGCAATATCCTGGTAACAAAACCACACAAAGACATTATGAGAATAGAAAAATAAATCTCTTGGGGCTCCTGGGTAGCTCAGTCGGTTAAGTGTCTGCCTTTGGCTCAGGTCATGAACCCAGGGTCCTAATTGAGCCCTACATTGGGCTCCTTGCTCAGTGTGGAGTCTGCTTCTCCCTCTATCCTTCCCACCCCTGCTTGCGATCTCTCTCTTTCTGATAAGTAAATAAAATTAAAAAAGAAAAAAGAAAATTAAGTCCCATGCTCACTCATAACAAGAGATGCAAAGATCATAAGGAAATACAAGCAAATTGAATTCAACAATGCAAAAAGATAATATATGACCACAAAATACAATTAACCCAGATATACAAGGTTGAACTGACTGTTAGAAAAATCAACCAATGCTATTCACCATGTTAACAGAATATGCATTACATCATTTAATGAAGAAAAAAAGTATTTGACAATCTTCTATACCTATTACTATTAAAAAAAAAAATATCTCAACAGATGAGGAACAAAAGGGAGCTCAGTCAACCTGACACAGGGCATCTATGAAAAACCAACAGTCAACATTTAATTTATGGTAAAAGATTAAATATTTTTCCCTGAAAACCAGGAACAAGGCAAGGATATCCATTCTCACCAGTTCTATTCAACATTTTACAAGACCTAACCTTGAAATTAAGTACAAAAGCAAAAACAAAACAAACAAAACCCCACCATAATAAAAGGCATACAGAGTGGAAAGGAAGAAGTAAAAACTATTTTTGCTTGAACATGACATGATCATGTACATACAAAATCTTAAGGAATGTATAAAAAAGCTAACAGAACTAATATTTCAATTTAGCAAGACTGCAAAGAAACAAGGTCAATTTTAAAAACAGCAGTATTTCTGTGTATTAGTAACAAATACTTGAAAAGTGAAATAAAAAATATAATTCTATTTATAATGCATCTCTAAACTTGAAATACTCTAGAATAAATTTATTAAATATACCTATAAGATGAGAATCACAAAACACTACTGAGAGAAACTGAAGATCTAAATAAATGGGGAAATATACCATAGTCAATGATTAACTCAATCTTATTAAAATACAACTCTCACAGATTGGCTACATATATTAAATGCAATCTCAATCAAAATGTGAAGTTGCTGCTAAATTTCACGTAGGAAGGACCCAGAATAACCAAAACACTTAAATTTTAGGGGGACACACACTACAGGATATTAAGACTTACTATAAAACTGGAATAATTAATAAAAATAACCCTGGAATAATCAAGGCAGTAGTGTATTGAAGAAAAATGCCAAAGGTCAATGGAACATAATTTAGAGTCTAGAAGTATCTCTATACATATATGGTTGACAGATTTTCAAAAATGTTACAAAAGTATTTCAATGAGAAAAGGATAACCGTTTCAATGATACATTTCTTGGATAAAACACAAACCACAAAACAAAAAAATTGGTTAGTTGAAACTTCATCAAAAATTTAAAAGCCACTGTTAAGAAAAGTCACTGTTCAAGAAAATAAAAAGGTAAGCCACAGAACACAAAAATATATAGCTGAGAAGCACAGGAAAAGATGTCTAACATTACATTATTCAGTGAAATGCAAATTGAAACTTCAATTAGATACCACTATAAATTCACAAAAATAGGGGTGGCTCAGTCAGTTGGGGATCTGCCTTCCGCTTGGGTCGTGATCCCAGGGTCTTGGGATTGAGCCCCATGTTGGGTTCCCTGCTCAGCAAGGAGTCTGGTTCTCCCTGTGCCCCTACTCATGCTCATTGTCTCTCTTAAATAAATAAAATCTTAAAAAAAATATTCACAAAAATGGCTGAAATTTAAAAGACTGACAACATCAAATGTTGGCAAGGATATAGAGAAACTTTCGTACACTGTTGCTGGAAACATAAAATGGTACAAATACTCTGAGAAAAAGTCTGGCAGTTTCTAATAAAACTAAACACATACTACCCTATGACCAAGAAAAATATATGTCTGAGCAGACTTGTACAAGAATGTTCACAGCCACTTTATTTACAGCAGCCAAAAATTTAAAACTGCCCATGTGTTCATCAAAAGGAGAAGATCTAAATAAACTGTGGTATATTCAGCTAATGGACTACCACTTACTATTACTTAGTAATAATGAGGAATGAGCTACTTCTGTATGAAACATGGATGAATCTCAGGAACAACATGCTTGGTCAAAGGAGTACATACTGTATAATTCAAGTTCATGACTAGGTGAAACTAAGCTATAGTGAAAATAATAAAAATACCATTACCTCTGGGGCAAGGGGTGCTGGACTAACCGGAAAAGGGTGTAGCGAGAATTTTTTGGAATGCTGCTATGCTGTATAACTTGATTGGTTTGGGTTACACAGGGGTATGTATTTGTCAAAACTCACCTAATGGCACATTAGTCTCATGCACTTCACCGTATATGAACTTTACATTACAAAAAAGAAGTTTGTGTGTGGGTATAGTTATTTTGAGGTATGATGAAGTGCTGAGGGGTAAAATCTATTGATGTCCCTCATTTACTTCAAAATACATCACAAAATGAGATAAACTGATGAATGAAAAGAGGAATGGATAAAATGGACAAACATACCAAAGCAAATATATCAGAATGTGTATGGATATTCACTGTACAATTCCTTCATACTTAAAATTACCATAATAAAATGGAAAAGAAATCATATTTTTAAACTAAAAAGTTGCAAGAAGACTTAAAAATATTCAGGCATATAGGTGCCTCAGTGGCTCAGTTGGTTAAGCATCCAATTCTTGGTTTTGGCTCAGGTCATGATCTCAGGGTCGTGAGAGTGAGCCCTGCGTCAGGCTCTACATTCAATGCAGAGGCTGCTGGAGATTCTTTCTCCTTCCATTTCTCATTCCTCCTCTCCCCACTCATGCGCTCTCTCTCTCTCAAATAAATGAAATCTTTAAAAAAAAATGCTCAGGCATATTTGAAAAAGAACCAAATGTTACAGAAATGGAAAATGTAATGGCTAAAAGTTTTAAAATCTCAACAGTGTTATGTAGTTATATGAATTCACAGGAAAAAAATCACTTAAGAGCAAAATAGACAAAAGATTTGAACACACTCTTCACAAAGAAGAACACAGAATGAGACAAGAAAAGTTGCTCAACCTAAAAGCAATCTCAGAAGTAAAAATTAAAACCACAATGAACTACTATTTTATGCCCATTAGATCCACATGATATAAAGTAAATCTGCAACAAGTGTTGGTGAGGATTAGAGCAAAAGTAACTCTTGCAGGCTGCAAGTGAGTGTAAATTGATATGACTACTTTGCAAAACATTTGGCATTACCCAGTAAAGTTGAAGATGCTTATATAATCTGACTTTGCATTCCACTACAGAAAATCTTACACATGTATACTCGGTAACTGATAGGAGATCTCACAGGGGCATTGTTTGTAATAATAAAAAAAAATGGGAACAACAGAAATGTCCATTATATCAGTAGAACAGACAAGAAAAATTTTTTTTAAGATTTTATTTATTTATTTGTTATAAAGAGAGAGAGGGCACAAGAAGGGGAGGTGTCAGGCAGAGGGAGAAGTGTCAGGTAGAGGGAGAAGCAGGCTCCCCACTGAGCAAGGAGCCTGATGCAGGACTCAATACCAGGACCCTGGCATCAAGACCCAAGATGAAGGCAGATGCTCAACCAACTGAGCCACCCAAGGGTCCCAAGAAATTAAACAATGGAATCCTATAGTGTAGTGAAAACAAATGGATGAAAGCTACAGTTGTCATTAACTTGGCTCAATCTCAGGAATATAATAGTAGGTAAAAAAAAGCAAGCTGTAGAAGAACAGATATAATATGGGTCCATCAACATGTTGTGTAGGAATATAAATACATGTGACAAAACTATAGAGAAAAACGAACGACAATTATAAAATTCAGGATTTTAATTTCATTTGAGAGAGAGAGAGAGGATCCAGGAGAGGACTAAAAGGTAATGAAAATGTTCCACTTCTTAAATTGGTATTCAGATGTGCCTTATATGGGTCATCTTTATATATTACATAATAATTTGTAAACATTATTTTGGATCTATTCAAATTTTATTTAATATAGTACATTTAATAAAATATAATACATGATTCCTAAAATACCCAAAATGGTAAAATTGGTCTTTAATAATATTCTTTGCCTACCCGAAAAATCTTGTGCATCCTCATGGTGGCTGAACAAAAGATAAATCTTGTGAGAAGCAAGCGAAGAAACTCATCTCCAAAAAACTGGAGAAATGCTTGATCTGCAAAGAGGAGAAAGATGAGAGTAAAAAGATGCTTAAAAGAAAAACTCATTTCAAAGGGAAAGAAAGTTCAGGAAAACCTTCTCAACTTTTCTGCCTTCAACAAATACCTTTAAAAATTCAAACAATTTCAACAATATAAAACTGTTATAGTATGTTAAGTGCGCAGTTAGATTAGTAGGGTACCTATTGAACGTGAATGGGTCAGTAGCTGGGCAATATCACGGTTGATTTTTCGAAGATATTCTTGACACTTTTCCCATAGGCCTCTGCGCATGCTTGACAATCCAGAGACAAATAGGAAGGCCATTAGAGGATTGTTCAAAAAGAGAGTGAAGAGGCTACCTCGTTGAGATTGATCTGTAATAACAAACATGTTATATATATAGAGACAACAGTTTTGCAAAAGATAAGAAATGCACTTGAGGAATATTTCAATATAATGATAATATACAAAATTAAAGCTGTATCATTAAATCATAATTCAATAAAGTAGATTCTGCCTGGAACTACAAAAACATCCCAGGCATGCTGCTTTCTGCTGAACAAACTTAAGATAGAGCCTAGTAAAGTTAAGGGAAATGAAATAGGAACATATTCCTTTGCCTTTTTCTCTCCAACTAACAAATTTCATCCAGATATGGCAAGTACATGGACAGTTCATGACAGAATTCTCAGATCAGTATTAGAATTGGCAATCTTTTTATTCCCTTTTGTTAGTTGCTCTTTCTTTGCTTATCCTTTGAATATCAATATTTTCTTTCTTTGACCCTATATATTGCTGATCTCTCCTACTCCCATAATTTCAGTTATCATTTACATGCCTAGTTCTCTTATCTGATTCTCAGTTCTCTCATCTGCAGCCTAGACTGAGCTCTCTAGGTCTAGAACAGCACTGTCCTCCAAGAGCTACTGGACATTTAAAAGATGACTGGTCCAAAGTGAGGTGCACTGTGAAATGTAAAATATATGTGGGATTTCAAAGCCTCACTACAAAAAGGCAAATTAACATTAATTTCACCTGTTAAACTTTTTTCAATGTGGCTACTAGAAAATTTAAAATTACATGCGACTTACATCATCTTTCTATTGAACGGAGTTGCTCTAGACTACAATATTCAGCCTAAGTTTCAAAGGTAACCTCAAACCCAACATGTCAGAAATAGAAAGGAAATTCTTCACCCTTTTGTTCTCTACAAATCTGCTTCTTATCCAGTACCATCATTTCTACCAGCACCTTAGTCAGAAACCCAAAAGTTCACCTCTGCCTCCTTCCTTTCTCTTATTCCCTCATATCCAATCCATCACCAAATCCTGTAGACTCTCTGGACTCAGTATCTTTTGAAGCCACCACCATCTCCCTGTTTCCATCAATGCTCCTCTCCAATCCATTCCCCACAAAGCCAATGAACGCTCTTCCTGCTACTCTTCTGTTCACGATCTCTTAATGGTACCCCACTGTCTTCCAGTTAAATCTCTTCACAAATCCTAAAAGGTTTTTCATGATTCAGTCGCACAATCCCACACCCTATCCTTCCACTAGCTGGAAATACTTTAATTTCTCTAAATGTTCCATAAACTGGGGCACCTGGCTGGCTCAGTGGGTAGAGCACACGATTCTTGATCTTGGGGTTGTGAGTTCGAGCCCCATGTTGGGGGTAAAGATTACCTAAAAATAAAACCTTTTTTTAAAAAAAATATTTTATTTATTTATTTGACAGAGAGAGAGATCACAAGTAGGCAGAGAGGCAGTTGCAGGGGGTGGGGGGAAGCAGGCTCCCTGCTGAGCAGAGAGCCCGATGTGGGGCTTGATCCCAGGACTAGATCACTACCTGAGTTGAAGGCAGAGGCTTTAACCCACTGAGCCACCCAGGTGCCCCAAAAATAAAATCTTAACAAAAAATGGTCCACAAACTTTCTCATCACAGAGCTCTTATGTCTGGGCTCAAATGCTATTGCTCTGTTAGAACACTCTTGTTAACCACGTCCCAGCTCCATATGCTTCTATATAACCTTCAACTCCACTTTGACATCTTTTTATCCATTTTCTTCACCCACAAGGGCTGCTTAGGAGTTCCTCTTACGTGTTCCATGTGCTTCCTCCTATGAAACACTAATAGCACCTACAAGAAATGCCTCGCGGGTTGTCTGTATGTTCGGCTAGCCATGTGGCTCTGTGAGAAACATATGCTTGTCTGGTCAGAGTGTTCTCTCCAGTGCCCAGCACAGAACCTGATAAATAAATGCTGAATAAACGTTTGTTGTATAGATGATGTAAATCATGGTTCAAGAGAGAACTGGAGACTTTAGATTCCAGAGGTGCAGGAACCTCATTAGACATCCCAAATACTTAGGGATCTGCTAGCTTTATGCCCACATGGGCCGTATTTAAGGGATTAGAGGTCTAAGCTTTCTAGCACAAAGATATGATACTGGACTAAAAAGTGTTGTGGATGTATACTACAACCAAGTGTGATAATAAGCATTAATAATAATGACCATTAAAAATAACAGCACATACTGAATACTTACTATATACCCAGAACTATTTAACACAGAGGTACTATTATTATCTCCATTTGACAGGAAAGAAACTGAGGTACAGAATGGCCACGTAACTTCCCACGGTCACACAGCTAGTCAGTGGTAGTGGAAATTCAAATTCCATCAGCTTGCCTCCAGAGTCCCTGTTCTTACCTCTACACAATAAAGTCTTTGGAACAAGTAATCTCGGTTAACTACCCATTAGATCACGCCGTTTTAAATGAAGCTGCGTCTTGAGAGGACAAACTGATAGCAGAAAGCACTCTTAAGTACTTGGAGGGGGTTACGTTTCTCCAGAAACGACAGGAAACAGGTTAACAAAGTCCTCAAAGCAGGAGAATTTTACCGTTGTTTGAAGGTAAGTTCTATCCCTTAGTAATTTGACTTTTGGATATAAGAACTTAATATTTCTACATGTTTTTCCCTGTTAAATAGCAAAACTTACCTTAAAACAACGGTGAAAAGTCTCCAGCTTCTCTCAGGCTTTCAAATGCTGACCATCACTTCCTGTGTCAAACTATGTCAGCAGACAGGACTTCTGGCTGGGAAGTAGCAGTAAAAAGCCATCTCCCAGAGAGACATCAGCACTATTCACAGTCAGGGAGATAGCGAAACAGTGACAAGTACTGCTAAGACAGGGTTAAGGTTCGTTTAGTTTTTACCTAGCGTAAAGACTGGGAGTTTGAACTAGATTTTACGTGTCGCTTATCAAGGACGAGTTATTAAAGACAGTCTTTTGTTTCTCAGCCGTAACACGGACACACTGTCTCCCTAACACACTGAAAAGGGGTTCTTTTACTTTAAAGACACAAGGTAAAAAATGTGAATAAAAGAAATCCTTTCAGTTGTGCCAGTAAGGTTATCCAGTAAGGTTATCCTAACTCTTAGGCATAGGCTGAGACGTTTTCTAGACCAGAAATCATATGGTCTTAAAAGATGCCTAAAATACGTAGCCGGAGATCTAAGAAATCATGCTGTATGAAGGGCGACACACACACCCAAACCAAGAATCAAACCAAACAAAAAAACACCTGCAAAACAAATTTAAAAATTCACAAATCATGAGGTCCCCAACAGCGAGGGACCAAAAAAACACCTTTTTCTCAGGGATGATTTACTATTTATTCTAGAATTATCTCAAGACCTAAGGGTAGCACACTAAAGAAGTCTAGTTGTTGGCAAGACTTCTGGGTTTATTTCAGATTGAAACCTGCCACATTAAACACTATAAATCCACATGTGATCATTATAAATGGGGAGGCAAAGATCCATATTATTCAAAATGTAGACTGTGTTTATTTGCAACCTATGGATTTAACAGGTAACGACAACATACCTTGTAAAGCTTTTGGATATGCTGTAGGAGAAAGCAAGCAGACTAGCGGCTGTCCAAATAAGTTTGTGAAATTCTGTAACATATAAGAATTTAAAACTGTCATTAAAAATTTGACTAAAGATAGTTACGTAATTTTCCAGAGCACATCATTAGTGTATATAGGGCCCTTTTACTCAAAAGCAGATGCAGAAACATCAGTAACAGCTGATCAGACTGCCACCCATGTATAACTACCAGGCATAATAGGCTTTCTTAAAATAGTGAAGTTTACTAAAAATAAACTATTCATTTTTAAAATAAAAGGCATATACATAGTTGCAGTGTTATAGGGAGAGGTTGTCTGGCTGCCTACCAAGAGGCCACCCCAAAGGGCAATGTACACCAATATTTACAAGAGTGGATTTTCCAAGCTCTAGAATCTGGATCTCAGCCTCACAGGCTCTAAAACCTGACTTACTGGGGAGTAATGAGAGAAGGCCGCAACCATTTCTCATTGTGAATCAAATTAACTGCTCAAACAGAATGATGTATAAAACCAGAATGTCAATAGGTTAATTTACAGTGAGGATTAAAGCTGATACTCAAACTAGAACACTCTTTGTTTGATTAAGGGTATCCTTTCTCTAAAGGATGGAAAGACATAATATGTTCTTAGAAAGAAACCCATTCTAAAGACATCATTACACTAATGGATTAAAATTTGAACCTAAATAAAAATGGCCACAGATATTTTTTCCTGCAACTGAAAAAAATCATTCTAAAGTTCATATGGAAAAAGTAGATTAGCCAGGAAAACTCTGAAAAAGAACAAAGAGAGGGAACTAGACTCATGAGATGTTGAAACATACTTTAAAGCCTCAGTAACTAAAAATAGGTGGCACCGGCATAAGAGTTGGCAGAAGACTAATGGAAGAGAACAAAGAATCCAAAATTAGACCCCCAAACAGACAGTACTTCAGTATATATGGTAAAGATGATAGGTCATATTAGGAAATGGGAAAATTTGGAGCACTTGGCTGTCTTACTTGCAAGAGCATGGCATGGGTATGACTCTTGATCTTGGAGTTGGGAGTTCGAGTCACACGCTGGGTATAGAGATTACATAAACTAAATTCATAAAATGAAATTTTTAAGAAAGTAGGAAAATCTGATGGCTAGATGGCCATCAAAATTTTCCAAAATCCAAAAATGGCTCCATAGCCATTTAGAAAATAGCTAGCACCATACTTTGCACCATGCCCTTGGATAATTCCAAATATATTGAAGAATTAAATGTAAAAAAAAAATTAAGCAAGAAAAGTGCTGGAAGAAAATATAATAAGGCTTATTTTTTTTTTTTATTACTTAGATGATCTTCCTAACTATTATGATTAGGTTTAATAAACTAGGAGGTGCCTGGCTGGCTCAGCTGGAAAAGCAAACAACACTAGATCTTAAGGGTCATAAATTCAAGCCCAATGTTGGATGTAGAGATTACTGAAAAATATATAAATAAACTTAAAAAAAGATTAATAAACCGAGTTACAAAATCAAAGGCTTGTGCATAGTAAAATATAGCATAAGGTAAATTAAAAGCAAAATGATGAATTTGGAAAAATATTTGGAAGGCACATTACAAGGATTAATTTCCTTAATACAGAAAGAGCTTCTCTA
This sequence comes from Procyon lotor, assembly GCA_028646535.1. NCBI lineage: Eukaryota > Metazoa > Chordata > Mammalia > Carnivora > Procyonidae > Procyon > Procyon lotor. Next base: position 69,542,543 of record CM053615.1, read on the forward strand.
AACCCACAAGAAACAGACCACTGATCCATTAGAAAAACAAGTGGAAGATAACGGAGAATTCACAGAAAAGGGAATACAACTGGCTCAAATATATGAAAAGACTTTACAATATCACTTTTTCACCTACCAGTTTAGCAAAATTTCTAAAAGCTTGAGAATATACACTATTGGCAAGAATATGGTGAAACAAATACACATATGTAGGTGATAGTCGTATAAACTGGAACAAGTTCTCTAGAAGACAATTTGGCAGTATCTATATTTCATAAATGCAGGAATTCTACAACTAAAAATTTATACTACCAATATATTCTATAACCCGTGAATAATATTAAGCCCTAAGTTACTCCTTGCCGCACTGGTAGGAATAGTAAAGACTAGAAACAACCAAATGACCGTAACATGGGATTGGTAAAATGGTAAAATAAATTCTGGCACAACCATATGATGGAGTACTATGTAGTTATTTAAAAAAAAAAAAAGAACAAAGAAATTCTTTATGAAGGGATATGGAAAGATTTCCAACATTTTTTTTTTTTTTAGAGAGAGTGGGAGAGAGAATCTTAAGCAGGCTCCACACCAGCATGGAGCCTAATGCAGGGTTCAATCTCATGACCCTCAGATCATGACCTGAGGGAAAGTCAAGAGTTGGGCGCCTGACTGACTGACCCACTCAGGCACCCCTCCAACATTCTCACTAAGTGAAAACAAAGTAAGCTATAGAACAGTTGTATACAGCATGTTACTGCCATATATATAGCTAAGAAGACTAAAGACCATGTATTTGTTTTGGCTTATACATACGTTAACAAGAAATTCTAGAAGGATAAACAAGAAACAGACAAAGGTCATTATCCAGAGAGAAAGGGAGAGAAAGTAACTGAGTGAATTGAGACTGGGAGGATAAAGGGTTATCATAACAAGCCTTTTGGAAATTTCTGATTTTGTGACTTTATGAATATAACATCAATATTTAAAAAAATTAAACAAGTAAAGTAAATTAGCAATTTCTTACAATCAAAACAAAGGGGGACGCCTGGGTGGCTCAGTGGGTTAAAGCCTCTGCCGTCAGCTCAGGTCATGATCTCAGGGTCCTGGGATCGAGCCCCGCATCGGGCTCTCTGCTCAGCAGAGAGCCTGCTTCCCTCCCCTCTCTCTGCCTGCCTCTCTGCCTGCTTGTGATCTCTCTGTGTCAAATAAATAAAACCTTAAAAAAAAAACAAAAAAAAAACAAAGGGAGTAAGTAGAATGATATTAAGGAGCTCAGATAAGGCACCTTGAGCCATTTATCTACACTGTGAGATGGCCTTCTGGATCTTGGGCCATGATGCTCTTGTTTTTGGATAGTGTTAAAGTGCAAATGGCTATTATTTATGTCCCAAGGTCTCCTTTTTCTTTGCTTCCCTTGTTGATCAACCTTTCTCTTCTTCCTTTTTTTCTTTTAAATACTGTGCGGGGAGGGTCGCCTAGCAAGCCTGACTGCTATCTTTTGAAAGTCCTGCTTACAATGTTGGCGGTAGGCAGGCTTCTGGGGACTTAGATTTTTTTTTTTTTAATTATTTTTATTTATGTATTTGACAGAGAGAGAGATCACAAGTAGGCAGAGAAGCAGGCAGAGAGAGAGGGGGAAACAGGGTCCCCTCCGAGCAGAGAGCACGATGTGGGGCTCGATCCCAGGATCCTGAGATCATGACCTGAGCCTAAGGCAGAGGCTTTAACCCACAGGGCCACCCAGGTGCCCCTGGGGACTTAGATTTAAGGAGGGTTCCCACCATTAGCAGAACTTGTAAGAGCAGCTCACTTTACTTGGACTGTATAAACAAGATGGTTTATGCTGAGCACCTGCTTTTCTTCTGGGAGAATGGCATGTTAGTATGTGCCAGGCAGAGGGTGCCTACACAATGAGCCTCTAGTGAAAACCTTGGGCACCGAGTTCCCAGTGAGCCTCGCTGATAGACATTTTACCCATGTCATCTCACTTGTTGCCAAAAGAACTGAGTGCATTCTCTGTGACTTCACTGGGACAGGCCTCTTGGAAGTTTGTGCCTGTTTTTCTCTGGACTTGACTGCATGTGCCTCTTTCCTTTGAGATTTTGCTCTATATCCTTTCACTGTGATAAATCTTAGGAGTGAATGTAATTATATGCTGAGAATTATCAGTTCTTGTGACTCACTGGGCCTGGGGGGTGACCTTGGGGACCTCTGATTTCCTATCAGATTATATTTAAATATTAGGCCTGGGAAATAGTTTCTTTAAAGATAGCTTGCATGTCTCTGTTCTAACCCATTTGGTAATTAATTTTATAGTTTAACTCATAGTATTATCTTATTTTCTTTATTTTTAAGTTTTTGGGAATGTCTCATAATGCCCCCATATGGGATTATATGATATAATGCTGTTATGTTTAAGAAAAATTATGGCTAATATATGTAAATGGAACATACACTGAAGAAAATTTTTTATTTATTTTTTATTTTTTTTTAAGATTTTATTTATTTCTTTGACAGAGAGAGAGAGAGAGATCACAAGTAGGCAGAGAGGCAGGCAGAGAGAGAAGGGGAAGCAGGCTCCCTGCTGAGCAGAGAGCCTGATGCGGCGCTCGATCCCAGGACCCTGCGATCATGACCTGAGCCGATGGCAGAGGCGCTAACCCACTAAGCCACCCAGGCGCCCCTAACTAAGAATACTTTTAATGTTTCTCACTCAAAGTCCAAAATTGGCAAATTAGTATAGTACCTTAAGCTGAGATTTAGTACGTTAAGTATCATAAGTACTTATAAGATATAGGACCTTAAGTATCATAAGCTGAGATTTTTTTTTTTTTTTTAATTAAGAATGGGTACTGGGGGATGCCTGGGTGGTGCAGTTGGTTAAGTGTCCGACTCTTGGTTTTGGTGCAGGTTGTGATCTCAGGGTCCTGGGAGCGAGCCCCGGGTGGGGCTTTATGCTCAGCATGGAGTCTGCTTGGGTTTGTGTCTTCTGTCTTCCTTTCCCTCTACCCCTCCCCTACCACACTCTCTTTCTAAAATAAATAAATCTAAAAAAAAAAAAAAAAAGAATGTGTACTCAGGGCACATAGGTGGCATAGTTGGTTAAATCGTCCAACTCTTGATTTTGGCTCAGGTCATGATCTCAGGATCCTAGGATTGAGCCCCGAGTAGAGCTCCACACCCACCAGGGAGTCTGCTTGAAGATTCTCTCCCTATGCCCCTCCCCCTACTTGCTTTCTCTAAAATAAATGAATAAATCTTAAAAAAAAAAAGGTACCAAATGACCCTTGAGTTAAGCATGTGATTTTTCTTTTCCTTTTTTTTTTTAAGATTTTATTTATTTATTTGACAGAGAGGAGAAAGATCACAAGTATGCAGAGAGGCAGGCAGAGAGAGAGGGGGAAGCAGGCTTCCTGCTGAGCAGAGAGCCTGATGAGGGGCTCGATGCCAGGACCCTGAGATCATGACCTGAGCCGAAGGCAGAGTCTTTAACCCACTGAGCCACCCAGGCGCCCCAAGCATGTGATTTTTATTTCTCCTATTGGCATAGTATATAATATTGATTGATTTTCACAAAACTCATGTACAATTCTGATAAACTCTTTTGCTAGATTATTCTATTAATCCATTTACTAGCCTCTTTACTAGTATTTCTTTTTTTTCTACTCTATAATGATAAACTAATCTGGGGTAGGGTTTTCTTTTGTGTGTTATTTGTGTCATATTGTGTCTTAAAATAGTCATTACCCGGCATCAGGGAAATACAAATCAAAACCACAGTGAGATACCACCTCACACCAGTCAGAGTGGCTAAAATTAACAAGTCAGGAAACAACAGATGTTGGCAAGGATGCGGAGAAAGGGGAACCCTCTTACACCGTGGGTGGGAACGCAAGCTGGTGCAGCCACTCTGGACAACAGTATGGAGGTTCCTCAAAAAGTTGAAAATAGAGCTACCCTATGATGCAGCAAGTGCACTACTGGGTATTTACCCTAAAGATACAAATGTAGTGATCTGAAGGGGCACGTGCACCCGAATGTTTAGAGCAGCAATGTCCACAATAGTCAAACTATGGGAAGAACCTAGATGTCCATCAATAGATGAAGGGATAAAGATGTGGTGTACATACACACAGTGGAATACTATTTGATACAGCCATCAAAGAAATGAAATCTGGCCATTTGCAATGATGTGGATGGAACTAGAGGGTATTATGCTGAGTGAAATAAGTCAATCAGAGAAAGACAATTATCGTATGATCTCTCTGATATGAGGAATTTGAGAGGCAATGTGGGGGGTCGTGGGAGGCAGGAAAGGAAAAAATGAAATAAGATAGGATTAGAAGGGAGACAAACCATAAGAGACTCTTAATCTTAGGAAACAAACTGAGGGTTGCTGGAGGGTTAAGGGGGAGGGATAGGGTGGCTGGGTTATGGACACTGGGGAGGGTATGTGCTATGGTGAGTGCTGTGAAATGTGTAAGCCTGATGAATCACAGACTTATTACCCTGAAGCAAATAATACATTATGTGTTAATAAAATAAAATTAAAAAAAGAAGAGCAAAAAGGCCATTGGACATTAAAAAAAATAGTCATTACCATAATAATTTCTATCATTTACTGAGTACTAATATTACTTTTCAGGGATTATCCTAGGATTCATAGGTCATAACTTGTAATCTTAACAATACCGTAAGATCAGTATTGCCAACCCATTTTACAGAGTATGAAAAAGAGGCACAGAAAAAAACCGAGGACATGACCAAGGTCATATAAGTGTTTTGTGACTTAATTGCTATTGAATATATAGTTTTGATCTTCATTGCTCTGAAACTGTATATTTGATTCTAAAAGTTTAAAAGTTTTTACTGGTGAACCCCAAAGGGCTAGCCTTTCTTATAGAGGAAAATGAGATAACTTTGATCATTTTCCTCTATTTCATACCCTGATTGGGTTTTTCTGATTTCCTTCTTATAGCCATTAGATTTTTTCCTCCCAGGAAATTATCTATTTAACGGATACTTTAAACATCTTTAAAGCTTCAAAACAGTAAATAGTACCCTTTTTAAAGATCTCTTTTCTTCAACAAATACTTCCTGAACCTACTGACTAGACATTGTTCTAGGTGGTAGGAATACAGCAGTAAACAAAACAGATTAAAAAAAAAACAAAAATCAACCTATTTTCCTGGAGCAGGCATTTAGATGGGGGTGGAGGTGGCAGGTAGAGACCCACAGTAAACAAAGCAGTTATATAATATATAAGGTGACTAGTACATATTACATACGGAAAAAGCACAGAGTATGGTTAGCAGCATAGACTTTATAATCATATTGTTTAAATCCCAACTCAGCCACCTACTAGTTGTTTGTGTGATCTGGGGCAAATTACTTAACCTTCCTGTGCCTTGATTTTCTTTTCTTTTCTTTTTTTTTTTTTTTTTTAAGACTTTTGATTTATTTATTTGAGAGAGAGAATATGAGTGGTGAGGAGGGGCAGAGGGCAGAGAGAGAGAGAAGCAGGTTCCCCACTGATCAGGGAGCCCAATGTGGGGCTAGATCCCAGGACCCTGGAATCAGGACCTGAGCCAAAGGCAGATGCTTACTGAACTGAGCCACCCAGGCGCTCCTGCCTTGGTTTTCTAATCAGCAAATGGGAATAATAAAAGTAACATATTGGGTTTCTGGGATTAAACTTGTTAATGTTTGTAAGGTGCCTAAAATAGTGTATGACACTACATAGAAGTTAACTGTCATAATCATTAAGAAAAAATAAAGAGAGGTGGATAAAGAATGCAGGGGAAGCATATGATTTTAAATAGGGCAATTAGGGGAGACCCTATTGAGAAGCTTCAACCTGTCAAACACCTGAAGAACAAAGTGGGTGTCTTTGGAAGAGGACTCAAGGCAGAGGGAAGAGACACAAAGATCCTAAGCAGCTGACAGCCATGTATGTTAGAGGCACAGCAAGGTCACTGTGGTTGAAGAGCACTGACAGGGAGACTGGCAAGAGAAAAGCTCAGAGGTGCCTCTGAGGGGAGGAGGAGGTGTGTGAGGGCAGATAACATGAAGCCTTCACTCTGAGTGAGACGAGCAGCCTCTGGAGATTTTGAATAGAGAAGGGACGTGATCTGACGTACAGGCACACTCTGGAGGGGAGCAAGAGCAGAAGGTAGGGAGCTGCTGCAATAGCTCAGGGGAGAGACAGCAGCGGCACTGGCCAGGGTGAGCGTAGTGGAGGTGGTGAGATTCTGGATGTATCTGTTACAGCCAAGAGGACTGCCGGCAATGGAAGTGGGCTGTGAGGGAAAGAGGAGGCAAGCAGGAAACCAAAGCTTTGGGCTGGGGCAACTAGGCAAGTATGAAAGTCATTAACTGCTCTGGGGAAAGCTGGAGGTGGAAGAGGTCCAGGGATTCTGTCTTGGGCATGTGAAATTTGCGATCTCTGTTAGAATTACCGGTCAGAGATATGGAGGAGATAGATTATATTTGAGTCTGCAGTCACAGAGAGAGCTCTGGGGTGGAGACAGGTTTGGAAACTGTCAGCACAGGGATCGTAATTAAAGTCATGAAACTAAGTAAGGGCATCAGGGCAGTGAGTTGTAGCTGGAAAAGAAGAGCCGCAAAGACAGAGGCCAGGGCCATTCCAAGATAGGAGCTCACAGAGATGTGGAAAAACCAGTAGAAGAGACAGAGAAAATAAGCTGACTCCAGACCTCTTTAGCCCTGAGGCAATTAGAGTTGAATTTAGGTTTTAAAGATCTAATCCACAGAACAGGATCCCTGAGAACAGGGTCTGCCTAACATGGGAGTCTGATAGGAAGCCGGCCTTGTTAAAATGGAATCCTAAAGGGTTATACCTTTCAATGTAAGGATGAGCCAAAACCAAACTTTTCACCTTTCTTCCCCAATGGCCACTCCTCAAGGGGTCTAAGCTCCTCCTCTCATATATTTGCAGCCCAAATTCATACCATGAAGGTAATCCTAAAAACATGGTCCTGATACAGTAATGTCCCAGGTGTCTAGCCAAAGCAGACACACACGATCTCTGCATGAAAGTATCTTGACTATAGGGCTCAGTGAATTTCCCACAAATAGTTTTAAGGATAATGAGAAGAAACTGGTAAAAGGTCATCAAGCATTCAAGAATACAAAAATACAAAGGGTATCTTTCGGCAGCAAAAGTAGATTTCAGGTATAAGAACTATCAGCTAGGGGGCGCCTACGTGGCTCAGTGAGTTAAAGCCTCTGCCTTCAGCTGAGATCGTGATCTCAGGGTCCTGGAATCGAGCCCTGCATCGGGCTCTCTGCTCAGCAGGGAGCTGCCCGCCTCTCTGCCTGCTTGTGATCTCTCTCTCTGTCAAGTAAATAAATAAAATCTTTAAAAAAAAACAAAAACTATCAGATAGACAATAAATAATGAGTATGCTCATGAAGTTTAAAGAAATAAAGAACAAACTTAAAAATAGAAAAGAGGGAACTATAAAAAAGGCCATGGGTTATTTTAAAAGGAACCAAAGAGAATTTCTAGAAATAAAACATAACCAATATAAAACTCAATAAATGGGTTTAAAAGCAAGTTAATCACAGCTAAAGAAAGAATTTGTGAACTGAAAGACAGATCAAAGAAATTATCCAAATCTCAACATGATACACAAAAAGATGGAAAATGTAGAAGAGAAGTCAAGAGACGTGAAGACACAGTGAGAATGCTGTGCTAATAAAAACCCACGTAAGATGAAGGAGTACCACCAATATCTGAAGAGATAATGGCTGAGAATTTTCTAGCAATAATGAAACACTCCAACATAGCAATTCAAGAAATCCAACAAATAAATCCTAACAGGTTAAGTATAAAGAAATAAAATGTAGATATATCACAATATAATTGAAGATCACCAAAAAAAAAAAAAGAGAGAGAGAGAGAGAGAGAGAGGATATCTTTCAACATGTGTGTGGCTGACTGGCAGAGGAGCTCTTACACACTCCGGTTAGGAAAGTGAATGCCTTAATAGACTGCGGCAATCTGCAGCCATCAGTCAAATACTTTAGACGGGGCTGTTTACATAAACATCACTGTTTTGACAAAGGCATAAATCATGTTCACTGGCAGAGATCCATTTCTGTCACGAATATTTAAATATTCAAAGGATTTCCTCCTTCCAAAGAAAAGAAGACAGAACTAAAAGACACGTTGCCCAGGATGATTGAGGGGTTCATATTACTCCCACTAGCACTCCATGACTACCGATAAGACCCATTCCCTAATGACAATTTGAGAGCCAAAGTGTGAGCCATACTTGTTACACAGATCTTGGCATTTCAATCACTCTCTTCTGAAATGAGGCTCGGACTAGCATGTAAAACTCCTCTTTTGCTAAGTGTGGAGAGAGCTTGGGCTTTGGAGTGAGAATGGCTGCTGGAATCAATTAGGCAAAATACTTAACCTCCATAGGCACAGTTTCCTCATCCACAAAATAAATGGTGTGTACCTTCATTTAATCATTCAACACATATTACTAAGAATATTTTAACTGTAAGGCAATGGAGACATAAAGATCCATGAATATATACAAACATAAACACACATACAGACTTTAGGAAAAACAAAGCACAGTGCGGAGAGTCAGATCCTTACATTCCAGGCAGAAGAGTTGAGTCTGCTCTGGTGAATATGATCAGACCATGAAGAAAGACCTCAAGATACTGACACCAGAGATTACCCAGTTAAGTGATCCAGCTAGATCATCATCACACAGAGCACCTCAGTGTGACAAGCTCTATGTACAACCTCAGAGAGAGCAATCATTGTGCTAGCTTCCACTCTTAAATCTGAGCAAACAAACATTACGATACCCTGAGGAAAGTCTCTATCATGAAATATATAGACAAAACCAAAGAGAAACAAATCAGCACAGAGGAAAAAGATACCATGCAGGGAGAATTTTTAAATGATCATTGATATTTTCAAAGGTAAGGGAAGAGATTTCAACCAAGATAAAAGAACCAAGATGATTATGTATGTGTATGCACATATGTCTCGTATGCACACACAAATCTATATCTTTATGAAAAAACACCCAGAAAACAAATGAGAAGTCTCACAGGTTAGAAGATAAAGGCAATGGGGCGCCTGAGTGGCTTAATGGGTTAAAGCCTCTGCCTTCAGCTCAGGTCATGGTCTCAGGGTTCTGGGATCGAGTCCCACATCAGGCTCTATGCTCAGGAGGGAGCCTGCTTCCCGCCTCTCTCTCTGCCTGCTTGTGATTTCTCTCCTCTCTGTCAAATAAATAAATAAAATTTAAAAAAAAAAAAAAAGAGAGAATGCTTTTCTACTTCCTAGGAAATACTGGAAGCTAGAAAGCAATACAACACACCCTTTCAAATTCTGAAGGGAAATAATTTCTAATCTCTACTAAAACCATCATTCAAGCATGAGGGTAAATTAAAGAACAACGGAAGAAATTCAAGGCCTCAAATATTTTACCTCCTGTTCACCCTTCCTAGGAAGTTGCTCCTGGAGATGCTGCACCAAAATGAGAGTAAATGAAATGACAGCCCATGAGGAAGACACGGGATTCAGGAAACAGAGAAGAGATGAAGGCTTCCCAAGATAATAATGAAATGAGGTTCTGGGATGAGGGCTCCGTGGAAGGCACCAGTTCAGAGGCTGTGGGAGGGGGGAATAATTCGGCACGAAGAGAAAATTAAAGAGAGACAATCTGAACAAGCTAAAAGAAGATGGAGGCGACGAGTGAGCAGATTGGGGCTGAATCGATGCAACGTTCAGACAAAAACAAGGAATAATGTTACGCAATTGTTTGCTCCAGGAAAAGCAGGAAGTTGCCTAAGAAAGAAAAAGTTTACTACATAGCCTAGATGTTATATTTTCTAGTAATCATAATATAAGCACTAAATATTCACTGAATCAAAATCATGATAGAAGTCAAGGTAAAAGGTGAACTGTGAGCTGGGGATAGGAAGAGGAAGGACCTGAATTTCTTCTCCAGATTGGGATAGTAGGACATAATCCCTAAACTGAAGAATCAAGAAATATCAATACGAGCATGTTATTTAGAAAAATGGTAGGTAAACACCCAAATAATCAGCTATTAGCCTCTGGAAGAAGGCAGACGGGGGCAGGGCAGGAGAACAGAAACTGCCTTTTTGGGACCATGTGTGGGAGCTCACTGACTGAGGGACCCCCGCCCTTACACACACTGGAATTGCAATGACACCAAGACCCACCCCAGGTCAAGCGATGCAGAATCACAGGACTTGGGGCCCAAGGACAGACGGTTTTGAGAAGGACTCGAATGTTTCTGATACACAGAAAGAGTTGAGAACTACAGCTTTAAACTCTATGCACGAGTTACTCTCGTAAAAATAAAAAAAGTAATATTTAAATGAGGAAATATACATGAAATGTTGGTACTTATGAAGTATACGAAGAAACATTAGCAAACACGTTCAGAAAACACATACAGGAAAGTCAGTACTCAAGAAATAATACGTCAAAAAAAAAAAAAAAGAAATAATACGTCAGTCGGAGTCCTTTCTCATTAGAAATGTGCAAAATGGTACTTTAAGACTTTTCACACATGCTTTGTAGGGAAAAGTAAATATCCGACACCTTCGCATGTTAACACGGAGAACTGCATACTTGATTTAGAGGTACTGAATAGTACTAATTTTTAAAAAGACCAAATCTGTCTGTGCCGTGCTCTGATTTACCTGGTGCATATGAAGATAAGTCTGTTGTAGACAATTTAATTTTTGAAAAGAGTGACGATGGGAGAGAGGAAGGGTGAATTGGGGAAAGTCGGAGGGGGAGATGAAGCATGAGAGACTATGGACTCTGAGAAACAAACTGAGGGTTTTGGAGGGGAGGGTGTTGGGGGGTTGGGCGAGCCTGGTGGTGGGTATTGAGGAGGGCACGTATTGCATGGAGCACTGGGTGTGGTTGCATGAACAATGAATCTTGGAACACTGAAAAAATAAAATTAAAAAAAAAAAAGAGTGATACTCCATGTGCCATCAAAAGCAAACAGATGAACCTTTCTATTAGTGCACTGTTATCCTGGGTGTCAGAATACTGAAATTTTGAATTAAATCATGATATATTTTTAGATAAATACATTTCCAATGATGCACAATAGTGTTTTTAAAAATCAGCATTCAGTACTCATTCCATATCCAAATAACACTTTGGAAATGGCAGGGACGTACAATGAATGATATTCTTGAGACTATAAAGGTGGTATCAAATAATATCCAATCAAATCGAGAGAAATTAATAGATAGCTAAAATACTCTAAATGCATGCTAGATCCTATTCAGTAGTACTCTTGACCTGGTATATCAAGATATTCTGTCACATCATTAAACTGTAGCAAATGATTCCTTTTCATCGACAAAGACACAGAATGCTTCTTTTGAATTCTGTGAAGACATAAAATGCCTGGACTCTTATGAGTTTATAGGTTTAAATAAGTTAGCCAATAAAGCTTTTCTTTCCTTCAGCAGCTTCCTACCCCCTCAAAAAGATTAAAAGCAACAACACACACATGGTTTACGAAAGTATACAGCTAATTTTCCTAAAAATCAAAAGCTGTAATGTCAAACTTGACAGAATGGGTAGCAGGATATATGCTGAAAAATTTAGAGTGGGTTGGATGCTCTGGAAATACAGACACTACCTCTAAGAAGTGAAACTAAACATAAAAATTAGATGGAAAACATATGCTTGGGGTCATCTCTTGGCTGGCAGACATTTATTTACATTGTTCTCCTGAAATAAATCTACTAATATTTGCTTCTCCATCTAATTATATGAACGTCCACAACAGAAATAGTTTTAATATATGCAGATCTATGTTTCTAGCATATATTTGAACCTATTGTCAACTAATGAAATATTCCAACCACATACAAAAATTGTTTTCATTTTCCCATAAATTACTGTAGTTTGAATTGTAACTGCACTAAAGGCGGTTTTTAGTCATTGAAAAACCATCGCTTCAACAGCAAAATATAAAACAAAGCCTTTTCACTTTAAATCCCTGTTACTTATTTCAGCATTCAGGGCCATCTTTTTTTACTTACTGTCACAGATTAAAAAAAAATTTAGATGCATCTGAAACTATTTAGGTTGATATTCAGACTGTAACTGTGTAAAACAGGATAGAAATTCCATTTAAACTCCAGCAGCTCAATGTGTAAAAGGGGAAAAGTTTGAAAACTAGAAAATAAAATTTGCCATATCCTCCTACTTCTATAAAAGAAAATTACTCTGAATTATATAACAACATAAACCTCCCACCAGATATCTTGGAAATCCTGAATTTTTTTTTTCCTGCAGGAGAATTTATTATTTTCCACTGAGTGTCCATTCATGCGTTTTTCTACCTGTCTGTATTCATAGCACCAGATCCTGACTACCATGCACAACCTCAAAAGAAAAGAAACACTAAATACAAACTGCATAAGATTTTTTAAAAATCAAGCAAAATAAAAAGGCTGGTGTTATGAGTGCTTACCTCGGGGTGGGGGGGGGTGCCATAATGTCTAACATGCACAATGGTGCTCGTAGAACTCACCTTGTATGCGACACTGTTGGAAGAATCCACAATAATAAACAGGGGCTTCCTCGTGAAAGGGTAGAGGTCTCCGGGATGAAGGCTAGGGAAACAACAACAGTAACAATGATCAACTGTGCAGCTGTACCGGCAGCGCCTCAGAAACCTTACTCCTGGGCACCTGGGTGGCTCAGTGGGTTAAAGCCTCTGCCTTCGGCTCAGGTCATGATCCCAGGGTCCTGGGATTAAGCCCGGCATCGGGCTCTCTGCTCAGCAGGGAGCCTGCTTTCCCCTCTCTCTGCCTGCCTTTGTGCCTACTTGCGATCTCTCTCTCTCTGTGTCAAATAAATAAATAAAATCTTAAAAAGAAAAAAAGAAAAAGAAACCTTATTCCTCATTTTGTCTGCTCCCATCTCCTTTTCAACATAGCACTGACCGAAAAACAAAGATTAATTTTGCAAAAGACAAAACATGTCTATATTATCGGGGACAGACAAGTTAGCAGTTTTAGCTGGAAAAATATTCAGAGAGAATTATTATTCAGGAACATTCAAGCTGAAGAGAAGTCTACAGATTTAATGATGGACTAAACATACAATAGGAAAACCTCACAAGTCAGCAAGTAGGTGCTTGTTTCGGATCTAAAAGCTCCTTCTATGAAAATGTTCTGAAAACACGTTGTGATAACACAACCAGATTTGTACTGTTGTAAGTCTTTTAAAATCTTTATTTTAAAGATTTTTAATACATCATGCTACAATTTAATATTGCAGATACTAAGTTAGGGGCTCCCCTTTTACTATCCATTATGCTTCCTCTGTACATTCGCATCAGAATCAGCTGGGGTGCTTGTTAAACATATAGATTCACTGGCCTGACGAAGACCCACTGTCCCCAAAGTCTGAAGTCCAGCAACAAACATTTGAGAATCACTGCTAAATAAGGTCACAATTTTAGTGTGCATCTTCTCTTTCCCATGGCTTACTGGACAACGTATGTACAAAATATTAATATAAATGTAAATATATATAAAATGATGTGACAATGAGCAACATCATGAAACCTCAATTGGTTTCAAATATAAGTTTTTCAAATATAAATCATTTACAACCAAGGTCAATGACAGCACCAATGTATGACTTGGAGGACTGTTAGCTATTACACACATAATTTGAAACATCTCCCTTTCTGTTCTCCTTCCCTCAATCTTTATTATGAACAGTTAATATTTTTCTGTAAAGTGCTATTAGAAATGCGGTTTGGACAAGTCCAAATGTCTCCTTTATAACCGGATGGCTATCTCTCAACTAGAGAGATTCTAGAGCTAATAATGGCCCAAATAGTGAATGTGTTGTATTTAGAAAAAGAGAAAACTTCCATGGATAAAATTTACTTGAAATAATACAACTAAGTTCATTTATACTATATCAAACCAAAGGAACCTTATACTAAAAAGCTTGTATTGGGGGTGCCTCAGTGGCTCAGTCGGTTAAGCATCTGCCTTCAGCTCAAGTCATGATCCCAGAATCCTGGGATTAAGTCCCGACACAGGCTCCCTTTCCCTCTGCCCCTCCTCCACTCGAATTTTCTCTCACTCACTCTCTCTCCATAAAATAAACTTAAAAAAAAAGCTTGTATTAATGTTAACATGTATCATGTTCTGATATACTATTTATGTATGCATATACAATTTCTTCCAAGCTGAATGTAATTCTGCTCAGACATATCCCCAATGACTGAATAGGGCTTGACATATAATCCTCAATGAAAATTTTAAAAATAAGCGTCAGCCAAAAATTCTAATTTCCTAGGACAGTCAAAACCTGAAATATTGCTGGAACCCAAGTGTTATTAATAGTAGTGTGAGGGAATATTTCCAGTATTAGAAAAAATTTCCCATTTCACTTAGTATTTTCTAAGACAGAATTGTAATTTTTATAATAGTGAGAGACACCAGAATACATACCAGTGCATTTCCTTGTGGGACTGATTTCGTTTGTGGATGGCATCTCCATTTATAATATCCCGGTTACTATTAGTAAGTACCCCTCCAAAATCATAAGGACCTATAAAAACAAAGGGAAGAATCCTAGACTTCAGTTGGAGAATAACATTGATCTGACGCTCATGAATCTCTCACTGATACAAATGGAAGACAATTACAAAACATTTTAATCATCTTAAAATTTAACATTCTAGTTTAATGCAGTATTTAAATGATTTCAGCATGTTGCCTGTTTCAACATTTTAAAAAATCATTTAATTATTCATCAGTTCTTCAAACAGAATATAATGAGGAACAAAACAAGAATCTACTGCACCCCATTTTTCTGGGTAGTAAAAGGGATGCAGATCTGAGATGTTCAAAGTGATCTTTATATATCAAGAAAAATTATATCTCACATTCAAACAAATTATCTAAGTAAGAAAGTCGCAGAATTAGGTTCTAATAATTTCTTAAATATTATTTTAAGTAAGCCACTAATTATAAAATTTAGAGAAAATTTCAAATGGGACTTGAAAATTCTCATTGCAAAAACTTCATTTTTAGAAAAGAAATGCCTGGGGCGCCTGGGTGACTCAGTGGGTTAAAGCCTCTGCCTTCGGCTCAGGTCATGATCTCAGGGTTCTTGGATTGAGCCCCACGTCGGGCTCTCTGCTCGGCAGGGAGCCTGCTTCCCCCTCTCTCTCTGCCTGCCTCTCTGCCTACTTGGGATCTCTCTCTCTGTCAAATAAATAAATAAAATCTTAAAAAAAAAAATAGAAAAGAAATGCCAAATTTCAGTGTGTGAAAAACATCTGTTATTGTCACTATTATGTCACCCACTGTACTTCTGGTTTTGAAGTTAGCCTTTCCTACTGGTCACATTGCTTAGCTGAACTCTTATCTAAATGGAACTCAATGTGGGATGTTCTCCCTCTCAAAGGGCCATTTAGTTGGTAGCTACTGTACTTTGAAAAAGTAAAATAAGAGATCAATATGTTAAAATGGGGGCCAGATTCAACAGTACAGGTTATAAAACAAAGAAATAATTATTTATAAATAAAATTACTAACTTCATTACAAAAAAATTTAAAGCAGTTTATGGTCGTGTCACTTTTAACACTATTACATTTTATTCCTTAAGAATCACTGCAATGAAAAGACTCAGATTTATTTTGTTTCTTTTTCATTTTAACACTTTTTTAAAAGGACAGACATGTCATGCAAGGAAGATGGCAGGGACATGCATTGTATAAAGGAATGCAAATTTCAACAAACAGATGAAGAGGAAATGTTAAGAACGTTAAGAAAAAAATTTTTTGTCCAAAAAATAATTGCCTAATTTACATCCATGTTACTCATTTATTCTGATCATTTTCTTATATTCCGGACTCATATATTCTGGATAGTTTCAAGTTTTGATTCTGAAACAGCATCCCAATATTCTTCAGGTTGAATCCATAAAAACCAAAAAAAGGACAGAAAACAAAATCATGACAAGGACTTGAACTTTCACAGTTACAAAAGTGCACTAATTTCTACCAAGACTTTCAGCCACAATGGAGCCACTGACCAGATTCCCTTTTGCCCTAAAGACCCAGAAAAACTCAATGATGTGAAGTAGAACAGGAGGCTTGGTTATTCCATATATATTTAAATATATATGTGCCTTTGGTAAAGTTGATAGTGAGGCATGCATTTAGTTAAAGAATTTGCTGCTGATCTGTGGACTTCAAAGTATAATATTGCAACAAATAAAGTAGACAGGGGTATCTAACAAGATAGCCAATTCAACGAAGGGACCAGGTTTCAAATTTGGAAGCCTCTCTGGAGAGCTTGGGATGGTCTGTGGGCTACGGGCCATTGTCTTGTAGAAAATAAAGAGAATTCAAGCCCTGCTCGCAACAGGGAGCATTCCTTTATTGTACCTTCACTATCAGCACGACCTGTGGGGAAGACGCCGGTGGCTGACAGGTAAATCAGAAGCACGCTATTGGCGGGCAGCTCCTAAAATTAAAGAAAATCACATACACCAAACAACAAACGGTTTTATTGAATGTTCCTGACATTTTCAAGTTGAAGGGACATTAAGAACCTAAGTCAATGGATTGCCATCTCCTCCAAGAGTTCAACTACTCTTGTAGGTTCCAACTCATAACTGTTTATGTAACAAAGAGTCATTACAAATCTATAACCTATTAGTATTGCCCAAAGTTTTGAATTCATTCTCTGCTTCAAAAACCTCCTCATTTAGAGAATGTTCTCTGAAAACCCTGAAATGGAGAAGTAAGGATCCTGAGTACAGGTCTAAAAGACAAACTCCTGCCCATGGCTTTCTCTGCATAAATGCTGGCACGAATTCCCTACTTCTCATAGTTCTTTCAGAACTTCAGATGGCCACAAGCTCCCCAGAGCTGCCTGAACACACAACTTTCCTCTGCAATCTGACCATTATGCCTAAAGTACTTTAGTAATAAAACCTGGAGAAAGAAGAATGATGATTAGTCAATATTCTCATTAATGAATGGTAAGGAACAGTCATAACATCATAAGCAATTTCTGTTCCAAAAGAGTTGTAATCAGATATTCTGAATGCAGTTTTCAGTTTCATATTTTATCTAAGTTCTTGACTCAAAGATTCAAAGAACAGAGTGACTCTCAGATTCTACTTAGGGCATACTTTTCCCATATAGTAAAGAGTACTGGAGCATATATACCTTAAAAGATGCTGCTAAGAATGTGTAGAGTTGACTGAAGGTTGGTTTGTAGAGCAGATACTTGTGGGGGTTTTCTCGTCTGGTAGGCTTATCAGCTGATTCCTATATTTACACACAGAAAACAAGACACATACAAGCCATATTTGACAGATGAATTATCAGTGCCTATTTTTATGATCCTCTTCATCTAATTGCTTCCATGTTCCTATTATTGTGCTTATTTCTCCTATGTCTTATCAAGAGAATTCTGTATTCACATGCATGGCATTTGTTGAATAATAGCATTCCCTGAGGAGCAGAGACAGAATGTTATCAAAATTGCAAATGTAGAGAGAAGATCACCTGCATTCCTGGTTTATTCATCTGGGAAGCTAAATTCATTGGCTCCCTTTCCAGGGCTTGTAACATCCGGAACATGTCCACAGTTAGTTCACTAAACTTAACCTGCAAAGAAAACAAACCCAACCATGAATACAGTCCACAGACCCAGAAGTCTCCGACCATATTAACCCTGACATTCATGTGTACTTAATGATATTGGGTAATTTTATTCCCCAGTGTTTTATTATAAAACATTTCTAAAGACAGAAAATTAAAAGAACTGTACAGTAATAACCCGTGCTGATCATCTAGATCCTATACCGTCGACATTTTCTGTACTTGCATTATCATGTAGCTCTCCATCTATCTGTATTTCTGTCAATTTATCAACTTCCTCAGATATTTTCAAAAAATGAAAAGTAGGGGCGTGCCTGGGTGGCTCAGTCGTTAAGTGTCTGCCTTCGGCTCAGGTCATGATCCCAGGGTCCTGGGATCAAGGCCTGCATTGGGCTCCCCACTCCACGGGAAGCCTGTTTCTCCCTCTCCTACTCCCTCTGCTGTGTTCCCTCGCTCGGTGTGTCTCTGTCAAATAAATAAATAAAATCTTTAAAAACAAACAAACAAATATGAAAAGTAGTCATCTAAACAAAAAGTCCTATATTAGGTCCTTCAAAACATGCTAACTTTTGGCAAAACAGCCCGCTAGAATATGGCTATGGCTCATATTTCATAACCTTATCAGTACATTTTGGCTCTCTGATGTTTAAGACTGCATCCTTGGGCGCCTGGGTGGCTCAGTGGGTTAAGCCTCTGCCTTTGGCTCAGGTCATGATCTCAGGGTCCTGGGATCGAGCCCAGCATCGGGCTCTCTGCTCAGCAGGGAGCCTGCTTCCCCCTCTCTCTCTGCCTGCATCTCTGCCAACTTGTGATCTCTCTCTCTCTCTCTCTCTCTCTGTTAAATAAATAAATAAAATCTTTGGAAAAAAAAAAAAAGACTGCATCCTTCTCCATTTTGAATGAAACTTCTATAGAACTTCAGGGAGGCAATGTGTTTTGTTTTTTTTTTTTAATTTTTTTTTTAAATCATGGTAAGTTTACTCTTTAATCTCTATCACCTATTTCACCGACCCTCCCACCTGTCTCTCCTCTGGTAACCATCAGTTTGTTCCCTATAGTTAAGAGTCTGTTTCTTGGTTTGGTTTGTCTCTCTCTCTCTCTTTTCCCTGTGCTCATTTGTTTTGTTACTTAAATTCTACATATAAGTGAAATCATACGGTATTTGTCCTTCTTTGACCTACTTTGCTTAGCATTATACTCTCTAGCTCTACCCATGTTGTTGCAAATGGCAAGATTTCACTGCTTTTTAAGGCTGAATAATATTTCATTATACAGACACACACACACACACAAAGACCCTCTTCTTTATCCATTCATCTATCAATGCACACTTGGGCTGCTTCCACAGTATGGCTAGAACTACAACAAAAATAGGGGTGCATATATCCCTTTGGATATGTGTTTTTGTATTTTTTTTTTAAGATTTTATTTATTTATTTGATAGAGAGAGAGATCCCAAGTAGGTAGAGAGGCAGGCAGAGAGAGAGGGGGAAGCAGGCTCCCCGCTGACCAGAGAGCCCGATGCAGGGCTCGATCCCAGGACCCTGAGATCATGACCTGAGCCAAAGGCAGAGGCTTTAACCCACTGAGCCACCCAGGCGCCCCTGTGTTTTTGTATTTTTAAGGTAAATACCAAGTAGTGCAATTACTAGATCATAGGGTAGTTCTGCATTTTTAACTTTTAGAGGAACCTCCATAATGTTTTCCACAGTGGCTGCGCCAGTTTGCATTCCCACCAACAGTAAAATAGGGTTCCTTTTTCTCTATGTCCTTGCCAACATTTGTTGTTTCTTGAGTTTTTGAATTTAGCCATTCGGACTATTGTGAAGAAATATCTCATTTTGGTTTTGATTTATATTTCCTTGATGATGAGTGATGATGATGATGCACGTTTTCATCATCTCTTGGTCATCTGTATTTCTCTATTGGAGACATGTCTGTTAATGTCTTCTGATCATAAGCAAGTAATTTTTAAATTTAAATTAAATTTGCAAATTAATAGCTCTTAAAAAGCCAAAATTGGAGAAATACTAGAAAAAGTTAACAATAACAAAAATGAAAGGTGTGAGGGAAGGACCCAAAATTAAAACTTATGTAAATAATGCATAGAGAAAAATGTATTCACTGGACACTTTTCTGATATCCCACAATTTCCAGTAAGTTTACATTTCTAGTACATTAAATCCTTATCATGGAACTATTCTGTCATGAAAAATATCTGATAATGGCTGTGATAAATATACTTAAAAATAATTCTTCCTCCTTTTTGCCGGACTATACAAGTAATACATGGATTTAGGAAGTTATAAAGAAGGAAATAGGGTGCCTAGGAGGCTCAGTTGGTTAAATGTCTGACTCTTGGTTTCAGCTCAGGTTGTGATTTCAGGGTCATGGGATCGAGCCCTGCATGGGACTCTGCACTCCGTGGGGATTCTGTTGGAGATTCTCTCTCCTTTCCCTCTGCCCCTCCTCCTGCTTGCTCACACATACTCTCTCTTTCTCTAAATAAATAAATCTTTTAAAAAATTTTAAATAAAGTAAAGCTCTAAAAAAGCAGAAAGTAAATCACCTATCATTCTGTTACCCAGAGATAAACCTTTTATGATATTGGTAAATTTCCTCCTAGTCTTTTTGCTTGTACATATATGCATATAGACATTTTAACATATACGAAATAACTCAGTTTATACAGCTCTATTCCAAGTTTGTTTTCACTTACCATATCATGAGTATATCTGTGATTAAAAATTCCTTCTAAACCTGTAAATGTCTGTAATACAGCCCATATGGACATGGCATAATTGAATTAACCATTTCCTCACAAACGGATTTAGGATATTTACAAGGAAATATGGTAATAACCTATAATTCTGTAATAATAACCTATAATTCTGTAATAATATGTAAAAATAATAAGCATTATTTTTCAAAGTGAATTTTAAGTATAATTCCTTCACAATTCTTTACCTGGTTATTACAATTACCAATAATGAGTGCATCGGCCAGAGACAACTGTCCCACAATCATGCCCTGTTCCAGCAATGGGGCTCCTGTTTCAGCGAGGCGATTAGATGTGATAACAATGGTATTATCATCATTCAGGACCATAACAGGGTCCGCCTGGAGAAAAAAGCGGCAAGTAGTTGATGGACAAGACAAAAATGTCAATATATATTGCGTGATATATATACACACAATAAACATGTATACCACACATGCATTTTTTTCCATGATTATGACAATTTCTTGTCAAAAGCTGACCTCAATGAAAGCTGCTACTTCTTGAAGCACCAGGTTCCATTCCACTTGATCTTCTGTATTAAAGCGGTGAGTATAGTCTTCAATTTCATCTGACAATTCCTAATTTTAAAATATCACAAAGAAAAAGGATTATAAGAAAAAAACACATTAAAATAGGTTTCTATATTATACCATATTCTTTACAGAAATTGATATAATTAAGAAGCTTGATTATTATCAGTATATAGTCCCAATTCTAGCTAAAATCAAAGAAGAAAACTGCTTTATTTTGCTTTAAGGCTCCAGAATAATACACACAAATAAGATCTTCATAGATATCCGGAGTCACTCATACCTAATCAATGCTATATCAGCACTTATTTTATTAAAAAAGACTCTTAGAGGTAAAACCCCAAATTTTTAATATTTAAAAAAAAAATGAAGACTGTCTAGATGATTTTCTTTGGATTTAGATCATGGTGTATTTTGGGAAGAGTTTTATTAGCAACTAGAGATGGAAGAAGACAGAGGACTTGGCAAAACTAGCATGTTCTGGGGTGCCTGGGTGGCTCAGCTGGTTAAGCGTCTGCCTTTGATTCAGGTCATGGCCTTCGGGTCCTGGGATCAAGCCCTGTGTGGGGAGGAGGGGTTTCCTGCTCAGGTCCCTCACTCTCTGCCCCTTTCCCTACTTGTTTTCTCTCTCTCTCTCTCTCTAGGTCATTCACCCAAATAAATAAGTAATCTAAAACACACACGCACACACAGACACAAAACCCACAAAAAACTAGCATGTTCTACTTGGGCACCAAAAATTAGGAAGCACACCACTGAAAGGACTGACCAACTAGAGTGCAACCAGAATGGAGTGTGCAGTAACTGAGATATAGAGTGAATCCCACGTGCAGTTAACTCCTAATTACCTCAGCTAATGAAGGAGAGTGAGGCAGACGTAGCAAAAGGATGGAAAGACCAAAACTCACTCGCAATACCTTTATAAAACATTATATGCTTATCCTTGACCTAACCTTTCAATTATTTTCTCTTAAAGCAAATCGTCTTTGGTTTGCATTTCCCAACCATCCATTGATGGGTGGTGAAATGTAAAACATGCTAAGGGACAAAAGCAAAGAATTAAGAGAACCATCTCTAGCTAGTGTGTATCTGAAATATGGAGAGAGCAGGAAAATCCTTTTAGCATTGCCCTTGTCCAAAGTTACTATACTTTGAATGCTGTAATGATTTACATACATTAAAATTATTTTTTACCCTGATTCTATTTTTGAGAAACAAAATTATCTGTACACAATTATTGGCTAGGATTTTAATAATTTAAAGCACACTTACCTTCACCAAATCCTTCACAACATCCATTTTGTTGAGCAGAAGACAAACTACAATAAACCTTGCATAGTATCGTAGCTTCTTAACGACCAACTCAGGCCTACAGCAGAGAAATGGGAAGTTACTCATTAGACTCAAAAAAGAAAATATGCTCTTTGATTTTTCCAACTCTCTGGCAGCTTTTAAACTCCTTTAGATACTATTCTGCACAGTTAAAACTATTTCTGCATATAACCTATAGCCGCACTTAAACACGTTTTTTACTCACAGATTCTTTATGTTCATTCATATATTTATTCATTGAACAAATACCCACTGAAAACGTAGATGCATCAGGCACCTTGCTAGAAGAATGATTAAAACAAACTACAGACACAGCCCCTTCTTCACAGATCTCAGAGACAGGAATATGATTAAATATGACACATGATAAATCTTTTTGTATATTAGATCATGATTTATCAATTTCTTCCATAAAATATGCCACATTTTGCTTTATTATAATATTACATTATTGGGCATATACAAGTTTAGAGTTCTTTTTTTCTTTTTAGTTGTTCCTTGTAATAGTATGAAGTAAAACTCTATCTTTAATAATATTCTCTGTCTTAAACATAGTGGCATTTCTTCCCTTGGTATCTATTTTGTCTTTTTCTGTAGCTTGTATCTTTGGATGATCTCATAAACACTATATTATTGGATTTTCCTTTAAAAGGCATACTGATAATCTCTGACTTTTATTAGGAAGTTTAGATCACTTTCATTTACTATGATCACCAATGTACTTATTCCTACTTTAGTTTTTTGTGCTAAGTATACTTTTAGTGGTATTTCTTTCCTATCTTTTATTGTAAAGATCCTACATCATAATTTTATCTTTCACTTTCCTCCCTTTCTGTTTTGAAGTTACACATTTTTTTATGTTTCTTTATGTGTTCTTTACACATTTTCTTTAAAATATTTTTCTTAATATTTTAATAAGCAACCTTAAGTTTCTTCTGGACAATAAATGGATGTTATTGGTATGGTTTAGTTCTTTACTTTCTTCTTTCATGTTATTGTTGTCCAGAATTTTATCTCAATAACCTCACTTAGCCATTAACACAATGATCACTGTCTTATGAAGTCCATGATTTTTTAGGAAACAAAGGGATAACTTTTTTATTACCAATCCTTGTATATCGTCCCTTCCTTTCAGTTTCAATTTTCCTCTTTCTGAAGAAATCCACAGTAGTTCTTTTATATCACCAAAACTAACCACCCTCCTACAAGGTTGTCCTAGCACTGGTCACAGTGCTAATGACCTAATGACCTGAGGATTTCCCTTACTTTCTTACACCTAAAATGTCCATTTAAAAAGATGGCTGAGGGGTGCTTGGGTGGCTCAGTTGGTTAACATCTGCCTTCAGTTCGGGTCATGATCCTGGGGCCCTGGGATCAAGCCCCATGTGGGGCTCCCTGCTCAGTGGGGAGCCTGCTTCTCCCTCTCTTCCCTGCTCACGCTCTAGCTCACTAACTCTGTCTTTCTAATAAATAAACAAATAAATAAATAAAATCTTAAAAAAATAAAGTTGATCTGTTTATCCAGCATCTCTCGGTTATTTTGGAAACAGTCATGTTTGATTATCTAGCCTCCCACATTATCAAAGTGGAATTCAAAACAGGAGGAAAATTTGTAGGAGGATGATGTTCATTCATAGTTGAAACATTAATAAGACAATGCTTTTAATTTTTTGATAAAAATAAAATAGGTTCTGTGAATCTGTATCATATTACACAACTATGTTACACAGATTACACAAATACATATTGAATCAGGGATGGCAAATTTTTGCAAATGGCCAGAAAGGAAATGTTTTAGGCTTTGTTGGCACATATGGTGCTCATAGCGTATCTATCTTTTCTTTTTTTCACTGCAATTTAAAAATATAAAAAGGATCCTAAGCTACCAGACAGTTCAAAAACAGCCGTGCCAATCCCTGCATTAAATAAACATAGAGAAGTAGGTGGATGAATTCTGTTGTGGAAACCACTGTTGAATTGCAGCAAAGGGCAGATAAATGAGTCAGTGCTATCCACTCATACACACGAGAGGCTACCCCAGTCAGGCCCGAAAACCTCACCAGCCCACAGCCCCACTGTCTGAAAACATACCAGACTGCAGAAGGAAAATATCATCCCATGAACCACACTAGGAAGGTCCACTTCAAGTCCTCCCTACACACACCACTACTAGGAAGTGCCAAGGTCCTCAAGGTTGTATTCATGGTTCCCATGAATAAAAAAGTCCATTACGTCACCACTGAAGTTGACACCATGATTATCCCGACAAAGTTCTTCTGGTACTCCAGAACGGTAGCTTTGTCCAGCCCACCAGGCCCATGACTTCTAAGACACCAACTCTATACATTTGCTGCAGAAACGGTGTTCCCAGGTGGCTGACTGCCACGTGGTGCCAACCTCTGGGTACTCAGAAACTTCATCCTCTCCACACTGAACTCTGACCAGGTCAGCCTCAGCCATTTGCAACAGTCAGGGTCAGTGGCTCCCAGGGCAAATGATTATGCAATAACATCTCCCCTACTAAACAGGATGATGATAGAATGAGACATTCAGAGTTGTATATGTGTCACCTTTGGTGATCACTGGAATGTACCATTCCTTCTGGCTTTAACACAGTCCTTAGGTACTGAGACAGCGGAGAGAGAACTTGCCCCTTTGAGGAGAGATTTTTTAAAGCAACTGTGAAATTTTACACAATACTCTCTTAGTTTTAATCAACCAGCTGTTTATTTTATTTTTAATTTAAATTCAATTTAGTTAACATATACTGTATTATTAATTTCAGAGGTAGAATTTAGTGATTCATCAGTTGCATATAACACTCAGTGCTCCTTACATCAAGTGTCTTCCTAATGCCCATCATCTTATTTTATTAATACAATGGAATATTACTCAGCCATCAAAAAGAATGAAATCTTGCCATTTGCAAAGACATGGATGGAACTAGAGGGCATTATGCTAAACTAGCTGTTTATTCTCATAACTATTAGCAATTGCTACCTTGACTGTCTTCCTGCCCTGTATGAACTAAGAAACAACCTACCAACAATCATCCTTCCTAAGGTACAGGGAACAAGGCCAAGATTTTGTATACTGGATTGTCTTTTCATTCTAATTTAGTGGCCTAAGGCAAGAGATTTTGTCATACTTGTTACAAATAATCCTACCTCTGTTCATCTGCCTTGCTCTAGGAGGCAGCACAGGAAAATCATTCATATGGGGTATTTGCTATTAGGATAAAAAAGGATTTTAATAAAGGAAACTGTTGGTTTTTAAGCCAAAGGGCCCAAGGCCAATTTCCCTTTGAGCAAATTCGAAAATGCAGAAGAGTGAATTATACAAGGTATTACATTATTGCTTAAAATGGTTCTTTCCTTATATGTATTTCCAAACTGAAAAGATATTAATTACATAGTCCTTTTGCATATTTTTAGAAATAAAATTTATCTCACCAAGAATTCAGACAAACTGTACAATATGAATACAAAAATGGGGGGGGTTCTGAGGAAATATATCTGTAGTGAGAACAGGTGAGGCAAGCCATAAGGAAATCTGCAGGAGAGGCAGGTAACTGATGGAACTCCTTTTGGAAGAATGAAGCACAGTGATGACTTCTGGGGAAAACGGAGACTCCAGCAACTGCACGCCTTCCTTGTATCAAGCAAACTCCTTTGGACAAGCCTGCACAAGATCTGCTAGGGAATGAAGGGGATTTACAAGAGTGGGGCTTTCCAAAAAATACTGCTGTTTAGCCAGAAAGCTTATGATAGCCAACCACAAAGTGTTCCCTAGAAAAATATGTCAAAATTATGTTCTTGTCTACTGCTAAGAGAGTATAATCTCTTTTCACTATATAGCAACTGTGAGCTCTGTTGCAGGCAGTGGAGAGAACGTTCAGATCTTCTGTGCCCGAGCTTTCTCTTCCAACAATTCCTGGAATACTAGTAACAGAGATTCCCCAGAACTCTGATTTCCCCAGCAATTCTGTCTTCACCTGGAATTAATAAGACCAGTCTACCTGTACCCCAAATATGTCTGTAACTCCCATAAGAAGATAATCCCCTGAAAGGAAAAGAGAACACCTGTACGCAGCCTTCTTCTCTCTTTTTCTTCTCCCACCCAAGCACGTACACCACGCTGCCAAATATAAAACAAGTGGCTCAACAGATTACCGGGGGGAATGAATAAATTCTGTGTGATTTTTTTTCTGACACTGGAGCTACACAACTGTAACATATCCAGTGTACACAAGACAAGGTAAACTGCATTAGCAGCCTTTTCTTTAGTCCCATCGACAGCTGTCAACAGGCTTTTGAATGTATATGAATTCAAATTATGCAGGATAATAAGAACAAAGGTTATCCGCTAAGCCTTACTTTGGAATTTGTTTCATTTCTCTGAAACTTGTGGGACTCCAATCTCTCATAAAGAAATAATCAACCCCTCCTTTGTGCTCTAACCCCAACCAGGTACTGTGACATCTGTTACATCTATAACATTTATTGCTTTAGGTAACATAGGTCTGTATGCTTAAGAAGGCCTAGTATATTGTAAGGCGCTCAATAAAGCCCATTTAAATTAATAAAAGTTATAAATAAATGTGTGCTTCTTTGCATAATTTCCACACAGACTAAAAATTCTGAGTGTTTTATCTCCTTTCTAAAAACATAGTAGGTGCTGCATACCTGTCCTCTTTATTGACTTGAGAATAATATGATCTCTGTCTGATTGCAGAATAGAAGGAGAAAGCTTCATTCAGATAGCTGGTCTCAGATGTGCGTAGGCTACGAGGAAAAAAAAAGTCCTTAAATTTGACAGTGTCTCAAAATCTTCATGACGAATACTTGTTTCATTCTTCCTCTATTCTTCTACACGAGGGGATGGGAAGAACTATCCTAAATTTGAATCAGCAAAGCAATAATCATAACACCCTTACAATGGGTAAAAATAATGACAAGGTAAAAAAAAAAAATACCTCCCCACTGCTCCCAAGCCTTTTTTGATGGCAATCCAAAGTATACATTATTCTCATTCTTTGAAGGGATTCTCCAAACAGCATTCCACCCAGTTACATCTTTCCACCAGACCTTTCACGGCCTTCCCCAAATCCATACAGAGTCACTTGTCCTTTGGCTCATTTCTTCAGTTTTTTTCTCATAGGACTCAGAAATGGACTAATCCATATTAATCTTCCGAGGATGCTGATGAATCAGGTTCTCTGTTTAACATTTCTACTTTTACAAGAGACTTCTTAAGAAAATATTCTACCTGAAAGAGTGATTTTAATGGGGGAATGTTGGATGGCATGCCAAAAGACAGGAAGAGGAAGAAATTCCATATGGTCCAAGCTTTTTATGGTATACCCAATACTAATGAGATTTAGATTCCTAAAAGGAATGAATTCTCTTCTTTCCTTGACTCATCACTAAGGATCTCATCTCATCGGTAAGATTTATCTGCTTCAGGTAACCTTGATATATCCTTCAAATATGAGTTTTAAAGTATTCCCCCCAAAACCACTCATTCAAACATACAGTTATGATATGTATCAAGATTTAAGTGAAGTCATTAAGAACTATAAATTCATTTCGTATTGAAGATTTATCTAAAATCAAGATCATAATCATTTAAGTTATAAATGAGTTTGCCCAAATGAACTGTTTGGAAGGCAAGCCTTTGAAGCCAATAATGTTACTTGGATTATGGAACATCATTTCATAATACTGTTTTGATCACTATGATCTGGGGCTCATTTGTAACTCCTTAGTTTTCCCTCCTACCAAGTAAGTATATTATGCATACTGCTGCATGCTGTGTTTAAATCAGGACAACGCTTTATTTTTTCCATATGCAATTCACTTACTAATAATGGTAGTATAGCTGCCCAATCTTAGAAGCAATTTCCCCTATTTGCCACCGCTTCAAGCCATACCGATTATCCAAGACTTGTCTGTTTTACATAGGAGATAAGAAAATAGAAATAAGAGACTATAAATTCCAAAAATAACCAAATCTGTAAATTTAATAGGATAAAATACCACCCAATTCAGCATGAAATTCTGAATTCATGAATTCAAATTCATGAATTTTTCATGAGATTTCAACATCATTCAATTAAATTCAAAAAGCATGTATTAAATGTCTATCTAAAGTATGCTGAAATATGAAAAGAAACTTCTTTGAGCTACGATCACGAAAATTAAAAGCAACGACCCCCCCAACAGCTTTGACCAAATAAACAACATCTATTTTAGAATGAAACCATGCATCAGCCTACCTATGTCAGAGTTAATCTGAACCATTTCAGATATAATACAACTCTCAAGATCAGATGAGAACATTACATTTTAAAAACTTAAGTAAATAGGAAAAAAATCAATTTATTTCCCTTTGTGTCGTGAAGATGAAACATATTAAAATGCACCAAGAGATAAAACACACTGAGGTTGTAAAGGTCAAAACTGGGACTAATATAAACTGGCCCTTCGCTTTTCTGTAACTATAAAATTCCTTTACCGATGCTGCTGCTGGAACTTCCATAGTTTGGTGTAAACATCAAAAGTTCTTCCAAAGTAGGACTGCCACTGCTTCTGCCCATATTGTGGCAAATCCCTGTGATAACAAAAAAACAAGTATTACTTTAAACACTCTTAGGCTATTTGGAAATGAAGACTTGCGATTGTATAAACCGGAGAGATTCAAAGCACCTGCATTCAGGCTTTCTTTTTTAAAAAGCTGTGATTTTTGGAGCAGAAACGGTTCTGTAAAAGTCCAGGACTTGTTCTTTCCTCTTCTTCTCCCCACCTCTGTTCATTCTTAGTCTCCTTTATAGATACCTGTCCCATGAGGTTGCTAGCACTCTTTCCTCTCCCGCGGTGATCTTATTCGTCGTCGCTTATACACCAATGGCTCCCAAATGTTATCTTCATATTAGAACTTCATTATCTTCACATAAGAACTCAGCACTCGGAAGAACACTGCTGCTTTAGGAAACGTATTCAGAAGTGGATGTGCAGGTGGTATTACTGATCTCGATTATTCTACCCTCTCTCTATAGGTGAACAATACATCCCTGTCCTTGGGGCTGGTGACTCACAGCACACGCCTTAGAGACAAATTCTTCCCTGTCACATAAACACTGGGCCTGGCCTTAAGACTTGCTCTGGCCAACGAAATATAATTGCAAGTCACCCATGCCGTGTCTGAGAAGATGACCAAGAGATACTATGCAGTTCAGCATTTTCACTTCCCTCCAATCTAAGACCAAGATAGGGCTGCTTCTTAGCCTGGAACACAGAGTCAGACTCATTTAATGGAGCCTTAGAACTGCCCACAACTTACAGCTAACATGGGAGCTAGAAATAATCTCTATTGTACTAAGGCACTAAAATGTTGGAGCCGTTACAGCAGCCTCATTGAGGGAAAGCCAGTACAGAAATGGTACCAGGAATAGGCTATTGCCATAACAAATACATAACATATGTAACACTGGCATTAGAATTGAGCAGCACAAAACTGTCACTGAAGGCTAGAAAAATGATGACACATACAATACAGAGGCAAAACAGCATCTGCCTGCAATCACTTGGAGAGCAGTTAAAGTGACTAGTGAACATATGGGTTTATACAAAGAAGCTGGGAAAAGTATGCTACTAGCCCTGGATGCTATTAGGTGCACTTAACAAAACATGAAAAAGAGATGAGCTCAGAAAAGAACTAGCTGTAGGCAGGGCTGAAAAGGTAAAGTGATAACCCACAAGTTCCAGAATTTTTAGGACTGAAAGAACAATTTTTTTTAAAGATTTTATTTATTTGTCAGAGAGAGAGAGAGTGAGCACAATTAGGCAGAGTGGCAGGCAGAGGCAGAGGAAGTAGCAGTCTCCCCGCCGAGCAATGAGCCCGATGTGGGACTCGATCCCAGGACCCTGGGATCGTGACCTGAGCCGAAGGCAGCTGCTTAACCAACTGAGCCACCCAGGCATCCTGAAAGAACAATTTCTAATGCATAAGTGTTAAAAGATATGATGTAGAAAAGACAGCTATAAACACCACTAACGGCGGAGCCTCATCCTCAGGGGAAAACCTTTCTTAGAGCCTGTGAACAAATCTATGAAAGTGGCCCCAAGTATATTTTTTTCAATGGAACGAGCTAGATAAGGGAAAAGAATCTAAGGTTCTTAGAGGCAAGTTGCAAAAAACCATGGCTATGTTTGTGAAACATAGTTTAGTTTGTGAAACATGGTTAGTTTGTGAAAACTAACTTGAATCAAATAAAGAGTCAACCAAATCTTGTGAGAGTCGTACTGCCAAACAGTGTTTGTTTTATAAGGGAAGATTAATCACCCACTGATTACAGTGAGGTACACTTCTCTGACTTGTCTTCTCATGTTTATTGCTTGGGCTTTTGGGGTTTTTATGAATAGTTACCAAAATATACCAGCTCGATCTTTATGGAAAGTGCTTTTTCTGTTTTTACAGAAATTCATCCATACAATAATGTAGTCTTTTAAAAGATTTAAAGTTTCACCTTCTATATTTAACTCTTTAATATAACCAAAATTTCATATATGAGTTAACAAATTCTGAATTAATTAAAAAAAAAAAAATCTCATGACTGGAGCAGCTGGTTAAGCATCTGACTCTTGGTTTCTGCTCAGGTCATGATCTCAGGGTCTTGAGACAGAGCCCTGCATCCGACTCCATGCTCAGCAGGGTCTGCTTGAGATTCTCTTTCTCACACTGCTCCTCCTCTGCTTGTGCTCTCTCTCCCTTGCTCTCTCTCAAATAAATAAATCTTAAAAAAAAAAATCATTTGACTTTTGAATAATTTGACAGAACTAGAATTGCAGTCATCAATTTTCCCTTATGCTTGGGTCTCAGCTCTTCTATTCTCCTAGTTTTTCTAGTTTCTTATTAACGTTCTGCTAATTACTATAGCTTTATAAAAAGTGTGTATCACTTTTAAGGAATACCTTGGCTATTCTTGGTTCCTTATACTTGCATATGAACACTAAAATCAGCTTATCAAAGTTCTACCAAAAAAAAAAAAAAATCCTAATGGGTTCTAATGAGACCTGAATGAATCTAGACATCCATTTGGAGAATTGACATATTTATTTATTTATTTATTTGTTTGTTTATTTATTTAATTTTTATTAACATATAATGTATTATTTGCCCCAGGGTACATGTCTGTGAATCACCAGGCTTACACATTTCACAGTACTTACCATAACACATACCCTCCCCAATGTCCACAACCCAGCCACCCTATCCCTACTCCCCCGCCTCCCAGCCACCCTTAGTTCGTTTCGTGAGTCTAGGAGTCCCTTATGGTTTGTCTCCCTCCCCATCCCTTCCTGTTTCATTTCTCTCTCCCACCCCTGGAGAGTTGACATTTTATTTTATTTTTATTTTATTTTATTTACTTATTTGACAGAGAGAAAGAGATCACAAGTAGGCAGAGAGGCAGGCAGAGAGAGGGGGAAGCAGGCTCCCTGCTGAGCAGAAAGCCCAAAGCGGGGCTCGATCCCAGGACCCTGAGATCGCGACCCGAGCCGAAGGCAGAGGCTTTAACCCACTGAGCCACCCAGGTGCCCCAGAGAATTGACATTTTAAAAATAATTTTTAGGGCGCCTGGGTGGCTCAGTTTGTGGGGCGACTGCCTTCGGCTCAGGTCATGATCCTAGAGTCCCAGGATCGAGTCCCACATTGGGCTCCCTCTTCAGTGGGGAGTCTGTTTCTCCATCTGACCTCTCCCCTCTCATGCTCCCTCTC
This sequence comes from Procyon lotor, assembly GCA_028646535.1. Classification (NCBI taxonomy): domain Eukaryota; kingdom Metazoa; phylum Chordata; class Mammalia; order Carnivora; family Procyonidae; genus Procyon; species Procyon lotor. The sequence continues at coordinate 69,574,672 of CM053615.1, forward strand.
TCTCATTCTCTCTCTCTCAAATAAATAAATAAAATCTTTAAAAAAAATAAAATAAAAACAAAAATAATTTTTACTGTCAATAACATCTCTTTCCATCTATGCTGAAAATAGTGACTAAATAAATTTTATAATGCTTTGCATAAATGTCTAATACTTCTTGGTTCACATTATTATAATGTCTTATATTTTATTGCTTTTGTGAAAGGTATCTTTATTTTTTTAAGTTATATCTTAAAATGTTCTTTATGCTGGAAAGTTTCAAACATATACAAAAGTAGAAAATAGTACAATGAATCCCAATGCACCTGAACATTTCTACTTGGGGTTGCCAGACAAAGTGGTTGTGTTTGGGGACTTTCTTTTCTTTTTCATTAATCTATCTGTCTAATATGACTTCATCTAAATCGATACGCCTCTGATCACCACTAGCACTATTTTTCAATTAAGCAAAGAAATGCAGGCTGTATTTCAGAATGACCCTTATAACCCAGATGGCTACTAAAATACCTAAAATAGAGAAAACACTTAAATATTTCATAGTAAAAGGAGACACTTTTTTTTTTTTTTAAGAGAGAGAGAACGTGCACACTTGTGAGAAGAGGGAGTGGGGTGGGAGGAGAGGGGCAGGGGGAGAGAAAGAGAATCTTAAGCAGGCTTTGCACCTGGCACGGAATCCAACGCAGGGCTCAATCTCATAACCCTGAGATCAAGACCTGAGCTGAAATCAAAAGTTGGATGCTTAACCTACTGAGCTACCGAGGCACCCCCAAAAGAGAGGCTTTAGTTTTTTTTTTAAGATTTATTTATTTATTGACAGAGAGAGTGATAGAGCACAGCAAGGGGAAAAGTAGAGGGAGAGGGAGAAGCAGACTCCCCGCTGAGCAGGGAGCCCACTACAGGGCTCAATCCAAGAACCCTGGGATCATGACCTGAGCAGACACTTAACTATCTGAGCCACCCAGGCGACCTAAAAAGAGAGACTTTTAAATGTAAATTTTCTCATTTAACCTAAGTTTAACTTTCAAGTATAAAAGAAATCCTTTATCTCACTAAGTAAGCTGAATATTCATGGTAAACTATGTTAATCTAATGAAATTTGAGGTAGTATTTTGTTGTTCAGTTGTCTGGGGATGGGGGGAGGGATCTATATCCTTCCAGATTTTACACATAAATAGTATTTGTGTATACAGGCACAGTACTTGTCTTGTTTGGTAACGTAAACTTCTCTCACTTACTATATTGTTAACATTTTTTCATGTTTAATATAAACATATGTAGCACAGTGTATAAAACACATACATATTTGAGATTAGCAGAGACTCCCCTCCCCACACAAAGCTGCTATATTTTTTGTAATTTACTTAACAAAGGATACATAATTTCATGGAAATAAGATAGCTACAGAGCAGACAAAAATACAGCTTATGTTTCTATAGCTTTTCTCTTGCCCTAGTGGGATATCTTGCTATGGTGACACCTGCCTTGCAGTTAGGCAAGGTGTATTTTGAAAACATGGGATGGAAGGAGAAAACCTGGTTACTATATATCATTCTATCAAGTGCTACTTATTATGAAGGCCAGAGAAAGTGATGTGAAATATGATCTCTACAATCAAGGAGCTTAATTCAGTTAGATAGAAAAGACTAACACATATACAGAAAAAGAGAAAAAAATAGCACCTACAGTATTAAATTATATGGGACTGAGTAAAAGTAATACAAGAGTGTAGAAAAGAGATACATTGGAGGGCTTGAGTAGTCAGGGAAAGCTGCTTGAAGAAAGAGATCTGGATAGGCAAAAGAGAAAGAAGTGATCATCAGTGGGGGGGAGAGAGAGAGAGAGCAAGGGAGGGTGGGAAGGGAGGGAGAGACAGAGAGAGATAATATGCAAGAGAAAAAAAGGCAGTTATCAGCTAATAAAACTGTAGCAGAAGTCTTAGCCAGACCTTGCTCGAGCAATGGTGGACAGCTAGTGGTGTCCTAGCTACCTAGGACCTAGCTAGCTAGCTAGGCACAGTACTAGGACCCAGTCCTAGCTAGCTAGGCCCCAGCTAGAGGGCCTCCCTTAGCTATCTGGCAGTTGTCCGACAGGCAGCTAGGGTGCTGGGTCACGTGTTTCTCATCCAGCAGGCTAGCTCAGTTTCCACGAGGATCCCAAAAGCAGCAAAAGAGAGGGCAGTTCTAATGTGCATCATTCTTTTTTGATTCTTTGCATCGTGTCTGCACCATCCCATTGGCCAAAGCAATCCTCATGGCCGAGCCCAGCATCAGTGCGGGAGGGGATGACTCATGGGTATGGATAAATGAAAGGGAATGATTTTTACAAGCAATCTATCACAGAAATACTATATTTTTCTGTCTTTTTCAATTCTGAAAATAATATAAGTCAACTGGAAAACAAAATGCTATACATTGTAAAAAAATACCCTATTGCTTTCCCCTTCAATTGCAGCCCCCCAAAATAACCACGATTAAGAATGCATTTTGTATATATATACATTTGAGTAAATATGTAATTTTTCCCATTATTTTACACAAATGGATTCAAACTATATATAATGTTCTATAACATGCCTTTTATTTTATTTTATTATTTGTATATTTTAACATGCTCTCTAAATTTAAAAATTAAAAAATAAATTTAAAAATCAGTTTTTTAACGCATGTACAATTATATCAACATTTATTTCATATAATGTAGTACACAATAACCAATTTATTTAACCAATCCCTTCCCAATGGACATTTATATTGCTTATTATTTCCTATTATAAAAACGTTGCAATAAACATCATCATACTAATATTCTTGAACAGTTAAGCAATATGAGTAAAAGGAAATTTCTGTTAGTGGAGTTAATAAGTGAAAGAAGATACGCATTTCTCTACTAGATGTTAAGACAATGAATTGAAAAAGCAAAAGGACTATGTGAAATTTTCAGGTGACACATAACAAGAATGAGTTAGTAACTACATTTTTAAATCTGTTTCCTTTTTCCTCATGATAAGGAGAAATTCATGCCAGATTACAGAAATCAGTTAACTATAGATACCAGTCTCTGCATTTGTTGCAAGTTTTTATCTTTTTTTCCCCAATGTCTCCATGTACCTCTAGTGAGAAAGTGCTAATCAGACATTTTAAAATTGAAGTTGTTGCCAGAATCTTTAAGACTCTTATCAAGCGGCGGCCGCTAGGAAGACTGTATTATTACATAACAGTGTTAAGCAGCAACATCACCTCCACCAGCACTGACAACAACCGGGGGCTTCTTTACAGATACTGTGTAAAGTCTGTAGGCAAATTTTCAAGGAAGCATGTGCCTGCATGTTACTCTGAGTTTCCCAAACTGACAGATTTAATAAACCTCAGTAATACTCCCAGATAACTGAGAAAACAGAACTAGAATTCAGTGTTTTATTTCATGACAATGTACGTAATTTCAGGTGTTCAGCGTAAAAGGCTTTAAGGAAGGGAATTTGCACCTGGGCTAAAAGCACGTTGAAGGCGATCTGAAAGGCTAGAACAAGGCTCCTGACAAGAAGTACTAAGTATACAAATATTTTATGATTTGTAGCTCTGAACGATGTTCTAAATTCTATACTATTTCCCACAAAAGAATTTAGAACATCTGCCACTCCAGTCTAAAAACTCAGGTATAAAGACAAGAATTTCTTTTTCAATATAGAGTTAAGGTTTTTTTTTTTTTAACTTCCTAAAGGATAAGTCCTATGATCACCCTTTTCTCTAATGAGACATATCACAGAAGCTAATACACAAACCACTATAATTCGATGAGAGTCTAAAACTAACTGAGGTATTTTATAAAGATTTTTAGACAAATTTCTTTACTATTCAGAGCTTGACTATGGTTTTAAACTCTGAATATATCACTTGGTTATTATTACTGACATTAGAGATGGGAAATTAATGATCCATAGAATTAAATTAAATCGGGCCCTGTGAATTATCCTAGAAGCTAAATGACCTGATATTTCACTTTTTGCAAAGGCACCTATGTTATAAATTGGCTGCTCATGCTCTTCCTCCAAAGCTTTAGAGGAAATTGAAAGTATGACAGTTATCTCGCTCTTTTTTAAAATCCTAAACTCTATCAACAAAAGTTAGGAGACTATAGGAGTAAGAAGTGGAGTGCAAATGATTAAACTTGATTATCAGAGGTGTTTCCAGTGTATGTTGAGATGTCAAAATTTAGGAATCTCCTCTGGGTTTTTTTTTTTTTTTTTTTAAGATTTTATTTATTTGACAGCGAGAAACAGCGAGAGAGGGAATGGTAGTGGGAGAAGCAGGCTTCCTGCCGAGCAGGGAGCCCGATGCAGGGCTTGATCCCAGGACGCTGGGATCATGACCTGAGCCGAAGGCAGAACGCTTAACGACTGAGCCACCCAGGTGCCCCTCCTCTGGGTTTCCATACATCAGCTATCTTAACCAAACTGAATTAGCTAGGATTGCTGATGCCCCCTCAAACCTAACATCCCAGTTCCAACAGCCACCCTTCCATCCTCTGAATGTCAGTCCTCGCTGGGGCGTGCTGCTGTTCACCACTTCTGCCATCTTATAATTCTCTCCTCTCTGTTCTCTTCTATTGGCTTCTCTTTCCTAAGCCCATCCTTAAGTGCTTGGCTTCTCCAGGGCATGTATATATATGTAAACACATACACATACACACAGGATCAAGGAGCTTAAGTGAGTTGCCTGAGAACTCACCACCAGTCAACTGTTGAGCTGTGATTCAGATCCAGACCTTCTAACCCCTAATCTAATGTTCTCTTCTTTCTACCATAAGGAAACACAACCTAGATTTTGATTCTACACTAGTAAATTTCTTCTCTGTGAGCCATTCTGCTCCCCAGGTCATGGGATGCCATTGACCTCCAACAAAGTTGTGGCCAAAGCTGTGGTCAAAGGCATAACTCAACTTCTCCAAACAAGGCTTTCAGTCAAGGAGCACAGTGTCCCATCCCATATTCTAGTTTGCACAGAGAGGCCTGTATTACAGTGACACCGTTGTTCTAATCCATGCCTTTGTGCTCATCTGTATACTAGACAAGACTGTGTCTGGCACTTGCCAAGCCAATTGAGCAATTCCTTGTTTTAACACTAGCACTTTCTTTTCACCAACTGGTATATCTGGTTTTCAAATTTAGGTTTAGGAATGGATCTGTGACTTTGAAGGTGCTAGGGGTATCAACAGGTGCAGGCTGTTAAGGCTGAGTGTTTCTTTTAGGGGAGGATACCTTAATGATACCACAGTATCAACCCTTTTGTTTACTGAAGAGGGAGCAAAGCTTTTTTTGAATGAGGGTTTGAGAGAAAGTGCACAAGAGTGCTTGATTAGGCTGAAGGTGGACATCCTCTTTATCTCGGTATCCTGTTCCTCTCCCTAGCCCCGTACCTAGAATGGTATGGGCCCATAGAAGGCACTTAGCAGGGGCGCCTGGGTGGTTCAGTTGGCTAAGCATCTGCCTTTGGCACAAGTCATGATCCAGGGTTCTGGGATCGAGACCCATGTGGGGCCCTCTGCTCAGTGGGGTGTCTGCTTCTCCCTTTCCCTCTGCCTGCAGCTCCCCCTGCTTGTGCACTCTCTCTCTCTCTCTCTGCCAAATAAATAAATGAAATACTTAAAAAAAGAAGATACTTAGCACATTGCTCCATTCCTAATAATGGTTTATGAATTTGAACAATTTTGAATAATCACTCCCAGTTTGAATTCAGACATGCCAAGCCAAATAAAGCTATGGAATGGTGTCTCTTCCTCCTATGAACCAGCTCCAGGGAAAGTTTAAAATTTCTTACATTTAGAAATGGAACTATTAATAAATTTATTTCTAATGGCACTTTGCTCATAGGAAAAAAGACTGTCAAGTTTTAAATCTCATGCTCCCTCTATGGTGTTGCTACCTTGTCCCACCAAAGTCCATGACGATACCCAGAGGAGCTCTACAGGTATGAATTCCTCTGAGGACCAAGGAGAGGCGTACAAGAAGCCAGGGAGTTAACTGTGCCAGTCCTACAGTCGAGCATTCAGCTGTGTCGCCTCTAGAGAAGAGGCTACCAGAGCTCCCCTGGAATTCTGGGATCCTAACTCCTATACTGAGGAAAAACCTCTCTGAAGTAGCAATTCCCAAATTAGAACCTATCCTATTAACATAAGCTACTGCTTCATGTGCCAAAGCTTTGGTCTTCTCATTTATAAACGAAGAAAATAGACGCGAATGAGGTTGTTTGGAGGATCTCATGAAATCCATTGTTCTTAAACCATCTTTACTTTTTCTTTTTACATTCCTCCTGGAAGGCCTCAAAGAGTAAACACAAATACCTTCCCCCTTACCAATCCTTGATCTCACCCACTAGCAACTCAGGCCTGACAATTAAGATCTTCGTAAACAGTTACATTCCACATTGGGTTATACTGAACTGTGACAGTCAGAAAGAACTAATTAGAAGTACACTCATCTCTTTTTATTTTTTAAAAATTTGGTATAGCATTTAAATCCCTGATTTTCTGGATTCTGGGGAAAGGGTAGCAGCACAGTCTTTAATCTACTCAGATACATTCCAAAAACAGAACCACTAGTAACAAAACCAAAAACCCACAGACAACATTTTCAGCAAAAGTAAGTGTTATGTTATGGGCTATGTCACCCCCCAATTCGTATATTGAAGTCCTAACCCCAGTACCTCAGAATGTGCCTTAGGACATGGGGCCTTTAAAGAAGTATAACAATTAAATTAAAACAAAGCCTTTGGGGGGGGGGACTAACACAGTCCCTATAGGGAGGAGATGAGGACACACACAGAGAAACGAGGGACGTTCACGCACAGAGATGACCATATGAGAAAGAAAATGGCCATCTGCAAGCCGAAGAGAGAGGCTTCATTCAGAAGGAACCCACCCTGCAGCACCTTGATCCTGGACTTCTAGGCTCCAAAACTGTGAGATGATAAATTTCTGTTGTTTCAGCCACCCCATCTGTGGTATTTCGCTATGACAGTCCTAGCAAACTAATGTAGTGAGTAATAAAGTATCTCTGAAAGTCCCAAACACAGGTGGGTGGGGGTAAATCACCAACAGCCAAAAGACCTGCGGGCTACTGGCATCTGTACAGGAAGAGAAAGAAGAAACAAATGCGACATCTGATGGACCTGTGAAGAAGAGAACCTCCCCCCCGTGACAGCCCATATGTATTCACCAGAAAGCACAGTGGACCATTTTGAGAATGGACGCTGAAAGTGGGAGGTGTTTTGCCTGAGCCAAAAGCCACATGTGGGTAGTGAGTCCTTGAAAAGTGGCCCATCTGAACCGAAATGTATGTAAGTAAAAATATACAGTGTACTTCGAAGACTAAGTATGAAAAAAAAGGAGATAAAAGATCTCGATAATTTTTCTGTATTGATGACATATCAAAATAAAGTATTTTAGATATATGGGATCAAACAAAATACATTACTAACCTTCATTTCACTTATTTTTTTTTATATGTTTTTAAGATCCAGCTACTAGAAAACTTAAAATCACATTTGTGGTGCATATTAAATTCTTATTAGTCCGTGCTTCTCTAGATCACATGATCAAGATACCTGCTTCGCTCTGGTGGCAGTCGACCTCAAATGTGTGTGCAATTCTTTTGAGCGGTAGGCCACAGAAAACAAAAGCATCCACCACGGGCTTGTACAGGTAGTTTAAGTATTATCTCTGAAATCACATATACTTTACTATTACCAGTTTGCGGAACTTGCCTCCAGGAAAATATTAATTTTTTTGAGGAAAGAAGAGAAGGAAGAGGGAGGGGCGGAAAAAGAGGGAAGAAAGAGGAAGGATGGGATGGAGTAGAGGAGGAAGGGGCCAAAGAAGCAAACCCTTAATTTCCCAGTTATTGTTTCCTATTTAGGAACCAGGGCATCCTAAAAATAGGCTTTTCAAGGAGGCATTGTAGCGGATTTCTTCTTTTATTTGAAATACCGGCAGGGTATTTAATCAAAATAATTTCTGCAGTTATTTTTATTTAACACCATTACACTTCACTTTGGTGTACTTCTCTGTCAATATATATATATTTATAGCCTCCAATGCTTATTTTGGCTAAGTGTATTTGCTTCTCTGGAGTCAAATAATCAGTGATTCGGAGGCCTCTGTTGTCTCAAAGCACCAGAAGTCATGGATCTCAGTGGTAGACACAGCTGTGTATCTCAAATACATGTTTCAAGATGCTGCCTTATATAATCCCAGCAAGTATTCCATTCTGCTCCAGCAGTCTCAGTCACCATGGCAACTGGAACCCTGCAAGCACTTGGGCTTTTGATCATTTTCTGACAGTATTCAAAGATATTTCTAACATTATTCTCACTTCATTACTACTGTAACTACATGCAAGAGCTATTAAAAGAAAAACACCATTCATTTTATCCATTTCTCACCGTCTTGGACTATGTTTTCTTACACAGTGAGTGGAAAGAACTTATTTATTATGCACATAATATAAGGAGATATTTTCAGTCAAGAAAAACATTTTATTAAGATATTCACATCTAGGAAAATCAAAAGGCTCTGACAAGTTAGATGAATGACTTAATATAAGGTGGAAAGACACACCTTCAAGAGTAAAAAGGGAATTTATTATACCCAAGTAAAACATTATGCAGAAACTCTGAAGCCTTTCATGCACTGAAAGGCACTTTTTCGCTCTGCTCATGCAGAGTTTAAGTAAAGTCCAAGTGGGGGGGAACACAAGGGGGCTGCTAGGAGCTACGTGTTCTATTTCTTCAACCAAGTACAAACCACACAGGTGTGCTTTGTTTGTAAAAAAAAACACACTAAAGGGGCGCCTGGGTGGCTCAGTGGGTTAAAGCCTCTGCCTTCAGCTCAGGTCATGATCTCAGGGTCCTGGGATCGAGCCCCGCATCGGGTTCTCTGCTCAGCAGGGAGCCTGCTTCCCCCTCTCTCTCTGCCTGCCTCTCTGTCTACTTGTGATCTCCCTCTCTCTGTGAAATAAATAAATAAAATATTAAAAAAAAAAAAAAAAAAACAGGGGCGCCTGGATGGCTCCATCGTTGAGCGTCTGCCTTCGGCTTAGGTCATGATCCCAGAGTCCTGGGACCGAGCCCCGCATCGGGCTCCTTGCTCGGCAGTAGGCCTGCTTCTCCCGCTACCATTCCCTCTGCTTGTGTTCCCTCTCTCGCTGTGTTTCTCTCTGTCAAATAAATAAAAATCTTAAAAAAAAAAAAAAAAAAAAACGAAGAAGGGAGATTTCATACTGGTGGGACCTATGTCTTTATGTACTGAATATTTTAGAGAACACGAGTCAAAAGGATTAATTCTTGAACCTGATATAGTTTCAAGCGCTCAAGAACTAAACTGAAATAGGTGTCATAGGCATATTATAGTAAATTTCTGCAGCAATGAATAAACAGTCCTAAAGATTAGCTCTCACACAACTTTCTCCATGTATTAGGGTTTTTCTACCATCCTCACAGACACAATTTTACTCTGCAGTTACTTTAAAACTAAATAAAATTTTAAAAATAAAAATAAAATCAGTGTGATCATTAAAATGGCACTTAAAAAAAAAGATCAAAATGAGACCCATTTGAGCTGGTAAAATATATTAGCACAATCGAAACCTTAAAAAAAAAAGTGAAATAAAACAAATTCTTTTTAGCAGCTTTTATCTTTTTTTAAGATTTACTTCTTTGAGAGAGAGAGAGAGAGAGAGAGAGAGGGAGTGAGTGCATGCACGGATGTGTATGCAAGCAGGGGGAGGAGCAGAGGGAGAGAAAGAGAGAGAATCTCAAGCAGACTCCTGTTGAGTGTGAAACCTGACGCAGGGCTCGATCTCATGACTCCAAGACCATGACCTGAGCCAAAATCAAGAGCTGGGACACTCGACTGAGACACAAAGGCACTCTAGTTAGCAGGGGTTTTGGATACTATATATACTGTCATCATGTGGCCTAAAGATAAAGATATACTTAAAAGTGATTTATAAACTGTGGGGTGCTATGTGGAAATATATGTGTTACTGTTGTAGTAGTTATAGAGTGACTTTAACCAGGCAGAGAGTCTCTAGCAGGAGAGTACTTGGGCTTTATTAATCATTTATGATTCAGAATCAGATTAGGAAAATAATTCCTTTTTAAGAAAGGAAACGCCATTGCTAAATTCAATATGCTTCTCAGGCATACTGAGTGAAACATACTGAGTAAACATTTACTGAGTAAAACATATTCATAATGTACTCATTCTTTTTTTTTTAAGTTTTTATTTATTTATTTGACAGAGAGAGAGACAGTGAGAGAGGGAACACAAGAGTGGGAGAGGGAGAAGCAGCCCCCCCCCCCCACTGAGCAGGGAGCTTGATGTGGGGCTCGATCCCAGGACCCCAGGACCATGACCCAAGCTGAAGGCAGATGCTTAATGACTGAGCCACCCAGGCGCCCCTCATACTATACTCATTCCTATATTCAAGTAAGAATGTATAGAGAAGCTAGTAAACTTTGGGTCAAATATGTAAAACCTAGTTTTGAAAAGCAGTATAGCAAAAAGTACTGATATGAAATGACCAGATGAAATACATCCCATAAACAGTAAATGAATAAAAAAAAGAAATATGGCATTTAGTGAACAAATTTCAGAGACATTTTCTGAAAGTAATGAAAAAAGAAAAGAGATGAAAATCAAAAAAGACCAGAATGTTGCAGAAGATTTGGGCTGAATATTCAATCTAAGCATTCCAAGAGTATAAACAAGGAGGGAGAACAAAGAACAAGAAAAAAAAATATGAAAGAAATGCAATAATCAATTGAAAAGAATATGTTTTCTGAGCTAAAAAATGTCTAAGATCTCACACTATACACAAAAATTAACTAAAAATGGTTCACAGATCTAAATATGAGAGTGGAAATAAACAAACAAATAAATAAACAAGTGGGTAAATATAAGTGCGAGCAGCATAAAAGAAGAAAACAGGAGTAAATCTTGATGACTTCAGATTAGGCAATGATTTCTTAGACCCGGCACTGAAAGTGCAAACAATGAAAGAGAGGAATAACAAGCAGGACTTTACTAAAATAAAAGCTTCTCTGCTTCAAATGACACCATCAAGAAAGTGGAGAGATAGCCCATTGAATGGGAAAATAGACATTTGCAAATCCTTACATCGCACAAAGGACTTGTATCCAGAACAACTATAATTTAAGAAGATAAATAACCCAACTGGAAGAATGATTAAAGGTTTAGAATAGACATTTGGCTGGGGTGTCTGGGTGGATCTGTCTCTTAACTCTTGGACTCCTGATTTTGGCTCAGGTCATGGTCTCAGAGTCGTGAGATCAAGCCTTGGGTCAGTCTCCAGGCTGGGTGTAGAGCCTGCTTGAGATTCTCTCTATCTCTCCCTCTGGCCCTCCTTCCCCCCAACCTGAGCTTGCTCTATCTCAAAAAAAAAAAAAAAAAGACATCTGGTCAATACACACATGAAAAGATGCCCAACATCATTAGTCACTTGGGAAATACATGTAAAAACACAATGAGATACCACCTCACATCCACCAGAATGACTCTCATCAAAAGGACAGACAATAGAAGTGCCTGGGTGGCTCAGTCAGTGGAGCATATGACTCTCAATCTCAGAGCTGTAAGTTCAAGACCCACGATGGGGGCAGGGATCACTTAAAAATAAAATCTTGGGGTGCCTACGTGGCTCAGTTGGTTAAGCATCCGACTCTTGATCTCAGCTCAGGTCTTGATCTCTGGGTCATGAGTTCAAGCCCTGCATCGGGCTCTATGTCAAGCATGGAGCCTACTTAAAATAAAAAATAAAATAAAATCTTAAAGGGGCACCTGGTTGACTCAGTTGTAAGAG
>CM053615.1:69587046-69620539 GCA_028646535.1 Procyon lotor
TCTCTCTCTCTGTCAGATAAATAAATAAAAATCTTTACAAAAATAAAAAAAAATTTTTAAAAATCTTAAAGGGGCGCCTGGGTGGCACAGTTGGTTAAGCGTCTGCCTTCAGCTCAGGTCATGATCTCAGAGTCCTGAGATCAAGCCCCGCATCAGGCTCTCCACTCAGCAGTGAGTCTGCTCCTTCCTCTGCCTCTGTAATCCCTCTCTCTCTGTGACTGCTTTCGGTCTCTCTAAAATAAATAAAATCTTAAAAAATAAACTTAATAAGGAAGAATATTAGAGGTATAGCAGAGAGAAAAGATAATTAAGCAAATAAAAATACTGGGCATGAAAAACATAATCACTGAATTGAAAAACAGGGCATGAAAAACAATCATTTCAGGGCATGAAAAATAGAATCATCCATTAAACTTAATGGATGAATGGATTGAAAAGCAGAAAGGAGAGAGTTGAGCAAATTAAAAAATAAGCTAAAATATCAGGGTTAAGGTACTTTGTCATAAGACTTCAAGATGATATAAAATACATAAGAAAAATTACAAGATATGGAATAGAAAAATGAATGAAATCAACATCCACATAATAGTAGACCTAGAAGAAGGGAAAAAATATATGGAGGTGATGAAAAATATTTTCAGTAAGAAACTTCTGTAAGCCTCTCAGGCAGAGAAAATAAAAGTCCTCACAGTAAAAGGGCTCAAAGAATGCTAAAAAAAAAAAAAAGAGAGAGAGAGAGAATCCCACAGCTAGAAATATGAAAGTGAAGCAAGAATCCCAGAGGAGTCCTTGCCCCTTCCTGAATGACCCAGTCCTACAGCGATCTGGTGGGGCATGGCATGGCAGGTGTCCCCTCAGAGGGCAGAAACTGTGAGGAGACCATCCACATGCACACGAACAGCCAGTTTGCATGGGATGTTGGAGCCTCAGTGTGGTGAGAAGGGTATCTCCACATGGAACCGTTCGGAGGCCACAAGGGATGTGTCATATACAGGAGGATTCATCAAATAACAAAATCAACTAAAGACAGTGGGCCCCGGAGTTCTCTCTATAAGAGAAGAGAGATACAAGTATGAAAAGAGAAAGAGAAAGGTGAGAATAAGCCCTCTGGAAGGTGTGAGTGCATTAATGGATCTCTTAGAATATAGACATAAATGTGTGTGAGGTATGTGTGTCTGTGTGTGTACACGAAAGCATACACACATACCTATGCCCTCGCTCTATAAATCTGTCTACTGAGAGGGCGTGCAGCAGGGACCACCTCTACTTCCCGGTGGTACAAACATGCCAAGTTCCTAAATCTTGGCTTCTAATACCATTCTCTAGTAAAAGGAATGAGATACATATATACACACAATGGAACCCAAATATGTTTACAAATGCACACACACACACACACATATAAAACAACATGCATGGGCCTTGAGTACATTATGCTAAGTGACTTAAGTCAGATAGAGGAAGACAAATACTGTACGGTATCACATATATGTGGAATCTAAAAAAAAACAAATTCAGGACACCTGGGTGGCTCAGTTGATTAAGCAGCTGCCTTCGGCTCAGGTCACGATCCCAGAGTCCTGGGATCGAGTCCCACATCGGGCTCCTTGCTCAGCAGGGAGCCTGCTTCTCTCTCTGCCTCTGCCTCTGCCTGCCACTCTGCCTGCTTGTGCTCATTCTCTCTGACAAATAAATAAATAAAATAAAAAATATTTTTAAAAAATAGATAAAAAATAAAAAAAACAAACTCACAGAAACAGAGATTTGATTGGTGGTTACTGGAGGTGGGGATGAGGTGGAGGAAACAGGTGAAGGTGGTCAAAGGGCACAAACTTCCAGATACAAGATAAATAACTTCTGGGGATATAATGTACAGCATGGTGACTATAGTTAACAAGACTGAACTATATATTTGAAAGTTGCTAAGAGTAAATCTTAAAAGTTCTCATTCTAAGAAAAAAAAACTATGTGAGGTGACAGACATTAACTAAACTTATTGTGGTAATCACTTCATAATATATACATACATCAATCATTATGTTATATACCTTAAACTATTACAATGCCACATATCAATGTTATCTCAATAAAACTGGAAAAACAAGTAAAATTTAAAAACAAGGGGCACATGGCTGGCTCAGTCAGTACAGCACAGGACTCCTGATCTTGGGGTTGTGAGTTCAAGCCCCACATTGAAGGTAGAGTTTACTCAACAAACAAAAACATAAAAATAAATAAATTAAATTAAATCAAGCATTTAAGAAAAGAAGGACATAGGATCCAGCTTGGAAAAGTTCCTATTGGCCAAACTGGGGATAATTTCAGCATCAACACAATGACAGTAATGGATAACCTATTGAATAAAGTAAGAAACCATGAAGCAATGCTGATAAAAATAAATGAATGAATAAATGAGAGTTTCAGAGTACTTCTCCACAAGACACACCTAAATTCCAAAAGAAAAAAGTAACTTAATAGTAGTGAAACCTGGCAGGCTCCACCCTGATCAAATGATCAAAGTGAACTAATCCAAGTCCTTTACTACTTGATAGGATGCCATGAGAAGTGATGTTCCTGGTGCACCTGGGTGGCCGTCAGTTAAACTTCTGACTCTCAATTTTGGCAAAGGTCATGATCTCAGGGTCGTGAGATTGAGCCTCATGCTTGGCTCCGCACTGGGCATGGAGCCTGCTTAAGATTCTCTCTCTCCCCCTCTCCCTCCGTCTCTAAAAAATAAAAATAGAACCACCACCACCACCACAACAAAGAAGTGATGTTCCTGCCAAAGATCTATAACTTGAATCTAATCAAGAGGAAACAGACAAAACCAAATTGGGAGACCTTCTACAAAATAACCTATAATCTTCAAAAATATCAAGAAAATGTCTTTTCCTCCAAAGAAAAGGGGATATTGGGATGCAAAAGAAAGAAAAAAAAGCCTGATCCTGAACTGGATCTTTCTACTGTAAAGAATGTTACTGGGATCACTGGAAAGACTGAATGGGATCTGAGAACTAGACGGTCGTAATGTACTTACTGTTACTAAGAAAAAATGTTAAACCTTACCTGTAATCAACAAAATACAAACCTAACACAACAAAGTGAGTCCACTACAAATATACTAATTATAACAGTAAACTATGCACTTAAGCCAGCATATTTGCTAGGGGGAGTGTAAATTAGTTCAGACCCTGAGATTCACTGGATATATTGGGGAATATATTTACTCTATTAGACCCAGCAATTACACTTCTGGAAATTTATCTTAAGGAACATGTGAAGTACCACTACTAATAAATTACTGATAACACAGGGAACTGGTGAAATTTCTAGCCAGTCACCTACCTCACTCACACAGCTAACTATCTTCCTACCAGAGTGAAATATATGCAAGTCTCTGAACAAAGTCTACTCTTTTTTTTTTAAGATTATCTATTTGTTTATTTGAGAGACAGAGAGAGAGCACACTCTGGTGCGTGAGCAGGGGGGTTGGGGGGAGGGACAGAGGAAGAGGGAAAATATGACTTCCCCTTGATCAGGGAGCACGGTGCAGGGCTCGATCCCAGGACCATGAGATCATGACTTGAGCTGAAATCAAGAGTCAGCCACTCAATTGACTGAGCAAACCAGGTGCCCCTGAACAAATTCTACTTTTATATAACATCACAATTTTACATGTTATTCTCTTTGCCTATTTTGTTCACCTGGTAAATTCATTTGTTTTTTTCACCTGGTAAATTTATATTCATGGTTCAAGACATGCAAATGACACCTTCTCAGTAAAACCTTCCTTGAAAATCTAATCATGACAGTAGAGGCTTCTTCAGTGACTGCATTACAAATCATACATAAAGGGATGCCTGGGTGGCTCAGTCAGTTGGGATCTGCCTTCAGCTCCAGTCATGATTCTGGGGTCCTAGGATCAAACACTGCATCAGCTTCCCTGCTCAGCAGGGAGTTGCTTCTCCCACTGCCCCTCCCCTGCTCATACTCTCTCTCTCAAATAAATAAAATCTTAAAAAAAAGAAATCATATGTATAATTATATATATCATAGACATTATATGTATAATATACATTTGATGTATATTGTACAGTATATATGTGTACAATTATACATATGTATAATCAATTATACATACATACAACCAATTATTTGTTTAAACAAGTATGACTCATCCTCTAGACCTACACTGTCCAAAACTGTAGTCTCTAGCCACATGTGGCTACTTAGCATTCGAAACATTGCTACTCTAAATAGAGATGTGTTGGGTGCCTGGGTGGCTCAGTTGTTAAGTGGCTGCTTTCAGCTCAGGTCATGATCCAAGCATCCTGGGATTGAGCCCCACATTGCATCGGGCTCCATGCTCAGCAGGAAGCCTGCTTCTCCCTCTGCCACTTCCCTTGCTTGTGTTGTGTTCCCTCTCTTACTGTGTCTCTCTCTGGCAAATAAATAAATAAAATCTTTAATATATATATATATATATATATAAATTGAGATGTGTTGTAAATGTAAAATACACCAAATTTAGGAGACTTAGTATGAAAAAAAGGTGTAAAAATCTCATTAATAATTTTTATATTGTTACATGTTGAAATAATATTTTGGTATTTTAAAGAAAATGTATTATTAAAATTAATTTCATCTGTTTCTTTTTACTTTTTAATATGTCTACTAGAAAATTTAAAATCATATATGACTCAGTTATATACACATATTTTTAAGATTTTATTTATTTATTTGACAGAGAGATGACAAGAGAGGGAATACAAGCAGGGGGAGTGGGAGGAGAAGGAAGCTCCCCGCCAGGCAGGCAGCCCGACGCAGGGCTCGATCCCAGCATCCTGGGATCACGACCGGAGCTGAAGGCAGCTGCTAAACCAACTGAGCCATCCACATGCCCCAGAACAAATAATTATTAAGTAAAACTTTAAAAAATATATATCTTTTACAACTTTCAAAAAACTAAGAATAAATATAATGCAGCTATACAAGATTAATCACAAAAAACTATAAAACCCTCAGAGCTTGAAAGTTAAAGACTTACAGAAAATTAAGAATATGCCATATTTTATACTAGAAGCCTCAAAATTATAAAGACATTAAGACTCCCTAAATTGGTCTATAGATCAATGCAACACAAATCAAAATATCAATAGATTTGTTTGTGGAAACAGACATATTGATTCTATCATCTACATGGAAATGTAAAGAGCCAACAGCAGCTAAAATCATCTTGAAGAAAAAGAAAATGGAAGAACTGATTCCACTGGATGTCAAGACTTTTGAAAAGCTCCAGGGCTGAAGACTGCGGTAGTGGTGTGAGGAGACAAAAACAGAACAAAAACAACAGAACAGAGTTGACAGACAACCCAAATGTACATGGACACTTGGTTCATGACACACAACAGTGGCACTTTGTAAAGCAATGGGAAAAAATAATTTAATCCAAAAAATAAAGAAAAAGAACCAGTACGGGTCAACTAGATACCTAAATTAAAAGAAAAAGCATGAATCTTCATTCCTGTTTACGTTATACAAAAATCAATCCTAGATAGCCTGGGTGTAAATACAAAAGATAAAATCAAATAGTTCTTCTTATTATTAATATATATTATTATGGAGGCAATCTTCATGACCTTGGGGTTAAAAAAAAAAGATTAAACAGTTCACTAAAAGGATTTTTCACTAAGGAAAAATTAGATCATTCTGTAAACCAAGAATTGTATTCATTAAAAGACACTACTAGAAAAGTGAAAAGACAAGTTGATTCCCTGTGCCGCTGAAAATCCACTTATAATTTTTGACCCCCCCTCCCCCAAACTACTGTTGACTGGAAACCTTACCAATACCATCAACTTAGGTAAGTTAACACATATTGGGATGTTGTGTCAATGATATACTGTATTCTTATAAATAAAGTAAGCTAGAGAAAAGAAAATGTTATTAGGAAAAGCATAAAGAGGGCGCCTAGGTGGCTCAGTTGTTAAGTGTCTGCCTTTGGCTCAGATCTTGATCCCAGGGTCCTGGGATTGAGCCCCGCATTGGACTCCCTGCTCCACGGGAAGCCTGCTTCTCCGTCTCCCATTCCCCTTGCTTGTGTTCCTTCTCTCTCTGTCAAATAAATAAATAAAATCTAAAAAAAAAAAGAAAGAAAATCATAAGAAATAGAAAATACGTCTTGTTGATAGTGTCAGTTTATATATTTCCTGAAAAAAAAAAATCCACATATAAATGGACCAGCAGAGCTCAAACCCGTGTTTTGCAAGGGTCAACTGTACTGTGTTTGCAGGTGTAATTAAGATGTAAATTAACATGCAGTCATACTGGAATAGAGTATTAATCCAATTTGCCTGGTGTCCTTAGAAGCTGAGGAGAGACAGACACCCACAGTGAGGAGAATGCCAAGTGCAAACGCAGACACAGAGGGAAGACAGCCATATGAAGAAGCAGACAGAGACTGGAACTACGCAGCTGTATGCCAAGGAACACCAAGGATTGCTGGCGACCACCAGAAGCTAGGGGAGGGAAATGGAACAGATTCTCTCTCTGAGCTGCTTCTAAAAAGAACCAATTCTGCCAACACCTTGATTTTGGACTTCTGCCCTCCTGAAGTGTGAGAGCACAAATTTCTGTTGTTTTCAGCCACCCACTTAGTGGTAATTTGTTATGGCAGCCCTAGGAAACCAATCCATACATGGCAGAGTCCTGATACAGATTACAAAATAGATACACAGCAAAAGAGCAATGAGTAGGAACAACCGTTCAAAGACTTGTTCTGCTAAATCCAGAGCATCTGGCAAATTATTGACCTGCCTTGTTGACAATTTCTTTTTATAGGAAGTCTTTCAACAAAGCAACAAGAGAAACTGGCTACTCTGGATTAAATTCTGCGTAAGTGGTTGGCAATATGAAAGTATGAAAGCAACCTGGTTAAGTGTGCATCGCACGATACTGGGGGAAACAATGCAGGGTCCCAACAGCCGTAGAAAGAGCCCTCCCCTAGGCCAGAAGCCCCAAGTACTCCTGTTCCTAACACTTCTTAGTTATGTGATTGCGAACAAACAAACAGCTAACACTTTGAGCTGCAAGTTTTTAATTCACAAAAACAAGCAATTTGCACTTGTTCTATCTCAAATAACTGTTGTGAAGATAGAGCAAGGTTTTTTAGGTGTGAAAGAAGTCTGAAAACACTATATCACGTATAATATCACCATGATTATTACTCTGCAGTTTAGTGATGCTTCAAAAAAAAAAAAAATCACCCTGTAATAAGAGCTAAAGGCGGAAGGCGCCTGGGTGGCTCAATTGGTAAAGCATCTGCCTTCAGCTCAGGTCATGATCTCAGGGTCCTGGGATGGGGCTCCCTGCTCAGAAGGGAGCCTGCTTCTGCCCTCTCCCTCCCCCACCCCCACCCACCTCCTGTTCTCTCACACCCTCTCTCCAAGAAAGAAGAAAGAAAGAAAGAAAGAAAGAAAGAAAGAAAGAAAGAAAGAAAGAAAGAAAGAAAGAAAGAAAGAAAGAAAGAGGGAGAAAGAATAAAAGGGAACCAAGTTGAGAAAACAATGGAAATACACTAGAAGTGGAACCAAAATATAGTAAAAAATTTATTCTGACGGAACAGAGAATATATTTATAGAAATCACATGGTAGGAAAAAGATCATTTTCTTATGTACTCAGATTTTTTAAAAGACCTATAAAGAAATGGAATGCTGTCTAATTAAGCATCAACATAAGAGTCTATCACACAGGGGGGCCTCAGTGACTCAGTCGGTTTAGAGTCTGGCTCTTGATTTCAGCTTAGGTCACGATTTCAGAGTCCTGAGATTAGGCCCCCCTGTTGGGCTCTGAGCTCAGCATGGAGTCTGCCTGTCCCTCTCCCTCTGCTCTTCTGCCCCAACCCTTGCCCTTCTCTCAAATAAATAATCTTAAAAAAAAAAAAAAAAAAAAGGTGGGCACGCCTGGGTAGCTCAGTAGGTTGAACGCCTGCCTTCAGTTCAGGTCATGATCTTGGGGTCCTAAGATCAAGTCCTGCATTAGGCTCCTTGATCAGCACAGAGCCTGTTTCTCCCTTTGCCTCCTGCTCCCCCCGGTTGTGCTTTCTCTCTGACAAATATATAAATGAAATATTTTTAAAAAAAGTGTATCACACATGTGTTTTCTCAGCTATAAAAATGGGATATTAAGAATAACTACCCTGTAAGGCTGCTGGACAATAAAATGAAATAATGGATATAAAACTGCCCGGTAAATTATGGGCACTAATTTAGAGTATTAGATGTATTCTAAAATTATTAGTTGTTAAACTGTCATAAGTGTATGCAAAACAGAACAGAAATTGAAAAATACCAAGTACAAAAAAATTCTGAATGTGGATGTAGGGGGTGACGATGATAGTTTTCACGCATTCATTGTAAAAGGAACAAGAAGCTACTGCTTAGTACAGATGGTAATTCCTATAACATGAACAAACGGCAGTGCTCAGAGCTGGTCCTTACCGGCATGGAAAGCATGTTCATGTATCAAAGATGGCACAAAACTATCATGAATCACATGCAAATTATTTTCCAAAAACAATTTTGGACTAAATGCAACATGCGACTGAAGTTAAGTTACATGCTATAAGAACAGTAGGAGAAATGCACAGGTACCACACTTCTTATTGCTAACACATACAGGTTTAGATTCTTGCTAGAATTTCTTAAGTATCATCCTACAATTTCTATCATTAATGTAATTTCTATAATTTCTATATATGTGTCCGCAGAATAGTGGTGTCATGCACAGATTCAGAGAATAGTGCTTCCTGAACCAATGAGTAACCGAGGTAGGAAAAAAAAAACGCAAGAATTTTTCAGCTCTTTCTCTGAAATCAAACAGTATAACGTTTAATTACTAACTGAAAAATTATTTGCTAAGAAAATGAGGAAGAGAGCAGGGATACTGCTCCGTGTCGAGAATGAACTGAAGGCAAAGAGCGTCTAAGAATAGGAAGCCGGGCATAGAGCTGCAGTCGTGTACACGCAGCCAGAAGGCCATTTGTGAGATACTGTGCACGAGACCAGGAAGATATTTTGCCTACCAAATGTGGAAGAGAGGTGTTTATCTAACACACACAAATATGCAAACCTAGTACTTACCCAAATCCGGTACTTACTACTTACTAGTCTAACACAAAGTACTGAGGTGAAAGAAAGGGAAAGTCTGTCATCTCAAAACAATGACTATCAACAAGACACAGGCATGGACTATTTATAAGGCTAATGGGGCAGGAGAAACAAAAATATATAAAATGAATGGAAGCATCAAAAATATGTACCCTTAAGAATAATGTGAGAAGGGGCCCCTGGGTGGCTCAGTGAGTTAAAGCCTCTGCATTCTGCTCAGGTCATGATTTCAGGGTCCTGAGATCGAGCCCCACATCGGGCTCTCTGCTCAGCAGGGAGCCTGCTTCTCCCTCTCTCTCTGCCTGCCTCTCTGCCTACTTGTGATCTCTTTCTCTCTGTCAAATAAATAAATAAAATCTTTAAAAAAAAAAAAAAGAATAATGTGAGAAAACATCATCTGAAGCAGCCTAAGGCTAATGATTCATAAAAACTGTCTCCGGTGGGGGAACCCACAGAGGCAGCAGTCAAATACAATCTAGTTCGATTTAAATAGTTCCATTTATTCATCACATAAAAACTCAAGACGCAACAAGAAGTCCAGGCAAGAATCTCAATCACCAACCAACAAGATATTACTCCTATTCGGTATATGAAGAAGTGCAGACCACACAGACTCTTTCTTCTTAATCACAAATGAAGACGATAGCAGCAGCAGCCAAAAGTCTGTATATATTACATTAAAAACAGACAACATGAAAAGCATCTGGGGCCACCCAAAACCACCATCTCAGCATACTCCGAGAAAAAGCTGTTAGCCATGCAAATGTTAGGTCACACTTGATTTGTGTTAAGCAGAATTAAAAACAAAAGCAAAACAACCAATAGCCCATTAAAAGATACTTATGATCTCTACCATGACAATTTTGCTTTCCTAAATTACAGGTTTCATCTGTGATACATTGAAAGCAGAAGAAAGAAAATAAATTTTTCACTAAAAGAAAAATAAAAGTTACTCTTTCTCATAGCAGAAACTGATTGGTGATATGTCCATATATCTGTATCTACATATATAGTAATATGACAGCTTTATTGAAATATGATTCACATGCCATACAATTCACTTATTAGGTATACAAGTCAATGGTTTTCAATATACTCACAGGTACACAATCATCATTACATTCAACTTCAGAACATTTTTATCACCCAAAAAAGAAACCTCATATTCATTAGTAGTCATGCCTCATTTCCTCTACAACAGCTCTCTCCCCAGCCTTAAGCAACTACTGGTCTACTTTCTATTTCTATTGACTTAACAAATGGATATTCACATAAATGGAATCATAAACTACATGACTCTTGTGACTGGTTTCCTTCACTTAAAATAATGTTTTCAAGGGTCAGTCATGTAGGAAATATCAGTATTTCATTCTTTTTGACAGCTAAATAATATTCCATTGTGTGGATATATACCACAGTTTGTTTGTTCATTCTTCAGCTGATGGACATTTAGATTGTTTTCACTGTGCGGCTATTGGGAATAATGCTGCTATGAACACTTGCATCCCCCTTACCAATACTTACTATCTGCCTTTTTTATTCTAGGCATCCTAGTAGATGTGAGGCATTATCTCATGGTTTAGATTTACATTTCTGATGGCTAATGATGTTGAGCATCGTTTCACATGCTTATTGACCCTATTACAATCATCTTTGAGGAAATGATTCCTCAGTTCCTTTGCCTATTGAATGAGTTATTTGTTTTTTTATTGTAAGAGTTCATTGCATAATTCTAGATACAAGTACCTTACCAGAGACATGACTTACAAATATTTTCTCCCTTTCTTGGGTTGTCTTTTCACTTTCTTAGATTGGTTATATTTCTACTTTCTCACTTGCCATTTTAGCCCTTATTTTTTTTTATCAAAATAATATATACACAATGAACAATTCAGTAATATCCAATAAGACTTAAATGAAAAGCAATAGTTCACTGGCTCACTCTTCCTTGGCCAACATCAACAGCGTTCAACTCTTGTGGCTGTTTCATTCAATAGGGTCCTCTACAGTCCTACATAAATAAAAAGCTCTTCTTGCAATTGCTTTTTTTTTTGGTAAAGATTTTATTTATTAATTTGACAGAGAGAGAGATCACAAGTAGGCAGAGAGGTAGGCAGAGAGAGAAGGGGAAGCAGGCTCCCTGCTGAGCAGAGAGCCTGACGCGGGGTTCGATCCCAGGACTCTGAGATCATGACCTGGACCGAGGGCAGAGGCTTAACCCGCTGAGCCACCCAGGCACCCCTTGCAATTGCTTTTTAACATTACAGATTTTCTGTAATGACAAATAAGGAATTAGTTCTTTTTCACTCCCACTGCCCCTTCCAATATAGTTAAATTATTACTTGGGATTAATCAATTTATCTTTAAATTATATACCTTTCAGTTAAGTCCATAATTAATATTTAAATAATAAACATTTTTATTGCTTCATTATATGGCATATAATAGGGTATTAAGAGGAAGAAAAGATCAGCATATAATTGAGAAGGATGGTCAGACATCTTTCACTGGAAGTTGGTTATACTTCTTTTACTCTCTTCCCCATTTCTTAGCAAATAATTTTTCAGTTAGAAATTAAATGTACTGTTTAATTTCAGAGAAAGAGCTGAAAAATTCCTGGTTTTTTTTCCTACCTCAGTTACTCATTGGTTCAGGAAACACTATTCTCTGAATCTGTTCATGACACCACTGTTCTGTGGATACGTAGATAGAAATTAAAGAAATTGTATTAATTATAGAAATTGTAGGATGGTACTTAAGAAATTCTAGCAAGAATCTAAACCCATATGTGTTAGCAAACATGTCACTGACTTAAAAAAATATCTGGTATTTCATGGAACATGGGGAGAAGGATGTGAGAAACAAAGTAAAGAGGGCTTCCCAGTTACTGATACCCAGTGTTCATGAACATTCAATTACGAGGGGCCCCTGGGTGGCTCAGTGGGTTAAAGCCTCTGCCTTAGGCTCAGGTCATGATCTTGGGGTCCTGGGATTGAGCCCCGCATCGGGCTCTCTGCTGAGCAGGGAGACTGCATCCCCCTATCTCTCTCTGCCTGCCTCTCTATCTAATTGTGATTTCTCTCTCTGTCAAATAAATAAAATCTTATAAAAAAAAAATTCCATTACAAAAAGCAAGAATCAGACCCAAAGGTTTGTGAAGGCAATATGTGCACAACACTTACTAACAAAGCCCATGAATATCTCTTTGAATTGCAATGATAAAACAAAATGACATGCAAATTATAAAAGGTACCTTGACTGCCTAGATACTACCAGAAAACAGCTTACCATATGAGATTACTTATCTGTAGGCAAGTTGTCATGAAAAAAAAAAATCACTCTGGGGCGCCTGGGTGGCTCAGTTGGTTAAGCGTCTACCTTCAGCTCAGATCATGATCCCAGGGTCCTTGGATCAAGCCCTGCACCAAGCTCCTTGCTCAGCGGGGAGCCTGCTTCTCCCCCCTGCTCATGCTCTCTCTCTAATAATTAAAATCTTTAAAAAAAAAAAATCACCCCAAAGGGTGTTGAAACAACTTAGGGTTTCTGGTCCCTTGCAGCTGAAGGGAGGAAAACAGGAACAGGGGACAGGAGAAATCAAGCTCCCAAGCATTAGAAACTATGCCAGGCATTTTATATACCTATTTCATCTTCATACTCCCATAAGGTAGAACTGTTACTAGAATTTCGAGATGAAAAAAAAGGCTCAGATAAGCTATTTAGCCAGACTTACACCGTTGGAAAATGACTCCAAAGTCATGCTCTTCATCCCAAAGGACCCTCGAGGTCAGCACCCTTAGATAAGAATGCAAAGATTACAAAGGAGAGTTGTTTGATCTCCAGTATCCCAAAACTTCAAATCCCATGGGCCTTATCTCTCTTTTCCCTTAAAACATAGCTGACCGCATTTTTAAGGTTTTTTTTCCTCTCCCAGTAATTGGAAATCCGTCTTTGAAAAAAACTATAGGACCCAAAGAACCACTAACACAATGTTTTTAAACAAACTTTGGTTATCAAATCTACCTGTCAAGGAATGACTCTGATTGTTAGCTTTTTGACTTTGGGAATGTTATTTAATTTTTCTAAGCTTTAGAAGTTCTTCAACTCTAAAATGAGGATTGCACGATTTTCTTCTCATACAGCCATTATAAGTTAAATTAGACAATATTCGTAACACTATAGTCCAGAAAGCAAACAAATATAGTCAGTACAAGGGAGCAAATATTAAAACCGGTCACTTATCTCATCAGTCACAATACAAACAGTCCAGTCCGGTGCTTGTTCATTCATTCAACAACTATCAGCTGAGAACCCTCTAAATGCCAGGCATTTTTCTAGATGCTGGAATAAGCAGTGAACAAAACAGGCAAAACCCCTGCTTTCACAAAGTGTACTGTCTAGTGGAGAGACAAAAACAAAATAAAAGACACATGAATTTAATACTCCAAGTGAGAAGTACTATGAAGAAAACAGAGCAGGAAGGACAGGGTGAGTGGGGTAGTAGTTCAGTTTGAGTAGGTGAAGGGACATTTGAAAGGGGAAGCTTTGGCGGAGACCTGGATGAAGCGAAGGGGTGAGCAGCCCAGTATCAGAGAGGATGGGGTTCCAGGCGGATTGAACAAGGACAGCTACTGAGGGAGGTAGACGGCAGTATACGGAGTAAGAACGAGAGGTGCTGTCTATACACATAACACTAAAGAAACCTCAGCTCCTCATGAATTGATATAAAGAGGATTCTTGGCTGATGTTTTTTGAGTGCTACTGAAGCGATGAAAATCCAGACACTTATTTCCCAAGGCCAGCACGCTGATGTGGGCTGAACCTGCCCCAAGGAGGGATGCCTTCTTTTGACTGTCCTAACCGTCTAGAGAGACTGCCTTCTGGTAATTTGCACAGAGGTACCATTTAGGCCACCTGCAGCCTCTATGGGATTTCCCTTTCAGGAGAATTTATGGGACTGACAATCATCAAAGCAATATGTTACTAGGCCTGTTGACTCAGAAAAGGAAACAGACTAATTATGCTGAACTTTTATATAATGACATTCATTAAAAAAGGAGTTAAAAATGTGAGGAAATCCCAACTTTAATTGTTCTTCTTTATCTGGATACTGATAAAAAAAATTAATCTAATAAGTTAAATAAGACCACGTGACATAGAGTGGATCTGCATTCTGAAGCTTCAGCCCAAGTACAAGTCCGAACTATGCCAAGTCACGTAGTCTACTGTGTAACCTAACTTCAGTTTCCTCATTTTTAACTGAGGATAATGAATACTTCCCTATCTCACCCAGCTACTGAGATAAACTCTAATTAAATGTATTCATTTTTTCTTTTTAAGATAATCAAGTAAAAAAGTAAGGGGTGCCTGGCTGGCTCAGTTGGTAGAGCACGTGATTCTAGATCTTGAGACTGTAAGTTTGAGCCCCACATTGGGTGTACAGATTGGTGAAAAATAAAATCTTGGGGCGCCTGGGTGGCTCAGTGGGTTAAAGCCTTTGCCTTTGGCTCAGGTCATGATCTCAGGGTCCTAGGATCAAGCCCCGCATCGGGCTCTCTGCTCAGCAGGGAGCCTGCTTCCCCCTCTCTCTCTGCCTGCCTCTCTGCCTACCTGTGATCTCTCTGTCGAATAAGTAAATAAAATCTTTTAAAAAATAAATAAAATAAAATCTTTTTTTTCTTAAATAAAATCCTAAAAGGAAAAGTTAAAAGGTACACCCAATGGGGTGCTTGGGTGGCTCAGTCGTTAAGCGTCTGCCTTCGGCCCAGGTCAGATCCCAGGGGCCTGGGATCGAGCCCCGCATCGGGCTCTCTGCTCTGCAGGAAGCCTGCTTCTCCCGCTACCAGTCCCTCTGCTTGTGTTCCCTCTCTCGCTGTGTTTCTCTCTGTCAAATAAATAAAATCTTTAGAAAAAAAAAAGGTACACCCAATCAATGA
Organism: Procyon lotor; assembly: GCA_028646535.1. Lineage (NCBI taxonomy): Eukaryota > Metazoa > Chordata > Mammalia > Carnivora > Procyonidae > Procyon > Procyon lotor. The sequence goes on from CM053615.1 coordinate 69,602,148, forward strand.
CCCTTGACCCTTGAACAACATGGGTTTGAATTGTGTGGGTCCACATACATGCACATTTTTTCTAAATACAGCACCGTATTGTAAATGTATTTTCCCTATGCTTTTCTTAATAACATTTTCTTTTCTCTAGCTTCCTTTATTGTAATAATATTGTATATAGTTACATAACATATGAAATACACATTAATCAATTACTTGTGTTATTGGTAAGGCTTCAAGTCAACAGTAGGTTCCTATTAGTTGAGTTTTGGGGAGTCAAGAGTTACACATGTATTTTCAACCATGCATGGAGTGGGTGCCCCTAACCCCACATTTTTCAAGGGTCAACTGCATAAGAGAAGTAGACATGTTTTTATGAGGGAAAAAGACCTTGTCTCTCTCAAAAGACTTTAAACTAAAAAGGCTAAAAATTTTCAAAAGAATAAATAGCCCACATTGAAAAAATAAAATGTTTTGTGGCTGAGGAGTTCCATCTGTTCCTGCTTATAACCCACCTAGAGGGTCACTATATGCCGTGATGGTAACAATGCCGTCGGAAGAGCAGAGCAGTCCTGCTGGCTGAGGATTTCTCATAAGGGCACCAAGTGTGAGACCGACTGGAGTCCTCCTCTCTTCGGGGTTAATCACATTTTATTCTTCTATCAGGCCTCTACTCTTGGCAAACTTAAGCCCTGTCCTTAGCACAAGAAAGTAGTTCTTTTGTGGCCCATTTGGAGGTCTATTAAACTGATTTAAGTGTATCCACCCTCACAGAACTTTTCTGGATCTACCTGTCGGAAATGATTTGTTTTGCTCCAAACTCTAAATTATGTTACCCACACAGCTCAGCCGCCTGGTGTCAGTTATTCCCGTGCAGTCACTATCCCCGTACTAGACTGTAAGCTCCTTGAAAGCAGTCGCTGTCTCAATCTTTCCTCGAAGCACCCTATGCAAGGGCCGTGAAGATTGCTCCCAGACAACTCCACAATATGAGCTGATCATCAAAGGCAGTGAAGGGCAGGCCCTGTTGTAGATGTTGGAGACTGTGTGTGTGTGTGTGTGTGTGTGTGTGTGTGTGAACTTAAAACATCAAAGATGGTCAAAAGTAAGGAAAAGTGACTGGGCAATCCGCAGAAGCTGAGAATACGCATCTCCCTGAGCATCGAGAAGGGCATGTCAAATAGTTGCCATTAGGAAGATGAAAAAAAGGCTCATGTTCAATCTTCAGAGAAAGACATCTATAATCACATTGGCATGGTGGGACATAAGGAAGCTACAAATATTTTGTGAAGATGAGGAAATCACGCAAATTCCCAAAACCTTCTGATGTACAAATACGCAGATTAGTCATCAGGAGACTCCTGGTAGGTCAGCAGGTATTCTACAAAGATCTATTCTACAAAAAATTATTTGGGGTCAGCAGAGATGTGACATAGCAGAGCACTGGCACCAAACTGCCTGGACTCAAATCCTGGCTTCGCCACTTACTATTTGAACAGAGCCTTGTGATCTCAGCCAAGCTATCTGACCACCTTGTGCCCCAACTTACCCATATGTAAGATGGGGATAATAACAGGATCTGCTTCCGAAGGGGCACGTGCACCTGAATGTTCATAGCAGCAATGTCCACAATAGCCAAACTATGGAAAGACCCTTGATGTCCATCAACAGATGAATGGATAAAGAAGATGTGGTGTATATATACAATGGAAACTATGCAGCCATCAAGAGAAGCGAAATCTGGCCATTTGCAATGACGTGGATGGAACTAGAGGGTATTACGCTAAGCAAAATAAGTCAGTCAGAGAAAGACAAGTATCACATGATCTCTCTGATATGAAGAATTTGAGAGGCAAGGCGGGGGTTTGTAGGGGGGTGGGGGAGAGAAATGAAACAGGAAGGGATGGGGAGGGAGACAAACCATAAGAGACTCCTAGACTCACGAAACAAACTAAGGGTGGCTGGGAGGCGGGGGAGTAGGGATAGGGTGGCTGGGTTGTGGACATTGGGGAGGGTATGTGCTATGGTAAGTGCTGTGAAATGTGTAAGCCTGACGATTCATAGACATGTACCCTGGGGCAAATAATACATTATATGTTAATAAAAAAAATAGGACCTGCTTCTTAGGGTTATCATGAAAATTAAATGAGAATGTATGTAAAGTGTTGGGGAAAAAAGCCTGGCACACATTGAATATCATATAAGTAGGGTTACCATTGATTTTCATCTAAACTGGGGCAGTTCTATGAATGAAAAGGGATACTATTAATAATTACATCAAGACCGTGTGGAAAGTGAGACTGTATCAGGCACACCAGGACAAATGGTCACCCTCTAAGTGTCAGAAGAAACAAGAGGATGTGACCAGGGAGCAGAATTCCCTGCTTCATCTCTTTATATGGAGACCATCCATAGATAAAGGTACCAAATGTTAGCATCTGAATTATATTCTCCTGTATGCACGTAGGTTAGACTATGTTTTGTTGTAAAATAAATGGTTTTAATTAATATATGCCAATCAATGTTGGCATAATCCTCTCAAGATTAGTAACAACCATCCCACAAGCCCTGAGGATACAGTAAAGCTATCATAGCAGGTGGAGAGATGGTAAGACTCCTTGCCCTCAAGAAGCTAACTCCCAGTTAAATGATTCCTGCAGGTACCTTCCTGCTAATAGTTGCCAGAGGCCACTGCTTTAAGCAAAGAAACCAAACCAGGAAGGTATCTCAAAGAAATACTGGAAAAGATGGGTAGCTTGAAAAACAAGCCTAGAAAAGAAGAGAAATATATTCTTTTACATGGTACTGCCAAACAGATTAAGCCATTCTAGAAAGAAAACACAAAATTCCCAGGAAGTATTTGTGGCAAACAGCTTTGGTTTGCTCTGGAGAACCCACTGCCCTTGCTTTGTGCAATTACTGCTCTTGCCTTTGCATCTTGTGCACTCTCAGTAGGAAGAAAAAAAAAACACGCTTCCATTTGGAAGAAAACATAATTCAAGGGAGAGAGAGAGAGAGACAAAGAGGGGAGAAGGAGAGACAGAATGAATCAGTCAGAAAAATTGTTAATTGTGTGTGTAGGATTAATAGCTTAAAGAAAGAGAACTCAAGCTTTACAGACAGGCACTGAAATGCTTACAGATGAAGAGACAGGATGCCTGAGATTTGCTTCAAAATACTCAGTGTCAGGTGAGTAGGTACAGATACGGATAAAATCAGATTGGCTCTGTATTTAGGATTGTTGACACTCAGTGATGAGTACACAGAGGTTAGTAATTCACTTAATTTTCTTTGGGTTTAAAATTTTCATAAGAAAAAGGTTATTTTTGGTTCATCTACAGTATGGTCCTAATTTTATGAAAGCACTTCTCTCCATTTGTCTATCTACACATATGCATGGAAGGATACCTTGGATAATGTTCAGCTACTGTTCATGATGCTTATATCTGGGTGGTGAGATCTGGGATAGCTTCATTACTTTTATCCTTGAACTTTCTATATCACTTGAATTCAAAGTAATAATCATGTCATTTTCCCAAAAATAAAGGATAGTTCTTTTTTAAGATTTATTTATTTATTTGAGTGACAGAGAGACCATAAATGGGAGGGGCAGAGGGAGAGAGCGAGAGAGAGAGAAAGAGAGAGAGAGAGAGAGAATTTCAAGCAGACTTTGCACTGGGCACAGAGCCCGATGTGGGGGCTCCATCTCATGACCCCAAGGATCATGATCTGAGCTGAGACAGTCAGATGCTTAACCAACTGCACCACCGAGGCACCCCTGGAGTGATATTTCTTTCTTTCTTTTTTTTTTTTAAGAATTTATTTATTTGACAGAAAGAACGCACAAGCAGGGGGAGCAGCAGGCAGAGAGAGAGGGAGAAGCAGGCTCCCCACTGAGCAAGGAGCCTGATGTGGGACTCGATCCCAGGACCCTGGGACCATGACCCGAGCCAAAGGCAGATGCCCAACCAACTTAGCCACCCAGCTGCCCCTGGAGTGAAATTTCTTAAACAGAAAGGCTAAAATCCAATAGGATAAAATGCTAACAACAGTTGAATTTGGTGGGAATATAAATGATTATTTTATTTATTATTTTTAATTAAAAAATAAAGTACTTGTGAAAATTTTCTCACCTAAGTTTTCTCAATCTTGGAACTACTGACATATTAGCCCAAGTGATTCCCTGGGGGGGGTGCTGTCCTGAGTACTACTGGGTTAGCAGCGTCCTGGCCTTATCTACCTCCTGATACCAGTGGCAATACAACCACCCTGCTACCGGAACGACTGAAAATGTCTCCAGATATTATAAAATGAGCCCCTGGGAGGTAAAAATGCCCCCCAGCTAAGAACCCACTGCCCTAACATATATGTTATCCAAAGCAGTCCCAATTCTGCAAAACACAAATTCCCAAATCCTTAGGTATATCCTGCATATCTACTACTAATTTTCAATGTTATATCATTTTCTTATTCTTAATTCAGTTAATAATACTCTCCTTGTAGTTCAGACTACCTCAGGTATACAAACCAACTTTGCTGCTGCAGATTTAATGATTCAATAAAAAAATATATACTGCTTTTGACACTTGCTTTATTCGGTTCCAAATCCTGAAACTAAAACCTTAGGCTATATATAGTACTATAACCTTCAAGATTGTGGGAAAAAGCAATAAAGGTTATATAATCCAATCTCCTTAAAATATACTACTCAACCTTTGGTCAAACTACACAGTCCCAAAGCCTGCCCCAAAGCAGAGTAACTCCTACAAAGATGAAAGCTCACAGGCTAATACAATTGTCATCCAGCCTCTTACTACTCAAAATGAGATCGGCCGACCAGCAGCATCAGCATCACCCCAGACCTACTAAATCAGAATCTGCACTGTAACAAGCTCTCCAGGTGATATGTATGCACACTAAGCTTAAGAAGCTGTTTTTTATGGCTTGGAGCTTGGAGCTGAAGTTTAGTGGGCTACGGTCTTGTAATATAGAGATTAAGTTTCTTTTATTTTTTGAAGATGAAATAAATACTGTATAGTTACAAAACAGCCAAAGGCTAAGAGAAAAATTAATGGAATCCACCTCTACCACCCCCCAAGAAAACTAACTATAATCTTATGAAACCATTCTCAAAGATGAGACAAATGCCGTATTTTAAAGTCAAGCTGAGAAAACCAAACAGTTATTTATAATGGAGCCTTCTGGTTAAGCAAGAAGAATTTAATTAAGTAGGTATAGTTCCCACACCTGGCTGATTATCCTGGAACGTTCATTTTTTATTTTTATTTTATTTTTTTAAAAGATTTTATTTATTTATTTGACAGAGAGAGATCACAAGTAGGCAGAGAGGCAGGCAGAGAGGAGGGGGCTCTGCTGAGCAGAGAGCCCGATGCAGGGCTCGATCCCAGGACCCTGAGATCATGACCTGAGCGGAAGGCAGAGGCTTTAACCCACTGAGCCACCCAGGTACCCTGGAATGTTCATTTTTTAAATTAAGATTTCTGAGATCTAGTTCCAGATATGATTCAGGAAGACTGGGATTCTCTGTGTTTTTTTTTCAACTATTTTAGCCATTTCTGATGATTGGTTTTATTTGAAAATCACTGTCTAAAGAGGATAAAAAAAAGATACCACTTTCTTTCTCATTACTTTTTTTAAACAATGGACATGCATTTGGCCTATTTCAAATAAATGATATGTAAAAGACAAAAATAAGGGACTAATTAGTCCTGAGGAAAGAAGTTTAGATGAAAGGCGATCACGTAGTTTCAAATTACCCACACCTAGAAAAGGGTGGTCCTAGCCAGCAATCATGAAGTGCCCCGGAAGAAACGAACCATTTCTGAATGTCTAAACTTGAACTCAATTTGGAATGGCCACAACTAGCAACCTCCTTTAGCACTGCAGTGTAGGTAGTAGGAGCTTAGAAATATTTTTTCAATGAACAAATGACGAACACTGCAATATTTTATGAAATATAAGCCAGTTAAGTCACACTGCCCTGTGTAAGACAAGACTACAACAAGGTTCCTCAAAAGGTTTAGATTTCAAGAAAGAGGAGTGAGGAAATGAAATAGAAGAGGAGGGAGAGGAAGAGAAAGAAGAGGAGGAAGAAGAAAAAAATAGAAGAAGAATTTTTCCAAGACAAGAATTTTAATAGCAACCAAATGGCCTGTTTCACAAATCCGTCCATTCTTTTCGTCTCCCTGTTAACATCATCTCCCTAACTTAATGTCATCTACACTGGAGCCTCATGACTGGTTCTCCCCACTTCTACTCCTGAACCTCTCACTTCATTCTTGACATAGCAGCCAGAGTAATCTTTTTAAAGGTCTTTGAGATAGATCCAGTGACTCAAATAAGAAATTAGTTCAGAAGTCAGACCTCCGCCAGATATAATACCGGGGATTCCGAAACAGCAGCAACAGCATCTGTCTTCATCTGTTCAAGCTGCTCTAACAAAATGCCACAGACTGGGTGGCGATTAACACAGAAACTGATTTCTCCCAGTTCTGGAGGCCAGAAATCTGAGATCAGAGCGGCAGCACATTCAGGCAAGGGCTCTCTTCTGGGTCACACACTTGTGTCCTCATGTGGTGCCTAAGGGTTCAAAAGAAGCTCTCTGGAGCTTTTTATAAGACACTAATCCCATGAGGCTTCACCCTCCTGACTTAAACACACCCCAAAGGCCCCACTATTACCTCTGGAAGTTAGGATTTCAACACATGAAACTAGGGGAAACACAAAACATTCAGCCTACAGCAGCTTCCTTAACCAAGGTCTTCCAGGGGTGTGACCTTGGCAGTAATTCTAGATCTTCCGATTCCCTTGGTTCCTGTCTGCTTTCTAAACCATTAAACCAGTCTTTCCATCAGTGTACTTGACAACCTTCCAATAAATTCCTTTTCTGCTTAACTTGGCTGGAATCAGGGCCTATAATTCTCAACCAAGAACCTTCCCTAGAACAATGCTATGCTTCCCCTCCCCCGCCACCATCCCCTTTTAGTGACTTGTCACTAAATGTCACACACAATGTCACTCACTGAGTTTTGCCTTCCAAAAATGGGTATAATTAAAAAAGCAAAAATTCTAAATACCATTTATAACAACAAACATGCCAATACACTACACCCTCCTGCACAGGGTCATCCTGGCACGTGCTGTAATCTCAGCTTATAATGCTCATCCCCCAAATAGCTGCATGGCTATTTCCACCATCTCACTCTTGTCTCTGGTCAAATCGCCTTATCAGAGAAGACTTCCCTGACCAGTCTATATAAAACAGAAAGACCTTTCTTTATAGTACATTATTTTTCTTCAAAGTTACTATCGCCATCTGATACATCATAAATTTACTTATTTATATACTGTTCATCTTCAGACACAATATAAACTCCACAAAGGGAGGGACTTTCTTTTGCCATTTCCCTATCTCCAGTGCCTACAACAGAGCCTGGCACCCAGTAGCTGCTCAACAAACTCTTGTGAAAGAAATTACTAAGTAAATTTTAGGTGTTTGGGTTTTTTTAAAGACTAGTTTATTTATTTTAGAGAGAGACAGCACAAGCAAGAGGGGGAGAGGGAGAGAGAATCTCAAGCAGACTCTGCCCCGAGCACAGAGTGTGATGTGGGGATGGAGCTCATGACCTTGAGATCATGACCTAAGCTGAAACCAAGAGTTGTATGTTTAGCTGACTGTGCCATCCAGGTGCCCCTAGCTTTTTTTTTATTATAAAAATTTATTTTAAAAACTACACTTATTGTGGTGAGCGCGGAGTAATATACAGAATTGTCAAATTACCATGTTGTACACCGGAAACTAATAAATGTTGTAAGTCAACTATACTTCAAAAATGAAAACTTAAAAAAATAAATGGATATTGGGATGCCTGCGTGACTCAGTCAGTTAAATATCTAACTCTTTTCTTTTTTTCAGGATTTTTGTCTATTTATTTGTCAGAGAGAGAGAGAGAGCAGAAGCAGGGAGAGTGGCAGGCAGAGGGAGAACAGGTTACCTGATGAGCAAGGAGCCCAAGTTGGGGCTCGATCCCAGGACCCTGGAATCATGACTTAAGCCGAAGGCAGACCCTTAACCCACAGAGCCACCCAGGCATCCTGTATCTTACTCTTGGTTTCGGCACAGGTCATGATCTCAGGGGTTGTGAGATCAAGCCCTATGGTGGGCACAATGCTCAGCATGGAGTGTGCCTAAGTTTCTCTCTCTCCACCTCCCTCTCCCCTCACTTGCACACACTCTCTCAAAATAAATAAATAAAATCTTTTAAAAAGTGGATATATAAACATGTATTAATTACTTTCACACACACACACAAGTTGTGATATAAATATGTGCCTCCTAGATCTCCCTTCCAAGAAGGACATGGTGTCTGTTTGCTAGGAGTGTTGTCACCCCTTCAGGGATCATGCAGAGCTGCCTCGCCAAAGATCAGGTTCCTCCCAAAGCAGCCTACATGCAGTGACTGATGAAGAGAAAAGTGCAATGGTGCAGCCATTTCAGCCCAACAAGTCTAAAACGCCACTTGGGCCCTAGGCTCTCTATAGAGTCAGCTAAGACTGCTGTTCAGGTCGGCACCTAACTCAACTTCTCCTGCCAAATTCTGTCTCTTTTCCATCCTTCCCACACGTGCTGAACATACGGGCACTTCTTGACATCCTGTACTCTATGTCTTGACATCCCGTACTCTATCTCAAATTCCTCTTCCAGAAGACCCTGGGGCGTGCTTGTCGTTAAAACTAAAGAACAAACAAACCAATAAACTTCATCCCTATAAACTAGAACAACCCTATAACAGATCATCCTATGATATGCATTCTCTCCTTCTGCAGAAATGGTTACATAATGAAAGATGAAAATAATGAAATACATAATGAAATTATAATGAAAATCCCTATTTTTAAATAGGGATAAGGCTAACCAGTAAAAACCATTCTTCCATGCCATGTAAGTGGTGTGGCCATGTAACTAAGTTATGGCTGGTGAGATCTGAGTTGAAGTGATGTGTGTAACTTCCAGAACTTGTCTTTAGAGGAATTAATGTGCCCTTTTCCCTCTGACCTTTGCCTTTTGTTGAAAGGGAACATGGACATAATCCAGAGTATCTCAGATCACGCATATGTGGGCAATAGCACAGCAATGACAGAGCAACTAAATAAAAGGAGCCCAGAACCCTGTGGAGCCACTATACCAGCCTTGCACTTCTCAAACTCGATTACAACCTGAGAAAAGAACCTCTATAGCTTGGGTGACAACTGCCACTGCTGCCTGTGCTCTGGCTGCCTCTCTCCCCAACCCTGTGCTTTCACTCCCCAGAGTCAGCCTCTGCAGGTCTGCGGAGGTAGACCATCCCCAGACCGCCAGCCCTTCTGGCCATTTACGCATCCTTCCTCGTGAGCGGCAGTCCTTAAGCAATGACTGGTGGGGATGGGAGAACAAAGGCTCTACCTTTTTCCTTCTGTCTTTGATTGTGACACCTGTTAGGAATAAGCTCCAGAACTCCCCTGCAGGACTGAGCCAAAGGTGTCCTCCCTGACGCTTTGCTTGATCCTGGCTACATCCTTGCTTGGCCTCTTGCCTCGTTCTCTCTTCCCAGTCCCACTTCTTCACTCCCTACCAAGTTTCCCTGAAATTCTTCCTAGTAAGTCACTTCCCCATGAAATCTCATCCATATTCTGTTTCTGGGGCCCCAAACCTGAGAAAGTATTCACTGTGGATATATCCAATGACTACCATGCCATTCCCTAGGGTCCAACAGAGTTAACACCTGTACACTTTGCCAAAACTTTTCCTCTGCAAAATCAAATATATTGTGACTCTTTTAAATAAAAATGGAATTATAAGGTAAACCATGCACCTCACCTTTTTCACTTAAAATGGTTCATGGACCTGCGGAATTTAAGAAACAAAACAAAGGAGCATAGGGGAAGGGAGGGAAAAACAAAATAAGGTGAAATCAGAGAGAGAGACAAATCATAAAAGACTCTTAACTACAGGAAACAAACTAAGGGTTGTTGGAGGGGCGGTGGGTGGGGTACCTGGGTGATGGGCATTAAGAGGGCACGAGAGGTAATGAGCACTAGGTGTTATATGCAACTATGAATCACTAAACTCAACCTCTGAAACTAGTATGTTAGTTAACTAGTATGTTAACACTATATGTTAATTAATTGATTAAAAATATTGATTAAAAATTAAAATTTGATTAAATTTTTGATTAAAAATTAAAATTGATTAAAAAATAAAATGGTTCTCGGACCAGATAGTGAAATTCCATATTCCACTATAGAATATATATACACCTCATTACTTTTCAGGATATATGGCCGCCTATAACTTAAAGTCTAAATAAGTGTCAAAAACGTTTTTGACACCTGGCTGGCTCAGTCAGAGGAGCATGTGACTCTTGATCTTGGGGTCATGAGTTTGAGCCCAACATTGGGTGTAGAAATTTAATTAATTAATTAATTAATTTTTTTGGAGGAGAGAAGTGAAGAGGGAATTTACAAAGAGGAGAAACTTCTTTGGCTCATAACCGTACTTCTGCTCATCAGTGAGAAAAAAGATTATATATACATTGACTTCTAGGAACACCAAAAAGAAGCAAGGCAGAATTTACTAAAAATAGATAAATTAGGGACAATTAGGTAGCTCAGTTGGTTGAGCATCCAAATCTTGGTTCTGGCTAGGGTTGTGGGATCAAGCCCTGAGTCAGGCTCTGTGCTCAATACAAAGTCTACTTGGGTTTCTTTCCCTCTCCCTCTGTGTCCCCCTACACATACAATCTCTCCCTCAAATAAATAAATAAATCTTTTTTTAAAATAGGTAAATTATATCTTCTTTATCCTACATCTTTAAACTCCTGGAAGGGGTTAAAGATCTGAAAAAAATTAATATATTTTATATGTATATATAACCTTCAGTACATTAACACCAAAACATATAATTCTAAATATACTTATGATATATATAAAACTCATGTAAAAAATCAGGATGTTCTTCTTTAGAGTCTTGTGATGTAAGGAGGCAGGCAGAAGATAAAGGAGAATTACATGATGTGTTTGTGCATTATCAGTCTAATGCTATCTGAAGTCTGGTGTTTCCAAGGAAGATCCTTTTGTTATTAGCAAAATATATTTTGGATATTTCAGAGGGATACACTGCTTGAATTATACCAACATTTCAAGGAAGAAGAGCTTACTTATAGATGTTTCATGAGTCTCCAAGAATTAAAATAACAGTCAACAAACAATAGAAAATTTCAATATTTCAATACCACCATTATTTAAGATTACAAACATACTTAGAACATAACTGATAATATAACAGTAGGGGCGCCTGGGTGGCTCAGTCAGTTGAGTCTGACTCTTGATTTCAGCTAAGGTCATCATCTCAGGGTCTGAGATCGAGCCTGCATGGGGCTTCACACTTAGCGCAGTCTGCCCGAGATCCTCTCTCCTTCTGCCCCTTCCCCTGTGTGCATACATGGTCTCTCTCTAAAATAAATAAATAAGGGGCACCTGGGTGGTTCAGTCATTAAGTGTCTGTCTTTGGCTCAGGTCATGGTCCCAGGATCCTGGGATCAAGCCCCTCATTGGGCTCCCTGCTTGGCGGTGGGAAGCCTGCTTCTCCCTCTCCCACTCCTCCTACTTGTATTCCCTCTCTTGCTGTCTCTCTCTGTAAAATAAATTTTAAAAATCTTAACAAATAAATAAAATAAATCTTAAAAAAGGAAAATTTGACAGTAAAAAACGATGTCTTATTGTATACTAAATTTGGATTACAAGTGTAAAAGAGATTTAATAAAGCAATGTAACATTCATTTTCCACAAAATGATGATACTGGTGCATAAAATCAAACAGAAGCCTTTAAAAGACAAACTCCTGTGAATGACAAGATTGTTTTATACTCATTTGGAACTGTCCAATGTTAACATATCAAAAACTCTGGTGGACCAATAATCTGAAATGTTGTAATTCAAGACTGTTAAGATGAGGCATGGCAGAGAGATGCACTTGCACTGCTGGTAAATTAAAAAACAGAGGAGGGTCAGATGTGAGAGAGAACTTCCACGGTGGTGTTTTTCCTATTTGTGCACTGCAAAGGGAAATCTCCAATCTAGTTATTAAACTTTCAGTCTGTCAGAGGTAATAGCTATTATGCCGAAAGCAATTACACAGGCTAGCACTGGAGATCTGAGGGTTTTGTTGTTGTTTTAGCAGAAGTAAGATAATTCCTGGGTTTGTGTGTATGTGCGCTTATCTCTTAATCAGCAAGTACATCTACAATATCAAAACTCTCACTCCTTTTTCCATTTCTACTTGATGGGCAAAATCACAGAGTAAAAAAAAAAAAAGCAATATTACCCTAGAGAACTGTGCTCCATGTTGCTTGCCTTTGATGCAAACATTTCTAGACAATTTTTAAAGATTTTATTTATTTGTTTGTTTGTTTGTTTCTTTATTTGACAGAGGGATAGAGAGAGCCAGAGAGTACTAGCAGGGGGAGCGGCAGAGGGAGGAGAAGTAGGCTCCCAGCAGAGCAGGGAGCCCAATGTGGGGCTTGATCCCAGGACCCCAGGATCACGACCTGAGCTGAAGGTAGTAACTTAAACAGCTGAGCCACCCAGGCGCCCCTTAGACAAATTTTTTTTTTAAAGATTATATTTATTTATTTATTTGACAGAGAGAGATCATAAATAGGCAGAGAGGCAGGAAGAGAGAGAGGGAGAAGCAGGCTCCTTGCTGAGCAGAGAACCCGATGTGGGGCTCGATCCCAAGACCGTGAGATCATGATCTGAGCCATAAGGCAGAGGCGTTAACCCACTGAGCTACCCAGGCGTCCCACCTTAGACAATTTTTAAAAACAGATTTACTCGTAGGAGATTTTCTTGAGATGTAGAGAAGTGGCTGCAGTTCCATGAAGGTTCTTTCTGATAATGCTAGCTATATTTTTAACATCCTTTAAGAATATATATAAAAATGCAGGAGAAAATATATATGCAGATAGTCCCCCAAATTAAACTAACCATGATGTAATTCCTACAGAATTATAAAAAGAATCACTTTTTTTTTCTCTCGGGACAAATATGCACCATTTATTTGAATAAAACAAGATTTATCAGTTACCCTGGACCTGAACATTCAAAAGGTTTGGAGTAGTAACACAATGAGAAAATCATGTGCATGTCAGAATGGGTGTTCAATTTATATTAATCACTGGTATAATAAACGAATGTAATTTTTTTGTTTATGTCTGTTCTAACTATCTCATTAGAATATTATTGAATATAATATTTAATATTATATAGAATATAATATTAAATAATGGTTTAAAACGTCCCTGCTAACCCTTGCAAAGCTCTATCATCAGTAAAGCTCCTGACTGGTGAAAGGCCAGATCCTAACCACTAGCCCACCAGGCAGCATCCTGACTGCTTTGTGGTGACTGCTAAGTATTCTAATGTGAGATGGGGGCCGGGGGACGTAAAATATTCATAGCATAAAATTCACCATTTTAACCATTTTTAAGTATACAGTTCAGTGGCATTAAGTACATTCACACTGTTATACAATCATCACCACCACTCATGTCAAGGATTTTTCATCTCCCCAAACTGTAACTCTGTACCCAATGAACAGTTCTCTATTCCCCCTCTTGAGTTGTCTCTATGAATCTGGCTACTCTAGGTGCCTCATATAAGTAGAAGCAGACAATATGTGTCCTTACGCATCTGGCTTATTTCACTTAGCATAATGTCTCCACAGTTCATCCTTGTTATATCATGTGCTAGAATTTCATTCCTTTTACAATCGAATAATATTACATTTTGTGTGTCTGTATTTATACATACACACACACACACATAAACCACGTTTTGTTTATCCATTCATCCAAGGATGGACATTGGACTGTTTCCACCTTTTGGCTATCTTGAGTAATGCTGCTATGAACACTGGTATGTGTACACATATGTGCTCGAGTCCCTGCTTTCAATTCCTTTGGGTATATACTCAGAAGCAGAACTATGCGTTAGATCATGTAGTAATTCTCAGTCTAAGTCTGTGGGGAACCACCATACTTTAATGTAAGATTTTTTTTTTTACATTTTATTTATTTATTTGACATAGAGAGAGAGAGATCACAAGTAGGCGGGGGGTGGGGGAAGCAGGCTCCCTGCTGAGCAGAGAGCCCAATGCAGGGCTGGATCCCAGGACCCTGAGATTATGACCTGAGGCGAAGGCAGAGGCTTTAATCCACTGAACCTCCCAGGCGCCCCTAATATAAGATTCTAAAGCACAAATATCAGTGCATTCTATGGATCTATGAGAGGTATCTCTTGTCTCTTGCACACTGATTACATGAGCCTTAAAATTGCAACTTGTAACAAATGTCAGAAGTGGCCCAGGATTTCACAGCTGGAGGGGAGAAAATTATAATAAATAGCAGCTATCAGTTATTGACGGTTTACTAAATGCCAGATTCTGAGCTAAGAGCTTTATATACAAGGACGAAAATACAATATTAGCCAGCCAAGAAATCAAAAGTACGATCTTTTCTTAAATGTATTTTTCAGAGTGTTAAGGCTGTTACAAAAGAAAGAGACACAAGTCAGTTGGTTAAACAGTTTAGATTTTCTCCTGAGGATTTCTCAGACCTCAAAAATATGTACTGTGACTTTCTAAGAAAGGATATATGAAGCCATTATTCAAACTGCTTGGCTTTTGTTGAAGATCACATTGCAGGAATGATCTGAGCTAGGACACGTGCAGCACTATTGGCACTGGGGACCAGATTGTTCACAGAGGTGGGAAACGGTTGTGTGCATTGTAGATCGTTCAGCAGCATCCCTGTCCTCTACACACTAGATGCTCATAGTACATCCCCCAAATGACGACAATCAAAAATGTCTCCAGACATTGCCAAATGTACCCTAGGAGGCAAAAATCATCCACAGTTGAGGGCTACTGGTCTGTTACTATCTCACTAAGTTCACTAACCACTTCCCCACTTAAACAGAAGCCATTAAACACAGATTTCCTTGTTGTCCCCTCCCAGCTCAAACCTCCTTGCTTTCTTCCTTTCTTCCTCTTCTACAAAACAGCAGCTGCTCCTCCCAGCCTTTACCTGTGCACTGGACTTCAATCCCACTCGCCTAATACCAGGACCTGTCCAGCAATCATCTGCTGGCTAGTATGTTTAATTTCTCCTTTAGCCTCCAAACATGCTCATTTTTTTTCTTTCCTAAACAAAACAAACCCAAACCCTTTCTCCACCCCCTTAAGTTTATCTCTCTCCTCTACAGAACTAAATTTTCCTAAGAGTCCATCTGATACTTAGGGCCTCCACTTTTCTTCACCTCACATTTATTTTTCTGCTCAATAAAATCTGGGTCTACAGCCATTTCTCTGTCTCTCAAAGACCGAGACCTCCCATCTGCCCAGGTAAGTGGTTTCCTCAGGGTTTTGTCACCACCTGACATCACCCACTGCTGAAAATATTTTGAATATACTTTTTCTTCCTTTGTGTGTGTTTTATTGTGGATTTCAGTTTTTGTGTTTTGTTTGTTCTTTTAATACACTTCTGAAGAAAGTACGTGACCTGGGTTAGCTTACGCCTTGGATCCTGTGACACCACTCTCCCAGTTGTCTTCTCACCTCATTGGTAGTATTCTCTACTTCCCTGTGTCTTCTGCCACCCCAAAATGTAGGCAGTCCTTTAGGGGTGACTTTCAGGACCCTTACAAGTGATTTCCATCACTCCAAATACCCCTAGCAATTCTGTGTATCTTTGACCCCATTATATCCTGAGTTCCAAAATAAGATCTGTTAATAGCAAGATAGCAGAATTTGGAGGGAAAAAAAAAAAAACAAAACCAGAAACAATTTATTACAATAAACAATAATAACTACCACCAAAAAAATGCCTTGTACATGCCAGACACTGAAGAAAGCACTTTACAAACATTAACTAATTTAACTTACTTCCCAACAACTCTGTGAAGTAAGCCTCACTATTTCAACATTATAAATGAGATTACAGTCTCAGGGGAGTTCAGTAGTTTTCTCAAATAGCCAGCAAATCATAAGTATTAGATTGTAACTAGCTTTTACTTCAAAGCCAATTTTCTTAACCAAGTGATATTGTTTCATCTTTTACATTTCTCCTCAAAATTTAATTCTCTTAGATCTTCCTGATTTTCACAAACTTATAGGCTCATTTAAGGTCAAAAGTGTAAACTGCATACACTCTTGGCCTCTGTAATAAAGAAGATATTTTTCCAAGAATTCTAGGACTAAAAGTGAGTCATTATTATATAGTTCATCTCCAAGCCTGTAGGCAGAATTGTATCTAAACCATTCCAGACAGATGGGTATCTTCTATTTTTAATGACATCTAGGAAAGGAGATTCTCGCCTACTAAATTTAGATTGTGAGCCAAAGGCAGGAAGCATGTCTAATTTTATGCTCCATATAGCTACACCTTCATATATGGCTGGTAATATGCATCCTACCAGGATTATTACCGCCAAGTAGAAATGGACACTTAGAAAATACAATTAAAAAAAAATAAAGCTAGTCACTAAAAAGGGATTCAAATGAACTCCTCAATTAGATAAGAGGACAAAATCATTCTAGACTAAAGTACAAAAGAGTTGACATCATATTCTTCCGTGTATATTAAAATCCATCTGGTAGAAGTAACTGGAAAAATGACAAAAGAATTTCTAGTATGAGATACGCATATCACCTGGCTGTAACTACTTTCAAAGCGTTAACTCCAAATCTCATGAAGAAAAGTCTTGAATGCATCTGAAGTTACTGGCATTTTATAGTTCTACTCTTGCCATCACTTCCTCTAGGCTCTAGGCTTTAGAATCCAAACACATCACTGCTACCCCCAAAAGATTTCTAATTCTGCCTGTCAGATCATCTTCGTCAGCTCTCAACACATTAAGTGAAAAACAAACAAAAAATTCACAAATGCTGCAAAATGAAGTTTCTAGCGGTACACTTTACAGAAATTCTTTGCACTATTTGTTACAACACAAAGCTAAAATGGCTTTAAGATAGTTATCTCGAAGAAGCTACCAACTAGAGCTGACACAAATGTTTAATCAGCTTTTCGTCAAATACTTTCCCAAATGAACCAGCTGAGCATCCATCTTCACAAAGGTAGGAGGCCTTTAGCATTACTTCAAATAACATAACCTCTTGGGTCAAATCACACTGTAAAATTACATCTGTTTTTAAATGATTAAAGGAAACTGCAGAGTGGATAATCACATGAGCAGAACTTCTGACCCCCATTATCACATTAAAATCTAGCACAGACTAGCAATAAATGAAAGTTGGTAAAGCTAGGGAAATGTTTGTATAAAATTACCATAGTACTGTTGGTATACTTCCAAAAGCCCAGGTCATGGCTCAATTATTTTTTAAAACAAATATTCATGATATTTGTTTTAAATGATAAATATAATATGACAAATGACAAATATAAAATGAAAATAATGACCTAAACCAATCTGGCCAAACCACCAAACACTTTTTTGAAAGTAATTCATGTTGTTTCCCAAAAGAAAGCATCTGCTTCTATCTCAGCAACAAGGGAGGACATTTATGGCCCAAACAGTTCTTTCTTCTACCTGTTTGGTGAATGATTTGACAATGAACTGGAATTAAAGGGACAGTTTCTACTTTGTCACATTCTAGTTTTACAACCATAGTTTTAACCTGCCTAAGTATTAACCTGTTACAAGATCAAAATACACATTTCAAACTAACCATCATCTTCAAATTTATATCAAGATGTCTTACCCCTCCCCCCCAAATTTAGCCTAAACAACAAAAACATTACCCCGTGTTTGGCCATACAGTAGCTACTGTATAAATGCCAGGTTTTACTTGGTCTCTGCTGGAGGATCATGCAATTTTTTGCTCAACTGCTTCTCAGTCATCACCCAATCTGGAGGTGGCTAATTACTTTATGATTTCAATTCATATTTTGTCACAAAACAATCTCTTATTAGAGTAGATTAGTCATTAGAGTAAGCCATTCATAACACATAGGTTGGTTGGTTTGTTTGTTTAATAACACCTTAACTGAGATACAACTCACATGCCGTAAAGTGTATAACCTCTTTAAAGTGTGTACCTCAGGGGCACCTGGGTGGCTCAGTTGGTTAAACATCTGCCTTCAGTTCAGCTCATGATCCCAGAGTCCTGGAATCAGAGTCCTGTGTTGGACACCCTGCTCAGCATTGGGCTCCGTGCTCAGTGGGGAGCCTGTTTCTCCTTCTCCTTCTGTCCCTCCCCACTAGCTAGTGCTCTCTCTTTCACTTGCTTTAAGTAAATGAACTTTAAAAATCTTAAAAAAAAAAAAAAAAAAAAAAAG
>CM053615.1:69620639-69648436 GCA_028646535.1 Procyon lotor
TTCATCACCCTAAAAAGAAATCTCATATCCATCCACAGTCATTCCCCATTTCCTCCTACCCCGGCAGCCATTAATCTCTTTTGTCTCCATGGATTTGCCTCTAGTGGGTATTTCATATAAATGGAATCATACAATATGTGGACTTTTGTGACTGGCTTCCTTCACTTAACATCATGGTTTTTTTTTTGAAGATTCATCAATGGGGAAGCATGTATCAGTACCTCATTTCTTATGACTGCACAATAGTTCATTGTATGGATATACCACACCACATCTGCCCAAGCATCAGGGGATAAACAATTGGGCTTGTTTCCACTTTTTGGATATTATGACTAACACTGCCTTAAAAATCTGTACAAGTTTTTGCATGAACATGTGTTTTCATTTTGTTGACTATGTACCCAGAAGTGGAACTGCTGTGTCATGTGCTAACTCCTTGCTCTCAACTTTTTACAGAAGTATCAAACTGTTCGTTAAAGTGACTGCATCATTTTATAGTCCCACCTGCAATGTAATGAGGGTTCCAGCTTCTTCATGTCCTCATCAACACGTGAAATTGTCTTTCTCTCTTATTACAAACCATCACAGTGGGCATGATGCAGTATCTCATCGCTGTTTTGATCTGCCTTCCCCTAATAATGATGTTGAGCATCTTCTCGTAAATTTATTGGCCATTTAGGTATCTTCCTTAGAGAAATGTCTACTCAGATCCTTTGGTCATTTATAAATTGAGTTACTTGCTTTTTTATAGTGAAGGGATTGTTTGGTTTGGTTTGGTTTTTTTACATTCTGGGCTAAAGTCCCTTATCAGACATATGATTTGCAAATCAATTCTCAACATTCTGTGGGTTGTCTTTTCAGTTTCTATTAGTCTGTCATTGGATCTCCTCAATTAATTTTGTAAGCCTCTCATCAATTTTCTCTCTTTTCTGCTAACAACTGATAATCAATTTATTAAAAGGGTTGATTTAAACATGTGCAACCATGACTTCAACCTGAACTCCTGGCTCAATAATGATGGAAGTCATCTGCGTAACCATCTCAGGACTGTGCGTTACTTGTGGATCCTCCTCCGAAAATGATCCCAAGTCTTAGAATATTCACCACAAGGAGTTTTCCTGGTAGTACTTCTCAGTCTTGACAGGCATCTGAACTGATCCTTTCATTCTGAAATTCTTTTCCTTTGCACCTCTGATCAAGTCAGCACATACCTTCCTCAAAGGTTTTATGCTGTGGCTGGTTAGAGTCATCCTAATTCAGTGAATTGCTACCTGCGGTTCCGTGGGTATCTTTCAGGTGTTTTTTAAAGCCATGGCCACGGGGCGCCTGGGTGGCTCAGCTGGCTGGGCATCCAAATCTTGATTTTGGCTGGGGTCACAATCATGGGGGTGTGGGGTTGAGCACCTCGTCAGGCTCCACGCTCAGTGGGCAGTCTGCTTGGGATTCTCCCTCTCCCTCTGTCCCTCCCCACTACTCGCACACATTCTCTCTAAAATACTCGCACACATTCTCTCTAAAATAAATAAACAAATCCTAAAATATAAATAAACGAATGAATGAATGAATGAAAAGCCATGGCCACGGCCTGTCTTCCTGACCAACTTGTCCCTTGAGGACAGTGAACAGCCGTGAGTCGGGAGCAGAAGCAGGCCTGAGGAAGCTCCACTGTAAGCCACCACCATGTCCTCCTCAAAGAGCATCTTTTTTCTCTTACTTTCTACCACCACCTTTTCTTTCCAGTTTCTGGAAGATTTCTTCAACTTCACTTGTTTCCAACCATTTAAAAAAAAATTTAGTTTTGTTTTGTTTTAATTTGAGCTGCCACAGTTGCATATATCCAAAAGTTCTTTTTTATTCCTAAATCGTTCCTTCTTCAAAGAATCCAGTTCTCATTTTATAAGTCCTTATCTCTATGAGATTATTAGTTACAGAAGTTTTGGTTTGGTTTGGTAGGAATTTTTGTTGTTGTTGTTGTTGTTGTTACTGCTGAGAGAGAGAGAGAGAGAGCGAGCGAGTAGGGAGGGGGAGAGCAAAGGGAGAGAGAGACTCTTAGGCAGACTCTTCACCAAGTGTGAAGCCTGACATGGGGTTTGACGCCATGACCCCAAGACCACGACCTGAGCCCAAACCAAAAGTTGGACACTTATCCAACTGCCTAGGTACCCCCATTTTTTTTTCATTTCACATTTTTACTCTGAGTCCTGCCCTACCTCTGTTTCCACCAGATTCTTCTATACAACATGCTCACTTTGGTCTCTGTTGTTGATGTTGAAGGTTTTCTCCTACGTCTCATGATCCTTAGTAATTGTCTGTTCCTACTTAAGAATGAGGCCCTGAAAGATGTGACTGGCAGCCCTGGTGTACAGACAGGGTTTTCAATCAGAGAGCCTCCCTGTAGGAAATAGCTTTCATTAGAGACCCTTAAATGTCAGTGTGAGAAAGTATTTTGAGTCTTCTTCAGTTTCTCTAAAAAAGATCCCTTCAATCTCCTGAGTTATCCACACAAACCTGGTGGCCAATGGTCAGGAGCCACAGTATATTTGGGAGATGAGGTGAGAGGTTGTAGGTCCATCGTTCAATACACAGACAGTCCTCATTTTCTGTCTCACGTATCACTCCATCCTGAAATGTCTCCAATTTAGAGACCTTGCCCCTGGTCACATTTGATTTCTGAAGAATTGAGGGGTAGAGGGCAGGCAGCTGTCTGGCTGCACAGTATAAGGCAGCAGACCTAGAGATCCAACTTTTCAGTCAAGAGACTTTGAACCAATGCCCCGTTTTTGGTTCAATGTCTCACTCCAAACTCTGAGGTACCTGGTGCCTCCTGAGAAATTTGTGGAGTGAATCAGTGTGCTTCTCACAGGCACCACAGCTTCAGGTCCTAAAGATATTACCTAAAGGGTAATAACATTTCTCTGTCCTGCTATGGCAGTTACTTTTTCCTCTATCAAGTTTCTATCATCAAAATTTTTATTAAATCTCTCATCAGCTACTCTGTTCTCAATCACTCTCCTTATTTTTAGTCTTAACCTTTTCTGCTTTTTTAATGTCAAAAGAGAAATGTAAATGCATACAGAAGTGCCTCATTTTTAAGCAAAAGTTAATCTGAATTTATAATAATATTGGGAGGAAGATCTTATGAAGTACCTTTTAAAAATAAGAAAATTAAGTCTCAAATGATAAAATAAAATGCAGAAAGTCAAAAAAGCAGCCAGTGACAGAAACAGAATTTTAATCTGTCTATTAAAAGAAGAGTGAAATGTTAGATTTGAGAAAAATACAAAATTATGTAAAATATAAAAATAGGCTAAGAAATGTAATATTCAACATACAGATGAAGAGCACATATCCCACGTACATTTCTCTCATTTGTGGAGTAAATCAAGAAAATTAAGAAAAGAGGGGCGCCTGGGTGGCTCAATGAGTTGAGGCCTCTGCCTTCGGCTCAGTCATGATCTCAGGGTCCTAGGATCGAGCCCCGCATCGGGCTCTCTACTCAGCGGGGAGCCTGCTTCTCCCTCTCTCTCTGCCTGCCTCTCTGCCTACTTGTGATTTCTCTCTCTCTGTCAAATAAATAAAATCTTAAAAAAAAAAAAAAAAGAAAATTAAGAAAAGAATGAACTCCATGAACTAAGAACTCAAAGATAAAACACAAAAAGATAAGCTCAAAAGGAAAATGAGTGATCCAAAAAAAGAAAATGAGTAGAAAAAATATATTTCCTATCAGAGCTTAAAACAGTGCCAGAAATAGCAAATGCAGAAGCAAAAGGGAAAGAGAGGACAAGGAAGACAAAGGGATGGAAAGGTGAAGGAAGGAAGAGAGGGGAAGAAGAGAGAATGGGAATATCTCCTGAGGTCATCCCGTCCCCGATCCAGCCCTCGACGCCAAGAGTGGGGTATGAGCTCAAAGAGAATCACATCAGAAAGCCATGTGGAGACTGCAACGGGTCTGACATAGAGACTAGCACAAGAGCCAAGACCTTCAGCCCAGTGCTGATTAGATGGGACTTCTGGGTTGTCTCCGGGGAGCAGGGATGAGCAGACTAAAAAAGGGAAGGAGATATTTATCACTAAGAGAGCGGCTTGCAGAATACTGAATTACTGCTTTACACTTTGGGAAATGCTAGTTTAAACCACTGAATTTACTTCAAGAACCTAAAGCCTATTACATACTGACTAAAACCACCTAATAACAGTAAGAGCTAACATTTACTGAATACTTACTAAGCCAGATTCTAAGAGCTTTACATGTTATGATAGTACTAATAATAGCTAACATCTGCAGGGTACTTACCATGGTAAGCACTCTTCTAAGTAATTCACAAGTATTCATGTAATCCTCAAAACAAAGTACATGAGGTACACAGTACTTCACAGTCAAAGAAACTGAGACACACGCAAGTGAAGGAACCTGCTCGATGGTCCAGAGCTAGTAAGAGGCAAAGCTGTAGCTCTTCACTGTGATTCCACGCAGCCTCTGCTGGACAGGCTAGACATGCAGCTGCAGCTGCAGTCAGAGCCCAAAATAAAATTTTTCTGGGGGTACGTGGGTGGCTCAGTTAAACGTCCACCTCTTGATCTAAGCTTAGGTCTTGATCTCTGAGTCATGAGTTCAAGCCACATATTGGGCTCCATGCCCAATGTGGAGCCTACTTAATAAAAAATTTAACAAAATAAAAATGAATAAAAAACTTTAATGTAAAAAGAAATTTTTCTCACATTAAGTGGCACATTTTTTGTCTTCTCCAGAAAGTTCTTTAATGTTGTTATGAACTGTATGCGTTTTTATAATAATTAATATCAACATTCTATGGCCCAGAAGTGAACCAGGCTAATTTTAAGTCTTGCCCTAGAAAAAGATTTTAACATAGATCAGTTACAAAGACTGCCTGTAACTGAAATTACAGGACCATCTCTATCCTTTGTAGTGTTTCATAACATTAGTTTAAAACCTATCTGGGAATGTCAAGGGGCATTCATAATAGAAGAGAGTGTGTCACCAATGTAGAAGCACCTAGAATGCTTTTAATTTCTTAATAACCTTCTCTCTATTTGAAGAACCTAAACCTACTCTTATTTTATTTAAAGTGACAATATTGTTTTTGTTTCCTGAATAATAATGGTTTTCAAAGGGTGTTGACAGTTTTTACTTTTGCTGGTAGTGAACCAAAAGCTGATACACCAATATTTAGACGCCATGAGGTGGCGAGAAAAGCAAGGTCATCACCATACATTTGAAATTTCAAGTAATTTAGGAAACTAAGCTCTATTTCCCTAAGTGCAACAAGTGGTCTTAACCCCCTTCATGACACTGGGCAAGTTACTCATATCTCAACTGTACCTGCCTTGTTTCTCCTACCCACACAATAAAGGAATCCAAATAAATGTTCCTTAAAAGTCCCTTAAGCTAAGGGCACCTGGGTGACTAAAGTGGTTGGGCATCTCCCTTCCACTCAGGTCATGATCCCAGAGACCTGGGATCAAGTCCTGCATGGGCTCTCTACTCAGCAGGGAGCCTGCTTCTCCCTCTCCCTCTCTCTCTCTAATAAATAAAATCTTAAAAAAAAAACCCTTAAGCTTGAAATTTCTATAATCCTGTACAGTATCTATCTGAATGTGTACAGTAGAAATGGGAAATGTATTTTAGAAATAAAAAGAACCACAGATAAATATTTGGGCACAATTACTTGTTTACATTTTCTATATTTCCATTTTGGGCACTGAAAAGGAAATTGTTTACTTACTGTATTTTATTCCTAAGAACTTAAAGCCCCTCTCCCAATACATTTCCAAACCTAATCTCAGAGAATAAAACATTATGTAGGAAAAAGATAGAAAATAATATTTATTCAATATAATCTTAGAAAAATTCTTAAGTTTTAGTTTAAATTTTTTAAACAGTTTAAGTTACCTAATTGTAATTCTCAACTCCCTATTCAACATAAAAGCGTGATAAAAAATACAAGCATTGGAAGATTTATTTCCAATCGCCTAGCCATCCAGTAAAATTTTTTAGAATTGTAAGCTTTATTTCCTGCCTGACATTCTCAGCGATCTAGTCTGACAGCTCTCCTGTAAAATTTCTACTACAAGACTTTCCTGGACTCTCTTGGCACATGTAAACTGCTGCTAGGTAGTATTTCTTTTGGCAATAGACTACATACTTTATAGAAACAGACCTTCAATTGAACTCTCTCCACTCAAACTCACATTCTTCCCCAACATGTGAATCTTAGACTAAGTCTACTGTAACAAGATGGACACAATTTATGGTATTGAAATGTTACATATTCACTAAATCTTCCCTATTAGCAGAATCTTAGCTATAATGTCTCTTGAACAGATATTAAAAAATGGTTTTGGTGAGTCATATTCTGAACTAGAATTATTTTTCTTTCTTTAAATTGCCCTAGAATTACAGACAGATAACTTATCCTTCTAGGCTTTAGGAAATAAAAATAAAATCGAAATCTAGAAAAATAAATGCGACGATATGAATGTTACTTCTAAAGTGTGAGAACTATACCACTCCCACCTTTTTCTTCAATTATGTATTCGAACCAACAACAATCCATTACCAAAGAGATAAAATGTACCTTTGAGAAACTGAAAGATTGCAAATGAAGTACTGAAACAACTACTTAAATCAAGGTCTCTCTTTTTAAAATCTCAATACAAACCCCAAGGCGCTTTAATTTAAATATCTATTTAGCCCTAATCCTCCAGTGATACTAAGTTTTATCAGAGATAGAACCTGCCTGCTAGTTTATAATCTACCATAGAGGATAAAAGAGTATAGAAATTTAAAAGTATAGGTTATGTGGTATGACAAAGTTTGAAAAAGCACAGGCTTGGAAGATTTATTCATTATTAGATCTATGACCTTGAACAGATCATTTGTCTTCTTAGAAAATCAGCTGACCAAAACTCACATGCAAACAAATGAAAAATCTGAATGGTCCTGTGTGTCTATTAAAGAAATAATCTGTAATTAAACAGTTTCCCTAATTAAATCACGCATGACTTCACTAGAGAATTTTTCTAACCATTTATGAAAGAAAAAGCATCAATATTAACAAACCTTTTCTAGAGAAAAAGAAGAAAGGTTTCCCAACCCATTTTATGAACCAGGATAGCCCTCATGTCAAAATTTGAAGGGCAGTATATGAATGTTAATTCAGATGCAAAAACTCTAAAAAATATACTAGCTCCTCTAACGTATATATAGCAATATATTAAAAAAAGATAATGGTGGGGCGCCTGGGTGGCTCAGTCGTTGAGCGGCTGCCTTTGGCTTGGGTCATGATCCTGGAGTCCTGGGATCGAGCCCCGCATCGGGCTCCCTGCTCTGCGAGGAGCCTGCTTCTCCCACTGCCATTCCCTCTGCTTGTGTTCCCTCCCTCGCTGTGTTTCTCTCTGTCAAATAAATAAAATCTTTAAAAAAAAAAAAAAAAAGATAATGGATCATGACTAAGTAGTTTATTCCAGAAATGGAAGCTTGATTTAACATTAGAAAAAAAAAATCAATGTAATTAAACACACGGTAACAGGAAAAAAAAGAGAAAAAAAATCATATGATCATCTCAACAGACACATAAATAACATTTGATAAGATTAAACACCCATTCAGGATTTTTAAAAAGACCTCAAAGACTTCTGCTTCTGGTCAACATATAGTAACAAGGACCAGATTTACCCTCTTACATTAAACAACCAAAGCAAAGCAGATAAAATTAGTTTAGAGAAGAGACTAGTTTTTCAAGACACTGTACATCAGGCAACAAAAAACAGTGATCTCTGAAGACCAAAGGTGGATCCTACAATTGCCCCTGCTTACCACTGTGAGACCATTTCCAGGCTGTGGCACAGGGAAGAGGAGCCCAGGCAGAGCCCAAGGAATATCCTAAATTGAAAAGATGGAGCTGAGAGTCCACGAAGATCAAGACAGCTAGAGTTTACAGAGTAGAATATTGTAGAGGAAAAGGCTAAACAGAGAGAAAATACTAGAGGTCTGTGGGGAGTTCCTCTAAAGTATTCCACCGAATACGTACTAGCTCATGCATCCAAGAAAACTACCAAACACAGAGGGTAAAAATCATCCAAGAGTAACTAAGGGAACGATGCCTAGAGTTTACAAAGGCCAACAATAGCACCTATTCCCATTAGCCAGACTTAGAAAACCTTATAATTTCCTGGTAGTGTATTCCACGGGGTCTTGTCACATAGTAAAGAATGAAAGCCCTAGTACTTAAAGCCCTCAATGTGGCTTTGGTCCCACTCGACAAAGCTTAAAACCAATACCCAAAAGGATCAGAATATTTCTATATAATTTAACTGCATCCCAGGAAAAATCTCCAGAAATGTGTAAGAAGGAAAAAATCAAAATCAAACGAAACTCCAGTCCTTCCAGAATGTCTGGCATCCAAACAAATATTACTGGGTATTCAAAGGGATAGGAAAATATGACTAGTGATGATGAGAAAAACCAACCAATCAAACCAACCCAGAACTAACATGAAAATAGCTATCATAACTACAAGTGTAAGCAAACTTTTTCTGTAAAGGGCTAAATAGTAAATATTTTAGGCTTTGTAAGCCATATAGTCTCTGTCACAATTGGTCAACTCAGCCACTGAATAAAATTCTTGAATAGGCTTGTCACATGCAAAAACAGGACATACAAAAACCCAATAAACATCTATAAAGGTACTCGACTTCGCTAATTAATACCACATTGTACCCTAGTAGCAACAAGCACACTCAGCACCTAGATCTTGATTTTTTTTTTTTTTAGGTAGGCTCCATGCCCAACACGGGGCTCATGACCCTGAGATCGTGAGTCACATGTTCTACCAACTGAGCCAACCACGTGACCCCCTATCTTGATTTTTAATACCATGCTCCAACAAAAGGAAACAGGGCTCCTTGGAGAAATGGCTGATTCTATGACTGAGGCAAGAAATATACAAGATGACCCTGGAGCATCTTGTAGTGCCAAAGAGTAAGGGAGCATTAAAATAAAAAAATTTTTTAACCCACAATGATAGGAGTAGGTCAAAGGGACACAGCAGCAAACTGAAGAGCACCCAATGGCCAAACTAGAACAATTTCAGCAGCAAAAAAAAAAAGGTTGTGTTGGAATATAACACCAAGTATTAAAAAAGAAAAAACTCCAGGGCACCCGGGTGGTTCAGTCAGTTGGGTGTCTGCCTTCAGCTAAGGTCATGATCTTGTGGTCCTGGAATCCAGTCCTGCATCAGGCTCCCTGCTCAGTAGGGAGTCTGCTTCTCTCTCTTCCTCTGTCCTGTCCTCCCCTCCACTCGGGCTTGTATGTGTACTCTCTCTCTCTAATGAATAAAATCTTTATTTTCTTTAGATATTTTATTTATTTATTTGACAGAGAGAAAGAGAGAACAAGCAGGGAGAGCAGCAGAGGGAGAGGGAAAAGCAGGCTCCCCGCTGAGCTGTATGTCCTGTTTTGCATGTGACATGAGCAAGGAGCCCAGCACCGGGCTCAATCCCAAGATCTCGGGATCATGACCTGAGCCAAAGGTCATGAGTCACCCAGGTGCCCCATGAACAGAATCTTTAAAAAAAAAAAAAAGAAGAAAAAAAATCCATGAAACTAATTATATAAATAAATGCCTGAATATAAATAAATAAGCAAATGAATAAATGGAGAACAGACAAGTCTCCTATAAAGAAAAATTTAAAATAATTTACATACTTTGCCTTCAAAAAAGTAATACATAACACCCATTCTTTAAATATGGACTACATGTAATGATTTCCTATCAAAGAGTATAGTATAAAAAGGGGGAATAAAGGAATAACATTACAGGGAAGAGATATGACGAATACTACTTCAGCTAGGTGATCAAGGTTAACACTAATAGTCCTAAGTCATGTAGGTAGTGTGTACCCTTGACAGGATGAGATGGCATTTTACCTCTGTGATTTTTCCCCAATTGAAAGATATTCCAAAAACAACTTGACCAGTATGCCTTAAAACTGTTGAAGTCATCAAAAATAACAAAGATCTGAGAAATTGTCACTATTAAGAGGTCTTTGAGGAAATATGATAACTAAATATAAAGTAATGTAAATGTTCCTGTGTAGAACAGGAAAAGGACATTAGGTAAAGACTTACAAAAGCAGAATAAAGTAGGGACTTCAGTTAATAATTTCTTTTAAAAACAATACATAATTTTTTCTTTGATCTCTCTTAAGTGTTATATGATCATTATAAAAGAAATGTGGGGGCATCTGACTGGCTCAGTAGGTAGAACATGTGACTATTGATCTCAGGGTCCTGAGTTTGAGCCCCATTTGGGGACAGAGTTTACTTAAAAAAAATAATAATAGGGACACCTGGGTGGCTCAGTTGGTTCTCTCTCTCTCAAATAAATAAGTAAACAAATAAAATATTTTTTAAAAAGATGCTTAACTGACTGATCCACCCACCTGCCTGGCTGTGTCACACTTTATCCACTCTCTTATCTATGAATAATTGTTTCTAAGTTACAAACAATGCAAGCACAAATATTTTTTTAAAGTATCTCCTTTACATGTGCAAGAGTTTTTTAGGGTATATGTCTAAAGACTGTCTGGGTCATATAAAATGGGCATTGTCAACTAAATATCACCACTGTTTTCTGAAGTGGTTGTACCAATTTACACTCCCATCAGCTACTTTTGAGAGAATTCCAATTTCTTACTTTCTTGTCATCGCTTGGTATTTTAAAATTTGAGCCACTGTGGTAGGTGTATAATGTTACTATGTGTCTGTTGTTTTCTTTTTCTTCTTCAAGAAAACATTTAAAATTTCATTCTTAAATAACCACTATTAGTAGGGCCCTTCACTTCTCAAACTATAGGCTCAGATAGGACACCTCATTTTGTCTCCTGTGCCGTAAGATTTTCACAGATATTTGCTTTTAATGATAGCAACAGCTGAAAAATGAGCTTCACAAAGATATGACATTATAGAAAGGAATATCAAGTAATCTAATGTTAAAACTTAATTGCCTAGAGCTTGTCAGTTGTGTGGAATCTGACAGATGTCATTGTGTTTCCCTTGAAAATTTAAAGTATCTTGCAGCGTGCTTGTAAATTTTGCTGTGGTGCCCTGAAATGTCTGAACACAGAGTTTGGAAACCACAGCCTTGGAATATTAATCATGGTTACCTTCAAGGAGTAGAATTTTTTTTTTAAGATTTTATTTTCAAGTAATCACTACACTTAATGTGAGGTTTGAACTCACAACTCCAGATATCAAGAGTCACATGCTCTGCCAACTGAGCTAGCCAGGCACCTCAGGGAGGAGAATTTATACTTATTTCTATATTTTCTGGATTTTCCACATTTCCTTTTTATTTATTTTTTAAAGATTTTATTTAGGGACACCTGGGTGGCTCAGTCGGTTAAGCGGCTGCCTTTGGCTCGGGTCATGATCCCAGAGTCCTAGGATCAAGCCCCCCATTGGGCTCCCTGCTCAGTGGAGAGTCTACTTCTCCCTCACTCTCTCCCCCTTCTGTTCTCTCTCAAATAAATAAATAAAATCTTTAAAAGAAAGATTTTATGATTTTATATATTTATTTGAGAGAGAGAGAAGGAGCAGGGGGTAGGGGCAGAGGGAGAGGGAGAAGCAGACTCCCTGCTGAGCAAGGAGCCTGATGTGGGGCTCCATCGCAGAACCCTGGGATCATGACCCGAGCGAAAGGCAGACACTTAACCAAATGAGCCACCCAGGTGCCTCTCCACTCAGTTAACACTTTAAATTACTTGTCCATCATCTAGTCTTGAGCACAATGTCATTTGTTATCCAGGAAAATTAAATAACATTGCTTACATCATTTTTCCCTTTAAATCTTATATCTACGAGACCTGTAACAGCATAAGCTGTCTGGAAACAGATTCTTTTCATTCTTTTTTTTTTAAGATTTTATTTATTTTATTTGACAGAGAGAGAGATCACAAGTATGCAGAAAGGCAGGCAGAGAGAGAGGGGGAAGCAGGCTCGCCGCTGAGCAGAAAGCCCAATGTGGGGCTGGATCCCAGGACTCTGAGATCATGACCTGAGCCGAAGGCAGAGGCTTTAACCCACTGAGCCACCCAGGTGCCCCAGGTTCTTTTCATTCTTAATGGTCTTTATTTTCTTGGATATTTAAAGATAAAATTGTACTAGCTTTTCCCAAACAACTAATTTTATCTAATTACCTTGGCCATTGGAGAGGAATATCTGATAAAGTACACTATGTCAATTATAGAAAATGGTAAAATTAAAAATAATGGTTTTAGTAGCTTGAGGAAATTTGAAGCATTTGAAACTAGAAGACATGCATTTCAAGAACTGTTTTCCTTTTACTTATAGGACTTTAATAAACACTCATAAGAAATTATCTCCACTAAAGTTTAAAAAAAAAATGCCAATGTCACTATCTCACTCTATAACTGCAAAAATATCACAGAGACATAAAAAGCTGAGTTTTGTCTTGCCCGAGCCACTTCCTAGCTGTGTTAGTCTAGGTAAATCACTTTACTCTCCTGAGCCTCAGCTTCTCTATTTGTAAATGGGAACAATACCATTTGTCTTCTAATGAAGTAACAAACATAAACCTGACCTGCTAATAAGCACCAACGAGCACCCTGGGAATTAAGTTATCTTCCCTCGGTCCCCTCCTCCCATTTAGTTCATTGACTACTCTGTGATCAACTGGAACACTAAACAATTAAGAACTGATAAAAACAAATAGTTGAACCAAATAGGATTTATGCATTTTATTGCATGTAAAGTATTCATTAATAAATTTAAAGGGCGGGGCGCCTGGGTGGTTCAGTGGGTTAAAGCCTCTGCCTTCGGCTCGGGTCATGATCTCAGGGTCCTGGGATCAAGCCCCGCATCGGGCTCTCTGCTTGGCAGGGAGCCTGCTTCCTCCTCTCTCTGCCTGCCTCTCAGCCTACTTGTGTTCTCTTTCTCTCTGTCCGTCAAATAAATAAATAAAAATCTTTTTTAAAAAATAAATAAATAAATAAATTTAAAGGGCTTGTTAAGAAAATGAACTAGTGGGGCACCTGGGCGGCTCAGTGGGTTAAAGCCTCTGCCTTTAGTTCAGGTCATGATCTCAGGGTCCTGGGATCGAGCCCCTCATCGGGCTCTCTGCTAAGCGGGGAGCCTGCTTCCCCCCTCTCGCTGCCTATCTCTCTGCCTACTTGTGATCTCTCTCTCTCTCTGTCAAATAAATAAAATCTTAAAAAAAAAATGAACTAGTGACAACAGGTAATATATATGAGAAATCACTGGCTAATATATCAGTAAATGTCAAACATTATCAAGAAGTCCAAAAACCAGCACCAGCCCAACCTGATTCTGAAAATTTCTTCATCATCTTCTCTCTAATCTTTTTCCCAAAGGTGTCCCTCTGGTCTTCACCTATTTGGTGCAATTTTAAGCCTTATAAAAATCTAAAACACATTTATTAATTCTTTAGTTGCTTTAGACTTCCGAATATCCCTCTGTCCCTAACTTCTTCTTAGGAATATTTGCTCCATCATTTCAGATTGTAACCTTTCTGCTGGTTATCCTTCCCCTCCCTTGTCTAAAAATAATAACGCCAATAATAGTAATAGTGATTAGCAGTAGTAATGAAGAGCCAACATGTTGGGACAGGCACTATCTAAACACTTTGAAGACTCACAACAACCATATAAAGTAGATACTATTTTATACAAGAAACTGAGTTACAAAGAGGATGTTGCTTTCTAGGATCACATATCTCACCTGAATCATTGCAAAGTCACGGCTCATTATTAACATGCATACAACATTCTATATTAGAAGGACATAAAAATGGAGTTATCTAGGCAGGGATATTACTTCCAATGTTTGCTATCTTGTAGTATTCTTTAATTAAAAAGACCCATAATTTAATAAATACATAAAATGAAAGCCTAGGAGATAAAAATCTCTAAGGGAAGAGGACACAGAATCTGTTTTTCTTCTTTTATGATACTAACAGCAGTCCTGAAGGTGGAAATAGATCTTGTTTCTAAGTTGAAGCATTTTAATATATAGTAGGGTCTCTTCTCTAAACTCTGGCAAAATGGAATATCAATCCAGTCATCCTCTGCTGTGGAGGTAGCTTGAAACAACAGTCCTGGGTAGGGCTTGGCAGGGACACCTCTTCTCTCCTCTACACGGGCACCCACTGGGGCTGTATGTTGGGGATCTGGAGGATTAGGATCCACTTTTAGGAATGCTCACTCACACAGCTGGCAAGCTGAGGCTAGATGTCAGCTGAGAGCTCAGCTGGGGCTGAGAGCCAGGAGCTCCAGTTTCTCTCACAAAGACTCTCACTTGAGCCCTCAGAGCACAGCCTGGGAACTTGGTTCCAAAAGTGAGTATCCCAAGAGAGGAAGGTAGAAGAAGCACATGGCAATTCTATGACCCAGCCCACGAGTCACACGGTTTTGTGCGACCCATGCTCTATTGGTGGAGATGGTTACAAAGGCCTGCTCTGGTTAAGAAATGGGAACACAAACCTCAACAGAAGGGGGGAGCAGTGTCAAGGTCACAGTGTGAGGAGAACATGTGGAATGAGCCTAGCTATTGCCGGTATCTTTAGGAAACACAGGCTTTCACACCAATGGAAGCTTATATGCCAGTTTATATCAAAGCTGATTTTTTGTTAATAGTGTTTATTGGATTTTTATTAAGTAGACTTTTCCTGCAAAAGCAACAGGTTAAGAGACTAAGAACAGGGGCGCCTGGGTGGCTGAGTTGGTTAAGCCTCTGTCTTCAGCTCAGGTCATGATCTCAGTCAGGGTCCTGGGATGGAGCCCTTCGTCAGGCTCCCTGCTCAGTGGGACGCCTGCTTCTCCCTCTCCCTCTGTCTGCCGCTCCCCCTGCTTGTACTCTCTCTCTTTAGGTCAAATAAATAAAATATTTAAAAGAGAGAGAGACTGGAAACAATAACCTGGAGCGTCTCCTCCTCTGTGATGAAATGAATTCAATGGCCTACAAGTAATTATCTTTAGGCCAGACGACAGAGAAAAAGAGAAGAAAAGATGGTTAGATACTTTCCAGAATGAGACAGTGACAAAATGAAGGAAAGTGAGTAACCTCTCCCTAAAAATTAAAGATATTTGAGTTGGAAGAAACTTTTGACATCACTTAGTTTATTGCCTTTATTCCAGCAACTACTAGAAAACTGAGTTCTACTCATTTACTCTTCAATGAAGGTCAGGGAAACCACTTATTTTTAACAAAATTCTAAATTCTAAAATGGGTAAGATTTTATTCATTCATTTCATTCTCTATTGTTACTGGCAGTAAACACCCTTGAAATTGAAAAAGCATCAAATACTTTCAGAGCTAACAAGGTAAGAGAAAGCTGAGGCAACTACATTTTCTTTCAAAGAAGCCTTTAAGGGCAGAGAGAACAACAGATTACTAAATGACTTTTGGAAAAAAGATGAATCAAACCCCTGGGGTATTTGGGGGGGAAAAAGGAGTGACTAGAAACCAGCCAAAGCCCTGGGGATTTCACCAGCATGCTCTGCAATGCTCTTCACACACATCTTAACATAGACTCCATCCCTAAGCCACAGTTCCTTTCCCACATATCAGAGCTAGAAATAGCTCCAAAGATATCTAATCCAGTGGTTTCCAACATTTTAAGGTATAAGAACCTCTTTTTATTTTATTTTTTTAAAGATTTTATTTATTTATTTGACAGAGAGATCACAAATAGGCAGAGAGGCAGGCAGAGAGAGCGGGGAAGCAGGCTCCCTGCTGAACAGAGAGCCCAATGCAGCGCTCAGTCTCAGGACTCTGAGATCATGACCTGAGCTGAAGGCAGAGGCTTAACCCACTGGGCCACCCAGGCGCCCAAGAACCTCTTTTTAAAACTAAAAAATTCTGTGGTCATCTACATGACAACTGTAGTTTTGTTATCTGTTTTTTTTTTTTTTTTAAGATTTTACATATGTATTTGAGAGAGAGAGAAAGAATGAAAGAGAGAGAGAGTACAAGCGGCAAGGACCATATTTGAAAAGACAGAGACTGAGGAATTTTAAAGGACTTCCTTTTCTGGTATGTTAACAGTAGATTTCTCCTA
Organism: Procyon lotor; assembly: GCA_028646535.1. NCBI lineage: Eukaryota > Metazoa > Chordata > Mammalia > Carnivora > Procyonidae > Procyon > Procyon lotor. Next base: position 69,636,758 of record CM053615.1, read on the forward strand.
CTCTGCTTACTGCTGTATTCAATAACAAATCTTTCCTAATAGAGATTCTATAATTCTCTTATAAGTTATTAAAAGCATTTCCCTTCTTTTACTTTTATTTTTTTAAAGATTTTATTTATTTATTTGTCAAAGAGAGAGCAAGCACAAGCAGGGGGAATGGTAGGCAGAGGGAGAAGCAGACTCCCCGCTGAGCAAGGAGCCCGATGGAGGACTCCATCCCAGGACCCTGAGATCACGACCTAAGCCAAAGGCAGATGCCCAACTGACTGAGCCCCCCAAATGTCCCACATTCCCCTTCTAAACTTGCATCTCAATAACTTAAAACTGGTTTGGGACAATATAGATACATATTCCTATCTTTTAAAACAAGTAAGAAATCTCTTGGGGCGCCTGGGTGGCTCAGTGGGTTAAAGCCTCTGCCTCCGGCTCAGGTCATGGTCTCAGGGTCCTGGGATCCAGCCCCGCATCGGGCTCTCTGCTCAGCGGGGAGTCTGCTTTCCCCTCTCTCTGCCCGCCTCTCTGCCTACTTGTGATCTATCTCTCTCTGTCAAATAAATAAATAAAAAAAAAAATAAAAATCTTAAAACAAGTAAGAAATCTCTTACTCACTGAGGACAATTTCATTACCACCAGCTAGAAATCACAATAGATAAATGACTTAATTATCTATTGTTAGAAAAACAGGCTAATAGCAATTGTTCTAAATCTAAAGTCTTTGGGGGTGGGGGGGCAACTGTTCTCTAAAAGTATGTAGATAACGCTATAGTTTGGAATTAGCACAGTAATTTAAAAATTCTGGGGGCACCTGGCTGGCACTGTCAGAAGAGCACATAACCTTTGGGTTATGTTGGGTGTAGAGATCACTTGAAAATAAATAAATAAACAAACAAACAAATAAATAAAACTTTAAAAGTTCTGATTGCCACTCTGCCGGCTTTTGGAAGCCATGTGTAAGCACCTTCACCATGGGCTCCTCCATCCAGGAAGAATTCCCAGGATTCTGCCAAACAGGCACAAATGTTTCTGAGGCCTATGGGAGTATATGGAGAGAGCTTGGGAGAAAGAAACCCAACTGCAAAACAAGAATATAAAGAATGATGCCTAGTTTTAGTGTGAAATGTTTCCAAAACAGTTGCCAAGTTAATGAAAACACAAGCATTTCTCCTTTTGTTTAGCTCATGGTGAAGATGGCCATTTCATGGCAGACTGCATCCATGAAGAGAACCCACAGCTAATTACGTAGAAGCCGTGACAAATTTAGGAGCACTCTGGCAAACCAGGGATGAAACAAAGTAAGGCTACAAAAAAGATAAGGCTTATGTATTCGTCAGGGTTCTCCTGAGAAACAGAACCAACAGGATGTATGTGTGTGTGTCCAGATAGATAGATAATAAAGAATTGGATTACACAATTATGGAGGCCAAAAAGCCCCAAGATCTGCATTCAACAAACTGGAGACCCAGGAGAGCCAATGGTATGATTCTAGTTGGAGTATGAAAGCCTGCTGAAAGCTTATGGTTTAAGTTCCAGGCTGAGAGCCAGCAGGCTGGAGACCCAAGAAGAGCAAGGCTTCAGCTCAAATCCCAAGCAAGAGAAGACTGATGTCCCAATTCAAGCAGTCTAGCAGGGGGATTTAGTTCCCTCTTATTCAGATTTTTTTGCTCTTTTCAGGTCTTCGACTGATTGGATGAGGCCCACCCACATTGGGAAGGTCAATCTACTTTACTCAGTCTACCAATTCAAATGTTACTCTCATCCAGAAACATCCTGACACACACCCAGAATAATGTTTGACCAAATGTCTAGGCACCAGTCAAGTTGATACATAAAATTAACCATCACCCACTCTTCCCAGACAACCAAGAAGGGGGTTGAAAAGAAGTTCAAAATCTAGTGACAGATACCAGGCAGAGCAAAACTGAGTTTCACTGGGCAACGACCTTTTGGCTCTTACCTTGATAAGAGTGAACATGAGCAAGGACTACCTCCCAATCTCTGGGACAAAAGACAAAGGACAGAGCAATGACTCTACGGAGGAAAGCAAAAGGTTGAAGATTCAGCTATTACAACAGGCACACATCACCGCCTGAAAGCCAGTTGTCCTGCAGTGCCTTTAATCAAAAGATAGCTGCTTCCAAAACACACACACTCACACACACACACTCCCCAGTGCCCATCAGAGACCTACCCAGAAGGAGAGAAAGCCTAGCCAGAGACTGATCCCTTGGGTACAATAGAGCCAGTGTTGAAAGAAAGGAGACAGCCCCCCCACCCCCAAAATCACAGGCTTATATAACTCAGCCCTTGTGAAGCCAGGATAGTAAGTCAAGCTGTTGGCCAGGGCTGTAGTCATCTCAAGGCTCAACTAACGCAGGATCCCCTTCCAAGCTCACTCGTGTGGTTGCTGGCAGGCTTTCTTCCTTACCATGTGGCCCTCGCCATTGGCTGCCTGTCTTCACAACATGGCAAGTGGCTCTCGTCTGTCCAGGGCTGCCTCACATCATGGCAGCAAGTCTCCCTTAGAGCAAGTGATTTGAGAGAGAGGGGGAAAGGGAACGCCCGGGACATTAGCTGAAGTCTCCTGGCGACCTGATCTGGGATTAGAGTTCTCATCACTTCCGCTGTTTTCTAGCCACTGGAAGGGAGTCACAAAGTCCAGCCCACAGTCGAGGGGAGGAGAATTAACCTCCATCTTTTCAAGAAAGAAGAATCAAAGAATTTGCGGACAAATCTTTAAAATCACTACGGGGACTAAAAGAATTACTGAAGGGAAAAAAAGTAGCTGGATAGTTACTAAGACATCAATGGATGTTTTATTCTCACTGTGTTCCTCAGTCTCCAAGACAGTCGTAGCCTCAAGGGAGGTTTGTGTTTGTTTTCTGAAAATGTGAGCTCCTTGAGGAGATGATGCTGAGGGAAGGGTGGAAGAACAGTACCTTTGAGGGCAGAAAGGTAGAACCAAGAAGAAAAAAGGAGTGAATTGGGGCACCTGTGTGGCTCAGATGGTTAAGCATCTGCCTTGGGCTCAGGTCATGGTCTCCAGGTCCTGGGACTGAGCCCCACGACGGGCTCCCAGCTCAGCGGGGAATCTGCTTCTCCCTCTCCCTCTGCCTCACCCCTGCTTGTGCTCTCTCCATCTCTCTCTTAAATGAATACATAAAAAAATATTTTTAAAAAACAGGAGTGAATTATCTAGTAAGGGGAAGGACTTCTTCAGGACCCACAAAAAGAGAAGGCCTACAACCCACCTCTTAGCAGTGCTCTAGATAAATGACAGGTTCTCGGAGGGAAATGGTTGTGTGCTATATCTAGGAAAGCTGAAACTTCTACACTGGAATCCCCATAGCTCGCTAAAATTCGCGTGCCTGAAGTTGGCCACAGCTGTTAGAGCCACCAAACCTCAAGGAACCATACTCTCTGACAACATTCTTACCAGTCACAGCCATTAGGGACTGAAAATTACCTTTCACCCTCTTCGTAAGGCTCTCAGATTCTTATACAAACCTAAGGAGCGGTGGATGCCCATTCTTAATTACTGAGATTGAATTTTTACCAGTTTGGTGGATTGGAGGTGGGAGGGGCACGTGTCCCAAGGCTGGATTCAATGTATGTGAAGGAATTAAAATAATTGTAACATTTCTTGGTTACCTGATTTTGTGAAATAAAATTCATACCTACTGGGGCATCTGGGTGGCTCAGTTGGTTGAGCATCCAACTCTTGGTTTGGGCTCGGGTCATGATCTTAAGGTTGTAGGATAGAGCCAATTGGGCTCTGCACTCAGTGCAAGGTCTGCTTGTCCCTCTTCCTCCCTCTCTGCTCTTCTCCCTGCTTGTGTGCCAACCCCCTTGAATAAATAAATAAAATCTTAAAAAAAATTAATAGCCTTACTGTATAGTCAATTAATTTACTAACTTACGGATATCTTTTACAACTCATTAATCTTGATAGTTTCTTTCTTTTTTTTAAGATTTTATTTATTTATTTGCCAGAGAGAGAGAGAGAAACTGAGTACAAGCAGGGGGAGCAGCAGGCAGAGGGAGAAGTGGGCTCCCCACTGAACAAGAAGCCTGATGAGGAACTGGATCCCAGGACTCTGAGATCATGACCTGAGCAAATGCTTAACAAACTGAGGTACCCAAGAGTCCCTAATCTTGGTAGTTTCAAAGAAAGTTCTAAGCAGATTGCTCCATCAAAATATTAAGGTCTTCCTGTTAGTAATATATTACCCACAATTTTCCAGGCTATACTCTTCTAGAGAATATACAGAACATTAAGCAATTAGTTATATATCCATGTTTCTGCCTGGGATTCCCCCCTACCCAACTCGGAAAAATCCTGGCCTTGTGGGAAAGCCATCCATTTAGGTAAGAATCCACAATTTCCATAAAAAAGAAAACATGAATTCTACTGCCTGGTCACTTGATCTCTCAATAGATCTAGCCATACTCAGCATTATGAATTACCTTTATTTCAAGATCTTAACCTAAAATATAACTCCCAACTGTGCGCTACTCAACTTTTATCACAAACCTAAATAATAAAAATTACATTTATGAAGGATTATTGAAAAACATAAAATACAATCCATTCCTCTAGATTTTCTGTTCAGAGAATGGCCAATTCTAGGTCAGAGCAGGAAACATCCAAGACGGGCCTGGAATACCATGTCTAAGCAGGAAACAAGGAAGCTATCAAAGTTCACTGGAGTTCTGTCAAAAAGACCCAGGAGCCAATTTAAAGAGGCTTCCACTGGGCAAAGCTGGGTCAATGTGAACATCAGTAAGAAAAATAATCATGGGGCGCCTGGGTGGCTCAGTGGGTTAAGCCTCTGCCTTCGGCTCAGGTCATGATCCCAGGATCCTGGGATCGAGCCCCACATCGGGCTCTCTGCTCAGCAGACAGCCTGCTTCCCCCTCTCTATCTGCCTGCTTCTCTGCCTACTTGTGATCTCTCTGTCAAATAAATAAATAAAATCTTGAAAAAAAAAAAGAATGACTTAACAGCAACTACTGTAAAATAAAAACGATACTTTTGGCAACCATTTTCCCAACTGTAATAGGATATATAGGGTAACAGTCAACAATTCTACACAGCCAGCCAACTCAAAGGGATGCTTAAGACCAAATTCAACAATTAATTCATCTTGAAGTGTTCATCAGGAAGTCATTCCATTTGATACTGAGAATTTTTATGGACACATTATGCAACTGATAATAACAACTATAAAACATTTTTGGCTGTGATCATTACATCCCTTCTTTACAATCCATCTTTAGGGCCTTAACTAGTCATTTTGTTTTCTATTTTTAGAGCAAACCCAGAACTGTTTTCTGAGGAAAATCATGGTCTTGCCCACAGGACGTCTTCAGAGATGTATGTTGGCTGTCCATTCAGGTCCAAATCCTGACTTGATCAGGGTCTGACCTAATCAGACAGGCACAATATATCCTCTCACGATTCTTGACTAAGGATAGAAGCCTAAACTCATTGCTGCCTGATGCTTACTAAAACTTGGTTACAAGAAATAATATTCAGGAAGGCCACGCTGGGGACTCCCAGAGGCAACAACTCTGGACCCTTGAAATGTCAAACACCCCAAGGAAAGAAAGGAGCCTCTAGGAGGGACCTACTGTTAAAGGAGCACCTCAAGAATTGAGAGGGAGGGACAACTTAATCTTTCTTATGATACGTTCTCTCATACAGCTCTCAAACTTGTTGGCTGCAGGAGCCCCTTAACAACTCTTGAAAAGTATCTCTGTGAGTATACCCAACGATATTTATATTAGGTTGTAAAAGAAAAATTTTAAACACAGTAATACAGAAATACACATTCCATTAGCCCTCAGAGCAGAAGTGAAATCACTCCTAATTGTAGCCTTAGAAAACTCCACTGTGAATGAGTGAATAACAGCAAAAAAGGCAAGTAAAGTCTCGCTATTATTAAGAAAATAGTTTTTGGGGCGCCTGGGTGGTTCAGTGAGAAGAGCATGTGACGCTTAATCTTGGGATTATAATTTGAGCCCCACGCTGGGAGGAGAGATTACAATAAATAAATAAATAAATAAATAAATAAATAAATAAATAAATAAACTTTTAAAAAGAGACAGTAAAACAATTTTTTTAATTAAAAAAAGAAATATCCATACAGAAGTATTTGAGGACACATTCATTCTATAATTCAACCAACTGTTTTCTAAGTGCTAGATGCTGTGGGGGGGGGCAATAGTCTAGACGCTGGCAATAAACAGAATCCCTATAGCTTGCTCATCTCTGTTTATCTCTGAACCAAGCTGAGCCATCAGTGAGCTCTATACTTCTACAATGATTAGGCTCTTTGATAATGTTCACTGGCATTACATGAACCTGGATGGAGAAGAATTATAACAAATCTTTAAAAACGCACTACTGTGTTTATTGTTGGGATTTCCCCCCTCACACACACACAAAAACACAGGTCCCCACCATGAAGACCAGTGAGAAAAAAATTTCTCAGATCTAATGATCAAGGGGCACCTGGGTGGCTCAGTCTCCTTCTGCCTGCCACTCCCTCTGCTTGTGCACTCACTGTCAAATAAAATCTTTTTTTTTTTTTTAAAGATTTTATGTATTTATTTGACAGAGGAGAGAGATCACAAGTAGGCAGAGAGGCAGGCAGAGAGAGAAGGGGAAGCAGGCTCCCCGCTGAGCAGAGAGCCCGATGCGGGGCTCGATCCCAAGACCCTGAGACTAAGACCTGAGCTGAAGGCAGACGCTTTAACCCACTGAGCCACCCAGGCACCCCTGTCAAATAAAATCTTAAAAAAAAAAAAGAAAAAAAGAAAGGATCTAACAATCAAAAAAAGTTGTACTCCTCTTAAACAACATGCATTTGGGGGCATCTGGATGGCTCAGTCAGTAAAGCCTCTGCCTTCAGCTCAGGTCACGATCCCAGTGTCCTGGGATAGAACGCCACATGGGATTCCCTGTTAGTGGGGAGCCTGCTTCTCACTCTGCCCCTTCCCCGCTCGTGCACACATGTGCACACACACACACACACACACACACACACACACTCTCTCTCTCTCTCAAATAAATAAAATCTTCAAAAAAAAAACCCACACATGTGTTTGATTTTATAAACACCATGAAACTAGAAGTTGAGCTTTATTTTCTTCTTTGCTTTGTTTGAGAAAACTCAGAGCCAAATCTTTAGTAATGATACAGTGTTTCCTAGTTTATATACTAACTTTGCCACTGGTTTAGTCTTTTTCTTTTTTAGATTTTATTTATTTATTTGACAGAGAGAGACACAGTGAGAGAAGGAACAGAAGCAGGGGAAGTGGGAAAGGGAGAAGCAGGCTTCCCGCCGAGCAGGGAGCCCGATGTGGGGCTCCATCCCAGGGCCCTAGAATCATGACCTGAGCTGAAGGTAGATGCTTAACGACTGAGCCACCCAGGTGCCCCTGGTTTATTATTCTTTTCTCATTTCTTCTTTGCCTTAATATCTTATTTTTAATCCTTTAGCCTGTAAACATTTAGAAAAGTGGTGGGATGGGGCGCCTGGGTGGCTCAGTGGGTTAAAGCCTCTGCCTTCAGCTCAGGTCATGATCTCAGGGTCCTGGGATCGAGCCCCGCATTGGGCTCTCTGCTCAGCGGGGAGCCTGCTTCCCTCTCTCTCTCTGCCTGCCTCTCTGCCTATTTGTGCTCTCTTTCTCTGTCAAATAAATAAATAAAAATCTTAAAAAAAAAAGTGGTGGGAAATAAACGGTATTTGATGGCTGTTTTTTAAACATAAAGTTGAATGTATACTTTCTATGTGCCAGGCACTGTATATACTAAGCACTTTATAACCCTCGAAGGGCTGGACTTCTTTTTTTTAATTATTCGTTTTAAATTTTTAAAAAAGATTTTATTTACTTATTTGAGAGAGAAAGAGAGACACCATAAGCAGGGGGAGCGGCCGAGGGAAAAGGAGAAGATTTCCACTGAGCAGGGAGACTGGCTTGTTTTTACTTTTTTTTTTTTTTTTTTTTTTAAGTAAGCACTATACCCAACATGGGGCTTGAACTCACAATTCTGAGATCAAGAGTTGCCTGCTCTACTAAGCCAGTTCAAGCCAGGGTTGAACTCTTATTATTTCATTATACAGCTGAGGGAACTGAGGCTCAACGAGGTTTATTGATTTACATGTGATCTCACAACTTGTCTGTGACAGCGCTAGGATTCAAATGCAGCCCAAACCATTATACCTAGGCATACGTACGAGTTAACCCAGGAGCAGATAAGGCGAAGGAGAGGGTGGGGAAGTCCACACACAGGATGTGACATTTAAGCTGAGAGTCTTAAAGGAGGAAGCTTGCCAAGGAACAAGGAGAAAGTATTCGAGATAGAAAGAGAAGTCACGTGCAAAAACCCAGAGCGAAGAGAGAACATAAGTTCTGGGAACAGCAAACAGAACATAGAGTTACGTTCAGCAATTCACTCATTGTACAGGATTCACCAGAAAGTTAAGTCATTTAATATTAGACATTTGAGAGGTCCATTATTGAGAATTTCCATGGCCATGGTATTAAACTTCTGGGAAGACAGGCAGAAGTGAAATAAAGGTAGCCTCTTTTTGGGGGGGCAGGGTGATGAGAGAGAGAGAAATAGAGAGAGAGAAGAGAGGCAGAGGGAGGAGAGTGAGAATTCCAAGCAAGAGCCATGCTCAGGACAGAGCCCAGTGTAGGGGCTCGATCCCATGACCCTGAGATCACGACACGAGCTGAAACTAAGAGTTGGATGCTTAACCAACTGAGCCACCCAGATGCCCCAAAGGCAGTCTCTTTATATCATTAGGCTAAAAAGTCTGAATTATGTTCAATAAACAATGGGGAACCATAGAAGGATTGAAGCAGGAGAATTACAAAATCAACTTGCACAGCATGATGAATGAATTACAGATTTGAGGTAGAGAATGCAGTCAGGAGGCCACAGCAAGAGACGGGTAGTGGAGTAATGAGAGTTAAAATCTGTCCAAAAAAACCATGTGATATAAGCCATAAATATAATTTAAAATTTTTGAATTACCATGTTAGGAAAGTAAAAAGAAAAAAAAGTGAAAATAATTTTAGTAATACTTTTAACCCAATAGATCTAAAATATGATTTCATCATATAATCAATACAAAAATTAGTAATAACAAGTTTTACATTCACTTTTTCATACTAACCGGAAATCTGACGTGCATTTTTCCTTAGAACACATCTTGCTTTGGACATTAAATTTTCACTGGGAATACTTGATCTGTATATAGATTTCATAAATCTTGTAGATGAAAAAGTAGATTCACATACCCAAATTTTTCCAAACATACTTGACCATTTTCCAGTGAGTCAAGTACCAGTCTTTGAATTTAAATTAATTACAATTAATACAATTCAAAATTCAGTTCCTCAGCCATGCCAGCCACATTTCAAGTGCTTTATGGCCATATATGACTACCATATTGAACAGTACAGACCCAGAATGACAAAGGACCTTTGGCTGGTAGCACTTCTGTCATCAGCATTTCCTATCTACTTACTGTTGAGATAGTCTACATGCTAACATCAGCAACTTACCAAGTATTAACTATGACAGTGGTCCTACTGGTCACATCCTCGCTACTGTAACTTATTTTCTCTCTTGACCACTGCCCACATCTGTGCAAAAGAAATCTCATGACCACACAGAATTGACATGTGAAATGCACACAAAGATGTTTGTGGGATAGACGCTCTTCTTCACTCAAGTAGTAATTCACTTGTTTGCAGACTATGTACACTCCCTGTTTCTATATCCCTATGCTTTGGTTTTTTAATTAGACTCTATATACTAAGTATGATGATAAAAAAAAAAAGCAGTAAGAAAATCTATTTTCAATTGTATCTTTATTAAAGGCATTATAGTATAACGGGTAAGAGCCTAAGCTCTGGAGTCAGATTGCCTGGATTCGGATGTGAGTTCCATTATTTATTAGATGAATGATCTTGGCCTCTCTGTGCCTCAGTTCCCTCTTCTGCAAAATAGTGGTAACAGTATATACTTCCTTGGGTGTGTTTCAAGCTTAAAGAAGATGATACATATAAAGCATTTGCACATCGTACTTGGCACACAGTAGACATTCAATAAGCATTAGTTTTTAAATATATTTTATTTTTGAAAGCAAGCTCTATGCTCAACACGGGGCTCAAACTCACCACCCTGAGATCAAGAGTCACACACTCTACCAATGAAGCCAACCAGATGCCCCAAAATTAGTTTTGTTTTGTTTTGTTTTTTAATAATTTATTTACCTGACAGAGAGAGATCACAAGTAGGCAGAGAGAGAAGCAGGCTCCCTGCCAAGCACAGAGCCCAATGCGGGGCTTGATCCCAGGACCCTGAGATCATGACCTGAGCCAAAGGCAGAGGCTTTAACCCACTGAGCCACCCAGGCACCCCAGTTTTGTTTTGTTTTTAAGATCTTATTTTTAAGTAATCTCTACACTCAACCTGGGACTCGAACTCACAACCGTGAGATCAAGAGAGTCTCATGTTGCACCAACTGAGTCAGCCAGGCTCCCCCTCCCTCCAAATACTAGATTTTTAAATAAAGCTGGTGGAGGTGAAATTATAGCTGATGTAAAAAACTAGGATTTCTCAATTACCCACGTCTCTTTCCCATATAATCTTACACACACACACACACACACACACACACACACACACACGGTACAGGTAGTACTCTGAACTCAAAAGAAAGATTTTGCTTGTAGTTATATTCATTACGAAAGGAGCTCAATAAAAAACTTCATCTACTGACAGTGACTAACTATGCAGTATGGCATAGGTGTAGCCAAGCAAATGGAAAAACACGAAGCAAAATAGAAAGGCATCTGCCTTACCTGCTTTTCCGTTTTCGAGGTGGTTTCTCCACTGTGCCAGTCAGTCTACAAACCAAACAAATAAGACGATAACTAAAAGTAACGCACAAGAACACATCTCCTGGTCCTGCTGTGCCAGTCAAAAACTCAGTGCACCACCCTCTAGGACCACAGGCTCGCTAAGCTCATACCTGACCTTACAAACCCCTGATGCTCCGTTTCCCCTATTTACGAAGACCATGCAATCTTGGGACTCACGGTTCCCCTACTGTCTGCTCTGCCCAAACCCTGCTCTCCCTGCTAGTCCCTCACTCCATCCTCAGCTCCTATTCGTCACAGCCCCGCTCCCCAAAACCACCCACCTCCACCTACTCATTGTCTGCCTCGTCACCCCCGCAAGCCCCTTCGGCCTCCCCTTTCCCGTGCCCACCCCCTCCCGAGCGTGCACTGCCCCTCCGAGCCCCGCCCCTCCAGGCCCCGCGCCCCCCGCATTCCACGGCCCGTCCACGGGGCGCGCGCGCCCTGCCCCTCCCGGCCCAGCGCCCCCAGCCTCACCCCTCGGCGTCCCTTCCCTCACACGCCCCTCTCCTCCCGCCTCGAGGATGCAATCGCAGCCCAGCTCACTCCCCCGCCCCTGGACACCCCCGAACCCCCCTCAGCCTAACCCCCCCCGCCCCTCCCGTCTCGGAGCCCCGAATGCTTCACGGCCCCGAGCCGCTGCCCCTGGGCCCGCTCCCGCGCACCCACCCCATCCCCATCCCCAACCCCAACCTCGACCCGGCTCTCGCCCCACCTGGGGGCCAGGCGACTCCG
>CM053615.1:69648536-69690213 GCA_028646535.1 Procyon lotor
GTTGAGACTGCAGGTGGCGGCGGAGGTGCCTTAGAGATTGCTAGTAGGGCAGGGGAGACCTAAGCGCCACCGTGCGCTGGAAAGTACAAACTGCATCTCAGGCGCCAGACACCTGCCGGCAGGTTCTCCTGGCTCTGCGTTCTTGCATTCCACACACCTGCTGGCGCCCCCCAACACTGCACCACGCTAGGACCAACGGCCAAGCACTGCAATTTTCCAAACTCTGGCAGGTGCGACAGTGAGGTAACTCTCCAGGAGCTTCATTTTGAACCACCTCGATGCGGTCCCTGGCTCTACATCATGCTGAGATGGTCTCACAGCTCACAGATACCCTTCATAGAGGATCCAGCAAGAATCTACCAAAATAAAGCGTGTTTCAGATGCTCAGTTCTCTGAAGATCACAAGCTTGTGTGCAGGCTTTCCAAGAAAGCAAGAGGTTTAAAAAATTATGATGAAAGAAAAATCATCACTGCAAACAGAATTGATGCCATAACTAAAAGCAATGTGTTCTATTTTGAAAGGACTAAGTAGAATTGATCCTTGAGTGTGTGCTAACCATCCTGTGATACTGCAGATGATGGTAAATTCAATGCCAGTTAATCAATTTAAAAATAAATTTTACTGCATTTTTATTGACAGACCCAAATACGCGAAACTATCAGCACATGAGCACAGCATTAGTTACCGTTCCTCTTACACTTTAATAGGGCCATCCTTGAAAAGACGACATAGCTCATTAACACATAAAATTCTTCCTTTAATGTACTCTACCACCTATCCACATTCCACATGAACAGGTTTTTGTTGTTGCTTTTGGTAGATCCTTGGCATATATTTGGAACTGGGAGGAGGCATCAAACTGTCTTTTGCTATTACGTTTTTATTAGAAAATGCTTTTATGCATCAACTATGTGACAGCCTAGATAGAGTAGATCACACCAGTACACTGGGACAAATCTCTCACTGATGCTCACAAATGGCAAAAATTAGGGTACTAGCTTTTCACAAAACCGAATTTGACGGAAAAGACTGTCCTTTATTCCGAGATGGCTTTTTGCATCTTTCATGTTAAAGATGACATTCCTGCTATTAAATAATGATGATAAATTGTAGTGAGGGTTTAAAAATGGCCTTGACAAGGAAAAAAAAATGTTGCTGAACGTGTTGGCTCCCCTAATTAATATTTTATGTAATCCCCATATCACCAAACTATGAACAGCCTCGATCTCAACTAAATCAGAAAAGGAGGGACAGAATAATTTGTCAGACAAGAGTGTGGCAGGTGGAATAGAAGTCCTGGTGGGGAGGGCCATCAACTCATTAGGAGACTAATCTTGAAATATCACTCACTACATTTCTTAAATATTAATAGGGATTGAAACTGTGTGGTTTTCAAGCTCTTTTATAATTGGCCAACTCCTGATACATGGGTCTGCCAATAGAGCTGCTGCTTTCATTTCTTAAGCCTTCCCAAGGGGCACCCTCAAGTCCTATCTTCATATCACATGCAAGTTCTAGTAATCTCTGCTTCTGTTTTTACTAAATAAGATAGGACTTATCCCATCATTCTTGTCCACATTTAATTCAAACTTCCTCTTTTAAGCCTTTCCTAATTACTTTATTCTACATCACTTTTGTTCTCCAAATTCCTTGTACTTTTATAAGCTACACTGTATCAGCAATTATATATTGCCTTAAATTATTCTTACTTCCCATCTACATTTAATTTGGGCAAATGGTATATTAGAATGAGCCCTCAATAAATGGCAGCTTTGGGCCAGGGACTGAGTACTTTATGTGTGCTATTTCTAATCCTGAGATCAACTCAGTATGGTATTCTCTTATTTTAGATACAGAATTTTAAGATCCAGAGAACCCAACTCCTGCACTGTCACACAGCTACAATAACCAATACTGTTGAAGATGGCTTAAGAGGGTTTAAGATGTACTCTTATATGCCCTAAAGGGGGTTCAAGTTCCAGCTCTCCTATGCAACCTTGGCAAAGTTACCTATCCTAAATCTGTTCCTTCATCTGAAAGGGAAAAAGGGGGGGGGGGGACGGTGAGGAGAGGTAATACAGTCATAGAACCATGGTAAAGGTAAACACAAAATAGGGCACATACAGCATTTACCTAAGTTAACTATTATAGCCTGGCAGAGCTGGGGTTTTTACCTAGATCTGATCCCAGAGCCTATATTCTTTACACTATTCCATAATGCCTCCATGCAGTCTTTTCTATCTCATTCCCGTTTATACACAAAAGCAAAGTGCTGAGAAAATAGTGGGTGTCTAGGGATTTAGTGGAATATACTTATGTAGTAAGTATTCTTGTTGTTACACACAAAAAAACTCCTCATAAATTTCATGCAGTTTGAATAAAGGAAATATTTGAGTGATCCAAGCCAACATAATCTCTCATGAGGGTAAGAAAGGCAATCACCAACTGATTGATAAAGAAATAGAAAATTAAGAAGAGAGGAATAAGGAATAAACATTCCCCAGGGATCTACTGTGTCTGGCACCACACTATGGGAATTTCCAAATGCTTTTTGGTGTTTTACTACTGTATACTTCATCAGCATGAAGGCGCACTATAAACATACAATTGAAAGAGTTGGGATGATCTCATGATGCATGGTTCTGGGCACGGGGTCCAGCCCATAACAATGAATCTTGCCTTTAAAGAACTAGAACACTTAGCTCAAAGTCAAATGCAGAACAAGAAAAAGTTTCACTTCTGTTTACTAGTCAAGCAACCAAGTGAAGGAATAAGCATTTTTTTTAATTTAAATTGTGTTATATAAAACACTAACTTCTTGTTGGGACAAGCTACAGACTATGTATTAGATAAAAGTTTCTGACAAACTTCCTATAATCTTTTTATTAATTTACACTGAGAGAATATAGCACCCTTCATCCAAGGAACTGAAGGTGCTTTACAAACATCAGCATTTAAAAAACAATTACATTTAAAAATCTGGATTCGTGCTGTTAAATCTCTTCAACTCCAGATGCACAATTTTCTGGAAGCTGATGGAAAGCAATACTATTTCTGACAATGAAAGAGGCTCAGAAAGAGTTCGGATTTGCTTTCGCAATACAGGCATTTTCAAAACCTGGTGTTGGGCTTACAAAGCAAAAACACACAAATCTTAATGCAATGAACAGTATTTCAAACCTTATTTCAAAAGCAAAACCCAGGGTTTAAGATGTCACAATCTTCCAACAGTTCTGGTCATCCAGATGGAGTAGGAGCTGATGCAGGCTGCATATTAGATGTGCTCTTGATCCAGACTTTTTAGGATCACACCCAAATGAACACATTTAAAGTAGCGAGATATTTCAGGAAAAAGCATTAACCTATAAAAAGCTAGCCAAGAGCATATCAGGAAAAGGGAAAGGGAGTAATTGGCAATTAAAAGTAGACAGTTCTCACTAGAGCCTAGGACACTTTATTAGAAACCAAATATTATCATCAGCAAATAAAAATAGTTATTACCCCCATTAATACAACATAAAAGATTTTACATTCAGCCTAGATACAGGGAGTAACAAAGCCTCCTGCCTACAAATCTATGACTTGCATGTATCTTCCACTACATGATTACTCTATATCGTACATAGCCCTTATTTAGTAGAGGGATCCAAATATTCCTTTTAGGCTTACAAAGTCTAATACATTCACTCTCTCTTCCCTTTACATGTCTAATAGTAAAAACTATTTTTTTTTCATGCAAAAAAGCCATTACTCAGCTGAAGAGAAAAAAAATCAGACAAAATAGAGATGGCAATTAAGGAATGGACAGAATATTATTGGCACATGCCCAACTAGTGATAAACAAATGCAGTACACCATGACTTAAAAATAAAGGTCACATTACAGGGATAACTAAAACAACTACATCATTCTAAGCTAAGGAGTGTCAAATGGGAAGGGAGGGCTGAGGTTACCGATTTTATTGGTACAACATAAAAGCAGAGGGGAGCAAGCACTTAAATACAATTTATGGTAACAGAAAAAAACACTGCAGAGAGCTGTTCAAAGACCACACCAAGTTGTCTGCATCATTAATTTCCAGTGTTTCACAATTAGTAAAATACATAGCTACATATCCCTGTAAGATAAAAATACCTTTCCCCCTGAATTACACTGGGGTCAGGGCAGTAACACAAAGCTACTGACCCAACAGTTCAAGTGTGTGCAGCAAATGTCTTAGCCACTTCTTTCATATAGCTATACAATTAAAAACTAAACAAGGAGCTAAGTGGTTGCAGAAAATAAAAATAAAAATATTATTGTGCTCATTTAATAAAAGAAAAACCCTGATGAAAAATTATGTGCCAAGAAGCTTAGACTATAAAGATTTTTATTGCATTTTTAGGTAACCTGGAAGTTCTTATCCTGAAGGGGAAAAGTTGGTTTTCAAAACTACCTGAACAGATACTAAAGTGCTTTATTAATTGGCTGGCTTCACAAGGATTTCCTGGAATGACAAAAATTAATTATAGTAGTAAAGGGATACCAACTATTTCACAAAATAGTAAATTCCAACATCATTTATGACCACAGTCATAAGAGACACTGGAACACTTGTCCTTATTAAGTGGACAGTTGCATATAAAGAACTGATCATCACACCCTTTGGATATTCAAATTACTTACACAAAGCCGAAACACGGTATCACAGACCTTTACAAAATAGGACAATTTGTTTCTTTCTACACTTTTTAAAATTTGCTTCAAATTACAGTTCACAAATACAAGAGTCCTGACTTTTCAACCTTTCCAGTTGCAGTTAAAAAATGAACACTTTCTAAAAGTTAAGGTCAAGTGTTACAGCAAGAGGAGAATGATTCCTATTGAAAAGTACACAGATTTTACTTAATGATACTCATGATAGATTGTAAACCGGATCGATCACATTCTACTTAACTGGTATCAAATGAACACATCAGCATTACAAGTATTAAATGTTTTTCTATTACTATAGAGAATATAAACCAAAACATTAATATGGCAGTTATGTTCTTTAGGCACAGTTTAGTGATTTTTTTTTAAATAAATAGTATTGAATTTCAGTTGAAGTTTTAAACTCAATAACCAAAGGGTCAAAAACTCTGATTTGGGGGCGGGGAAGAATAACTTTAAACTAACAATGTAAGCTGTTTAAAATTTCTAACACTTTAACCTATCTGGGTTTTATTTAAGATTACTTTATTAAAAAATACAAGGAATCTGAAAAAAGATCAATACAATTATCTTACTGTACAAAGTCATAAGCTATAGCAGTTTTAACTAAAATTTAAAAACACAACAAGGAGGGCAGCCCTTTAGACCAATTTATTTTATATCCATTTAAAATATCATCCAACAAAGGACAATGAAGTTTACAGCTGGGACAGGTATACATAACTCGAGGCATTTGTAGTCCATCGTGCCCATTGAATAACACCTTTGCTGCTGAAATTTCTTAAAACTTACCAAACTAAAACAAAAGGCTGAATGATACAAAAAGAGGAGCATTTCGGTGTAGTCTGTTCTGTCAATTGGCTTTTTAAAAAGAGGAAACACATCCTGTTTCCCCCAGACCAGTAAATAAGCAAGAGCTACATGCAGCAGTGTGAGAGTATTAAGACATTTCTCAAGTCTTCTCAAATGAGTCCAAGGTGGGGATGGGATGGGGGAGAAAACTGATAGAAAAACATCGCTATAGACACCATAACAAACAATAAATTTAGATAATTTAAAATTAAAAAAAAAGGCAAGAGGCAGCATTTCAGCAGCAAAGTGCTCGATAAAAAGTATATTGTAGAGGGTAATACACGAAAGTTGGGGTAAGAAGAGGGAGGAAAAAATGGGTCAGCAGGATGGGCGAAGGCCTCAAAGGAAATACGGCGTCGTTGTTCTGGGAGGAATAACACGTTCTGAATCTGGAACTGCACGGAATAACTTTGGTTCTCTTGTATTTACATCTTTGAAGACCATGATCGAAGCAATATTTCCACAACGATAGCAGTAATTAGGAGCAGACCATACTGTTACCAGCTTCTCATCAAACATAAATTTATAGCCTTCGTGCACTAGTTGGTGTGCTCTGCAGATGAGTTTTAAGTTGTTGATATGAACAAACTGCAATTTAGAAAGGTTTTGTTAAGTACCTAGCACACTTAAAAAATCATGCTATATATTTGATATATATATAGGTGTATACATACACACACACACACACATATGAAAATGATATTTACATAAAATATAGGGGTGCCTAGGTAGTTGAGTCAGTTAAGAGCCTGGTCATGATCTCAATGTTGTGAGATCGAACCCCTTGTCTGGCTCCACACTGGACATGGAGCCTGCTTAAGATTCTCTCTCTCCCTTCCCCTCCCCTTCCCTCTCTAAAAATAATTAATTAATTAAAAAGAGAAATCCTATTACTACTAAAGTTCTCATGATCACAGAACCCATTCTACTAGTTATCCACTACTTCCAATAAGTTATAGACAAATAGAGCTGCTTTGGCCTAAGTTACAGAAATCACACAGTCACATAATTTATTAGAAGTTTCTGGAAGAAAAGCATTCTATAAGCACTATTAGATATGAAACTAAGTTTTTATGGTATAATGAAAAATATATTGCTATCCATATCTATCATTTACTGAGGGTTTAGTATGATTCTTATAAGAATTCTGAGATTTATTCTTCTTTTGTAACTTAAGGAAACAGAGGCTCAGAGCACATAAATAATTTACCTAAATCGTGCTGAACCTAACGCTCTAGTTTCACTGTGCTGGATTACTTCCCAATATAAGCTCATCCCCATGTATGTATATAATATGTATGTGTGTATTTTTTTTTTTTGGTATGTGTGTATTTTTTTTAATTGAAAACAGCTGAACTTCAAAAGCTGGCTTTTCACTAAAATATATATAGATAGATATTGATATATATATCAAATCATGTTGTACATCTAAAACTAAATACATTGTTACACATCAATTAATCTAAGTTGAAAATATATATAAAAAATTTTTATATATAGGAATGCCTTGGTGGCTCTGTCAGGTGAGCATCTGCCTTCAGCTCAGGTCATGATCCCAGGGTCCTGGGACTGAGTCCTATCTACATAGGGCTCCTTGCTCAGCAGGGAGCCTGCTTTTGCCTCTGCCTGCTGTTCTCCCTGCTTGTGCTCGCTCTCTTGCTCTCTCTGACATATTAATAAATAAAATCTTTTAAAAAATTTATATATATGTAATATATATATACACACACACATATATATATAGCCTATCTTGCCCTTGCTATTATATTATTTAATTGCAATATTTGAAGAAAAAAAGAAACATTTATTTTATACATATTACCAAGGGGATACTGAAGGAGGTACGTTCATTATGTGATCTCACTTAACCAGTAAGGAAAGACATACATGACACACTAGATGAAAAACAGGTTGTTATCTATAACCAACATAGTTCTGTATGTAATCCATTAGCAACCAACAAACCATCTTTCAAAAAATATTGGCTTTACCTCATTTGTGACCTTTGCGCCAAAAAGCCAACCTGCTCCTCGGGGACTGATTGCCCAAGTATCCACGTCTTCAGGATCTGACCAAACCAGATCACAAAATGCTCCTTTATGAGGAATTTCCTGATTCCGTTCAATGGTTCGAATTTGATCCAGTGTTTTGATATCAGGAGATAAACCACCATGAACACACAAAATCTGTTCATCTATTAACTAGCAAAAAAGGATAACAGAGTTGAAAGCATAATAATAAACTCAGTTGTATCTACATTCATCAGTGAATGTTAATGATGTCAATATAATTGAGATGGCAATTAGATAAAAGTATGCAAAGGGTTATTGGCAGGAAAATGCTTGAGGTTTTACAAAGATTTACATAAACTTACAGCTGCTACTGTGAGCATGTCGAAAACTTTGGTACAGTATCTCCAGGCATTGGCATTTCCATATTTGGTTTGGCACTCATCTGTGAAAGAAGCAGAAGAGTTTCTCATTAATGAAGTTCTAAAGCTGCCAATAAAAATAAAGAATGCACCAATACTAAGCAGTTTAAATTAAACTAGGATGGCAAGATATGACCCGGTAGGTCTTCCATGTAGAGCCATGAAGGAGACATGCATTTAGCTAATCTAAGCATGTGGTCCTGCTCTTCATTTCAGAAGTGCCCCTACAAAGCAGCTCAAGTTATTGATCAAAATGCTATGATTAGAAAGAGCTAAACATTAAATTCATATAACCCAAAACAAATGCTTTGGCCTATTATGTTATTCATACTGGACAATTCTGTCAAACAGAGTAATTTATTTAATGGGACCGCCTTACTCTAGTAGGATACTCAAATCAGAGGACCCTTAATTATAGGAGCATCGGAGATGCCTATCTCAACATTTCTCAGGCCTAGGTTGTCTCTTCTAAGATTTTCTACAAATTGTGCGGTGAAATACTTGAGCTCCAGTAAGTACACCTGCAGTCAACACTGGAGACAGACTGCCAATCAAGTTCTGACATATTCCCAGCTGAACACTTTCTCTGCTGTATGCAACAGTTAATAGGATATGCATCTCTTCTTTCATTAATATCATGGAAGTTTTGTTCTTTGACTTAATTAAAAAAAAAAAAAAATCCTGGGGCGCCTGAGTGGCTCGGTCATTGAGCATCTGCCTTCGGCTCGGGTCACGATCCCGGAGTCCTGGGATTGAGCCCCGCATCGGGCTCCTTGCTCGGCAGGAAGCTGCTTCTCCCGCTACCATTCCCTCTGCTTGTGTTCCCTCTCTTGCTGTGTTTCTGTCAAATGAATAAAATCTTAAAAAAAAAAAAAAAAAAAAAATCCGACATATCACTATTACCATAAGTACAACTGAAAATGCTATAGAAGACTATAGGGTATGGTCAAGCCTCATGATTTTCTAAATTACCTCTATGTGTGAAGCAGGATCCTTAAGTAAACTTGTCATGAGAGCACTAACATTGGGCTGAGCTTGCAGGCAGGAATCTTGTCTTCTTCATCTTTATACATATGCAAAACATTTGGTTCATAATAACTGCTCAGTATATGTTTATCAGTGTGAACTGAGGGTTCAATATATTAATAGCTACATATGGACATTTTCACTACTTTAAAATCAATGTTAAGTTCCATGATAACTAAAATTATCTCCCGCCTGAGAAGCTAGTGGGCTTCTTTTTATTAAAAAAAATAATAGATGAGCACAGCTTGGGAACAAGAGAATTGAATCCGAGATGTGCTATTGTCGTTTTCTTCAGTCAAGGCATTTTTTTTTTTTTCAAGATTTTTATTTATTTATTTGACGGAGAGAGATCACAAGTAGGCAGAGAGGCAGGCAGAGAAAGAGAAGGAAGCAGGCTCGTCACTGAGCAGAGCCCGATGCAGGGCTTGATCCCAGGATCCCGAGATCATGACCCAGCCAAAGGCAGAGGCCTGAACCCCCTGAACCACCCAGGCACTCCTCAGTCAAGGCATCTTGATTAAAACGTCCTCTTTCCTCTCCGCTTTTATCCCTTTGTCCTATATTGATAAATATTGGTCAAATTTTGGGGTGTAATTATAACATTAATCTGAGAGCAAGCTTTTACTAAGCTAACACCGCAGTATTGTACTATCCAAACTATTTTGCAAAAGAATCAAAAACTTTTATTTTAAATAGTACTTGATATTTTCTGAATGAAAATCAAAAGTAACTTGTAAAAAGGAAACAAATATTAGCCATCTAACTTTTCAATTACTATAAACAAAGCTTTATAAATCAAATTATCAAAATTTCTCAGTTTAGTAGTTGATAATGCCTTACAAATTGAAGAGTAAGAGTTTAGCTTATCTTTATTATGACATAAAAGAATCCAAAATATAAAATCTAAAACTAAAGGGTTATGAAATTAATATTTTCAAATATCTCAATATCTGCCTTAATTATGCTTAAGAAAATTCATGTTAATCTCAACAGTTCTGCCATTTCCTTCAAAGAGCTTCCTAACCTCATTTTTTTATTTTTTAAAAAAAATTTTATTAACTTATAATGTATTATTTGCCCCAGGGGTACAGCCTGTGAATCATCAGGCTTACACATTTCACAGCACTCACCATAACACATACCCTCCCCAATGTCCATAACCCAGACACCCTTTCCCTACCTCCCTACCTCCACAGCGACCCTCAGTTTGTTTCGTGAGATTAAGAATCTCTTATGGATTATCTCCCTCCTGATCCCATCTTGTTTCATTTATTACCTCACTGGCCCCTACAACCCCCCACCTTGCCTCTCAAATTCCTCATGTCAGAGAGATCATATGATAATTGTCTTTCTCGGACTGACTTACCTCACTTAGCATAATACTCTCTAGTTCTATCCATGTCGTTGCAAATGGCAAGTTTTTTAATTTTTGATGGCTGCATAGTATTCTAGTGTGTGTGTGTGTACACATACATACCACATCTTCTTTATCCATTCATCTGTTGATGGACACCTAGGTTCTTTCCATAGTTTGGCTATTGTGGACATTGCTGCTATAAACATTTGGGTATACATGCCCCTTTGGATTACTACATTTGTATCTTTAGGGTAAATACCCAGTAGTGTAATTGCTGGGTCATAGGGTAGCTCTATTTTCAACTTTTTGAGGAACCTTTATACTGTTTTCCAGAGTGGCTGTACCAGCTTGCATTCCCACCAACAATGTAGGGGGTTCCCTTTTCTCCCCATCCTCACCAACATCTGTTGTTTCCAGACTTGTTCATTTTAGCCACTCTGACTGGTGTGAGGTGGTATCTCACTGTGGTTTTGATTTGTATTTCCCTGATGCTGAGTGATGTTGAACACTTTTTCATGTGTCTGTTGGCCATTTGGATGTCTTCTTTGCAGAAATGTCTGTTCATGTCTTCTGCCCATTTCTTGATTGGATTATTTGTTCTTTGGATGTTGAGTTTGAGAAGTTCTTTATAGATTTTGGATACTAGCCCTTTATCTGATATGTCATTTGCAAATATCTTCTCCTATTCTGTCAGTTGTCTTTTGGTTTTGTTGACTGCTTCCTGTGCTATGCAAAAGCTTTTGATCTTGATGAAGTCCCAATAGTTCATTTTTGCCATTTCTTCCCTTGCCTTTGGTGATGTGTCTAGGAAGAAGTTGGTGCGGCTGAGGTCAAAGAGGTTGCTGCTTGCGTTCTTCTCAAGGATTTTGATGGATTCCTGTATCACATTGAGGTCTTTCATCCATTTTGAGTCTACTTTTGTGTGTGGTGTAAGGAAATAGTCCAGTTTCATTCTTCTACATGTGGCTGTCCAATTTTCCCAACACCATTCTAACCTCATTTTTTTTTTCTAACCTCATGTTTTAAAACTTTCAACCATATAAAAGTTTTAAAGAAGGAGATATTCTGCTTTTAAAGGTTAAGTTCTGTTTCTGACCCCTGAGGTCCTAGCATTCTCTGGATGAAGTAGAAAGATAGATAGATATACATACACACGTAATTATATATATTATACACATACAATCTTAAACACATGTAAAAGAATATTCATTCAGCTATGTGTATAACAGCAACTTAAAAACAATTCCAATGTCCAAAGGTAAAGATACAGGTTTAATCAATTATAGTACATCCATACAGTGCAACGCAATGCAGCTATAAAAATAACATCAATAAAGTGAAGGCTGGTAGCATTAAGTGGAAAAAACAGGGATGTGCACACATAAATATGTTTTACACACACTTGCACACACACACACACACACACACACATACATGTTCTCAAACTTTCAAGTGCAAAACATTCACTTTCAGCAGATTCTAGGATTCCCACCCCAAAAGGTTTCCAGTGGGGCCCAGAAATGTACTTTTTTTTTAAGATTTTTTAAAAATATATTTGAGAGAGAGAGAGTGAGAGAGAGAGAGCATGAAAGAGGAGAGGGTCAGAGGGAAAAGCAGACTCACTGCTGAGCAGGGAGCCCAATGAGGGACTCAATCCCAGGACACCAGGATCATGACCTGAGCCGAAGGCAGTTGCTTAACCAACTGAACAACACAGGCACCCCAGAAATGTACTTATTTTTTTTTAAAAAAGATTTTTTTAAATTTATTTATTTGAGAGTGAGCGAGCGAGAGACAGCATGAGAGGGGAGAAGGTCAGAGGGAGAAGGAGACTCCCCGTGGAGCTGGGAGTCCAATGTGGGACTTGATCCCGGGACTCCGGGATCATGACCTAAGCTGAAGGCAGTCGCTTATCCAATTGAGCCACCCAGGCGACCCAGAAATCTACTTTTTTAAACAAGAACTCCTGATAATTCATTTGAGGTAAACTGAGGACTACACTTTGAGGCAATGATCTAGGACAATGTACACTAAAAAGTTAAAAATGGTTTTCTCTCCATGGTAAGGTTCTCAACTGACTGGGGGAAGAAGAGGAAAGAGTTAAAGGTTGAGAAAGTGGAAAAGGATGATCCGTATTTCTAATTTTCCTATAAAGCACCTGTATGACTTGCAAAGCTTTTCTCCCAAAGAAGAAAGTAAAACAATATTCAGAATCAGAGAAATAGAAAGTCTTACCATAAAATCCATACACCTGTGTTATCTGTCTACTCTCATGATTTCCTCGTAAAAGTGTAATACGATCAGGCCATTTAGCCTTTAGTGCAAGAAGGTAAGTGAAGGTCTCCAAACTATAGTAACCTCTGTCTACAAAATCACCCTGTAAAGTAAAAGTTTAGAGTTAGAAACAATACAATAATATTTTTTTAAGTTATACTAAGTGTACAAACTGAGAGACACAGTAAAAAATAATGAAAATGAAGAGTCATATGTTGAATTACTTGGACATTAGGATTTAACAAAAAACTCAAATCAAAGTAAATAAGCAGTATCTACTAAATGTGCTTGTCTTATGATTCAGGAGGCCTACAGGAACCTGCTGTGCAAGTCTCTCAAGGATCTTCCCTACAAAACCACCATTTTTCCAATTCTCTATTACCTACATTAGTTGATGTTTCTAAAAGGTCATGTGTGAATCAAAAATTTTAAAATGAATTTCAAAAATCCCTCTATTTTTAAATACTTATTTAAGTAATCTCTATACCCAACGTGGGCTCAAACTCTAACCCCAAGATTAAGAGTCACATGTTCTTCTGAGTCAACCAGGTACCCCAAAAATCACCTTAACTATCTCAGAAAAACTACCAATTTGAAGAAACAGTGCTTCTGTAAAAGCAGATACGATAATTATAAGAGTGTTCTAGGTTCAGCTGTGTATTTAACAACTGCGTGTAAAGGCATACTATTTACACTTCCAATTAATGTTTTACTTGGGACAATGTTAGATCAATAGGAAAACAGCTAAAATAGAAAAGTGACTCAGAAACCTTTAGAAGGAAAATGATAGGATTTAAGAAAAATTCAACAGTAACATTACATTCCAAAAGCAAAGTAAGCAAATACCTCCCTTAATAGCAAATGTGTATGTGCATATACTCACCAATCCATAGAATGCAAACAGATGAAAAAGAATGCTCAAAAAAAGTGTGATAAAATAATAGTAAATTAATGATTTGTGCCTTAGGGTTGGGTAGTTCTGGACTATTTTTCTGCCAACTATTACTCAGGGCTACAACCCAGTCCTATGCATATGGCAATTTACTAACGCAATTGCTTTCAACTAAACAACATGGCAAAACGTAAAGAAGTACAGCATCACCTTTTCATATAATAATGAATGTCACATGACAATGCAATTGTTATGTAATTTAATGTAATAAGTCAGATCCTTTCCATTTTAAATAAGTATGTGGTATCATTGGGGTTTACATACCATAAATATGTAGTTTGTGTCAGGAACCTGACCTCCAGTTCTGAATAGTTCACAAAGGTCATAAAACTATAAAAGAAAGGCAATATATGTTGATTACAAATTCCTGTGAAGGAGTAAAAAAATAAAACAGAGCAAAGTGTGTAAAGAAGCCTGTAATTAAGAAGGCCTCAAATACTGACACTTATAAAAAAAGTGTAAGCAAAACTGCCAAGCACACAGATCTCAAGTCTAAAAAAAGCACTAAAATAAATCTCACAACTACCAGTAAAGTCATTCCTAGATCACTAATTTTATAGGCCTTCCCCCTCAAATTTCTTTCAATTTTATCTTGTCATCTAGAATTTTTTAAGTAATCTCTATGCCCAACATGGGGCTTGAACTCACCACGACCCCAAGATCAAGAGTCACATACACCACCCACTGAGCCAGCCAGGTGCCCCATCACTTGAGAATTTGAAATAACTGATCAGTTATCTAACTTGTTAATAAGCTAACCTAACCACCCCACCCCATACTCAACATCTATTTTAATGAGACAAAAAATAAGGAAACAAGTAGATAACAATTTTTTTCGAATGAATCTACATGACACTTCACAGCATCATGCAGAGATAACCTACCTTCCCACACTCTACTTTGGAGATGTATACCCTCAGGCTCTTTAGCTGTGGAGTGTCTTCTCAATAATCAGTAAAAAAAGAACTGTGTATTTCATCATATTCTATTTCACTGTAAATTGGTAACTGATAAATTGTACATGTGGTAACCTCAGTCAACTAGATTATCTTAATCTTAATTCCTAAAGAAAACTTAAGTTTTTCTAAGATTTTGGATTAAAGGAATTTACTATATTGTACCAACTACAACTAATCATTTCCTATACAGTTATATTTTACACTTGAAAATAAAATTATTAAATTTCTAACACTTAAAACAGTAATCTTAGTCACCGTGAACAAAGTTGAAATTTAAATGTTAACTACTCAACAACAACAAAAAAAATGTTAACTACTAAAAGAAATAAAGCACTTCCCTTTATAACAGTATTTCATAAGTCTGAAGTTGTTCCCTGCTTAAAGAAAAAAAAAAACTTTAGAAAGTTTAAAATAAAATTTCCCTATCTTCTTAAAATTACCAAGCAAATACATGAAACAGCGTTCAATCTCAGTCAAGTGGTAGACTATTATTTGTCCAACACATGTGCTGTCCATTTCTACTATGTGGAGCCTTCCCTTTGAAAGCATACTTCTCGGAGTGCCTGGTTTGTTGTCTCTGTTGGTTGAATGTCCGATTCTTGGTTTTGGCTCAGGGCCTGATCTCAGAGTTGTGCAATTAAGCCCCATGTGGGGCTGAGTCTGCTTGGGATTCTCTCTCCTATCTCTGCCCCATCCCCTCCAAAGGCTCTATATAAAATAAATAAATAAATCATTATTAAAAAAAAATATATACATCTCAATTCCCCCCATCCCACAGATGTATATATGATGCATGTATATCATATATCATTTACAAAGCTTATGTTTATACACACACACACACACACACACACAGTATTAGCAATAAAAATATGTGTGTGTGTTTTGTGTGTATCAGTCCTAGTAATTCCACTTCTGTGACTATATCCTAAGGGCAAAAAAATAAATAAGTATATAAATAAATGCTGTGTGAATATATAGAAAATGTGTTACAACATCATTTATAATAATAAAAGAAACTTCATGACTAACATAACAGGCTATTTTAGGTTTTTTTTTTTATGTTCAGTTAGCCACTGTATAGTGCATAATTAGTTTTTGATGTAGCACTCAATGATTTTTTTTAAGAGACTTTTTTTTTAAAGATTTTATTATTTATTTGAGAGAGAGAGATTACAAGTAGAAAGAGAAGCAGGCAGAGAGGGAAGCAGGCTCCCTGCTGAGCGGGGAGCCGTAAAGGGGACTTGATCCCAGGACCCTGGGATCATGACCTAAGCCAAAGGCAGATGCCCACTAGACTGAAACACCCAGGCATCTCTAAGAGACTATTTTTTAATTTTTTTTATTTTTTAAGATTTTATTTATTTATTTGACAGAGAGAGATGACAAGTAGGCAGAGAGGCAGGCAGAGAGGGGGAAGCAGGCTCCCCACTGAGCAGAGAGCCCAATGTGGGGCTGGATCCCAGGACCATGACCCAAGCCAAAGGCAGAGGCTTAACCCACTGAGCCACCCAGGCGCCCCATTTAAAAGTTTTATAAAACAGTTGCTTTTGTAAAGGTATGGTGGGAGAGTGTCCTTAAACTTTGATAGTTATAGAAACATGTTCTTAAATAAAAATGTTATAAGTTTCCATTTACCCTATATGTATTTAATAGATGATCAAATATTCTGCTTCAGGGACCCAACAGTTCCTACTTCATAATGGAAACTTTTTCCAAAAGTCCTAAACATAATAAACATTTACTGAGAACATGTACAGACAACTAAAGTTTGTCCTACATTACTGGGAGCTCACCTCATCATTTCACAAATGATTTCTACCATCTATTATGTGTTTTCCACATCACGGACACTCTGTAAGTCTCATTTTGTTTTTTATTATTTTTAAAGATTTATTTATTTTAGAGAGAGCGTGCAACATGAACAGGGGCGGGAGGGAGGAGCAGAGAGAAAGGGAGAGAAGCAGACTCCATCCTGAGTGCAGAGCCCAACAAGGGGCTCGATCTCACGACCCTAAGATCATGACCTGAGCTGAAACCAAGAGCTGGGCACTTAACTGACTGAGCCATCCCATTTACTCCTGTAAATCTCATTTTAAAATAAAAGCAATCCTGGGAAGTGGATTTTATTCCATCATTAGAGACAAGGAAACAGTTGGCTAGCTCAGTAGTTTTTAAACTTTTTATTTTCAGAACCAATTCATAGTCTTAAAAATTACTGATGCCCAAAAAGCTTTTGCTTATATAGTTTATCATCAACTGCTATTGACCATATTAGAAATTAAAACTAATAATTTTAATATTTGTTTAAATCAGTAGCAATTCATTAAATAGTAACATATACATATTTCTAATGAAAAATAAACAATGTTTTCAAAAATGATTTTAATGTCTGGCTAAACAGAATATGGCTAGATTTTCATAATCTGCCTCTGCAATCTGTTGAAATATATTCATGAAAATATGTAAAGAAAATCCAGCTTCACACAAGTGTATTTTACAAAAAGGAAGAGTACTTAATAATCTTTAGAAATAATGGTGCATACTTTTTTAATATACCAACACATGATAAATGGTCTTTTTCCTATTCTGTTAGTAGACTGATCTAACACTCTCAGTAGTTAACACACTGGTCATGTGGAAAACAGAAATGGTGTTTCATTATACATAACCAAAAAACTGTATTTGCTAATAACACCAACAGAAAAATCTTTATTTTTTTTTAAAGATTTTATTTATTTATTTATTTATTTCAGAGAGAGAGAGAGATCACAAGTAGGCAGAGAGGCAGGCAGAGGGGGAGAGGGGGAAGCAGGCTCCCTGCTGAGCAGAGAGCCTGATGCGGGGCTCGATCCCAGGACCCTGAGATCATGACCTGAGCCGAAGGCAGAGGCTTTAACCCACTGAGCCACCCAGGCGCTCCCAGAAAAGTCTTTAAATATCAGAAGCTGACAGTCCACCATCATGATGGAGGGCTCAAATTTTCTAAAATTCTAACTACTGATTTGAAAATCCAAATTTTGTCACTGGCAATAAATATTGTCAATTGTTTTTTTTGAAGTGACTGGTTCACTCCTTCATTGTTGCAAAGATAGTTGTCAAATACCCACAGCTTGTTATTCATTCTCTCAAGTAAAAATAGCGTTCCATAGAAAAAAGAAGCTACTTCAGCTTGTGATAACAAAAAACTACACCAGTATTTTCCTTGAGCAAACCATCTTTCTTTAGTATGCAGCCAATGTGCTCTATGCATACTTCCTGTTTCCATCACAGGACTATTAGAAAGATGTTAACAACTCACGAGTTGACAATTACAACTAATGATTACTGCTTCACCAAGGACATTCTTTGTGATCCTGGTATTTCCCCAGCCAGGTAAGTATCATCATCAAGGGCTTTCTTAAGTGATACTGGTATTTTATTTTACTGTGCATGTATGTTGGTGAAGAATACAATAACAATCAGCATAGTCTTGTGCTACTCCCTTGATTCATGCAGAGATACCTGTAGTTTTACCCTCAATTGATTTTGTACCATCTTACAGACCTTCAAAGGTCCATAGGCCATACCTAAAGACTTGTGACATAGGCCATACCTAAAGACTTGTGACCGAGTCAAAGTAACTTCTTGAATAGTTAATACCCAGCCAAGCCAAGACTTAAACCAAGATCAACAATGTAGTCTACAATCTCCTCACTAGATTACACTGTTTCAATGCTTCTCAGCACTTCATGCTTGCCAAAATGTTTAAATGAGTTTATTGACACTCATAACCCAATCTTACAATGCCAGAACTGGCCCAAAGGGAAGACAACTCTACAAATTCTAAAGGACACATCTTATATTCGGAAGCTCCGAAAGTCCAAAGCTTTTGATTAGCAAGTGATATAAAGGGTCAAGTATAAGAGAAACAATGTTAAAGTTGGTGGTAGTCTTAAAATAACAATTATACCTCAATAAAAAAAATTAAAAATAACAGGGACACCAGCACCAAAGTTAAGTTTCAAATCTCAACTACGTCCCTTAGTAGCTGTGTGAGTTTGGGCTAATTCTTCAATCTTTCAGTCTAAGTTTCCTTTTCCACAATATAATCCAATCTCACAGGACTCTTGAAAAAGTATGACATGGAATATGTGAAAAAGCACTTTGTTAACCTTCAAAACATAAGAAATGTTAGCTAGATTGCACATTTGACTGAAGCTGTATATGTACTATAGAAGTAAAATTTTATTATTTTAATTAATTTTAGTAGTTTGAAGTTGTCTCTAAGTTCCTGACCTTTGATCATGGCCGCCTGGAATGCTTTGGAATTAAAACGTGGCTGTAAATTACCTACTAAAAAGTCCTGATAACCCAGGAAACCCATCAATTTTAATATTATAATCAGGGGAAAACATTATTTGGTTTATTTCAGCTTTTATGACTGCGTTATAGCATGCTTATATTAATATCATTTACCTTAGCAAAATACAAATGTTTATTGTATTTTTGGAGAGAAATTTTGAGAAATGCACTCCTAAAGTCTAATTTTAAAAGATCACAGATGGGAGTGCCTGAGTGGCATAGTCACTTAAGTATCCAATTCTTGGTTTCAGCTCAGGACATGATCTCATGGGTAGTGAGATCAAATCCTACCTCGGGCTCCGTGTTCAGCACCAAGTCGGCTTGAGTTCTCTCTCCCTCTCCTTCTGCCTCTTCCCACCTACCACCTCCCCTTCACCTCCTCCACCCCACTCCACATAAATAAATAAACCTTTCAACAGCTCAGAGATGACCTAATGGGCTCTCTATTTAGAAGCTGATAGCATGCAAATGCCAGATTTATTAAGACCTCAACCACCCAGAGAACTAATTGAAAAACCAAAAAAGAAAAGAGCCTGTAAAGTGGTCAAAATAGAACTTAATTCACGGAGCAGCCACCAATCACAACCAATTTACACTCATTTCTGCTCCTTTAGGCAGTCTTATTCAAACCAGGGAAATTGCAGATGACAGCAAGTCCTGCTGGCATTGATAAATATATTGTTCACAATATATGTCTTATATCCACAACCCCACTGTGCACATACAGCAGACTGAGTGAGTGTTCTGTTTAGTTTCATTCCCAGTTTAAAAAAAACAAACAAAAAACACACACACAAAACACCTCTACAAATACACAGAGGGTTTCCAACTGGCCTACATGCTGACAGTAAGACTCTAAAGATGAGGTGTATTCCTCCTGCCACTGCGTTGAAACTCTTAAAAACTTAGCAGATGAAAAAAAATGAGACTCATCTTTCTCCTATTCTAGAAGTGACTTGCTGTAAAACCATTCACCAACAATTTTATCCTTCTGAACCTTTATTAGTCACATTCCCACTAAGGAAATGATACATTTTCAATAAAAGTTGACATGAGTGAATAGAATGAATAAAAAGAAATGAATAGAATAGAAAATTAGCACCTAAAACCAAAGCACCTCCTGTTAATCACGGTCACTGTGAGCTGTCCACATTTATTTTCTCGCTCCCCCTTCACAGAGCAATAATGCTGCATTCTATCCACTTTGCAAGTATAATTTCAACAAACTCCATGAATAATTTGACCACTGCTTTTATTCACTGTAATAGTAACCAGGAATCATTAGTGTCACACAGACTGAGGCCAATCTATCAAATGAGCTGTCTTTGTTTCTTGTTTTTCTTGTGGCTTTTTTGCACCATAAGTGGAAACACACATGGACTATGGACAGTACAAAAGCTAAAAATCTGTTCATGCAATTTTACCTGTCCGTGTATGTCTCCACACACTGTTACTGGTGTTGATACTGGCTGGACGTTTGATTCTTCTAAGAGGAGGTCACAAACATAGTCACATAGCCGCTGTAAGAAGGGAAAAAAAAAATTTAACCTTTCACTACAATATTAAAACTAAGGATCAAATGCAAAAAAAGACAAGAACTAGGGGCGCCTGGGAGGCTCAGTGGGTTAAAGCTTCTGCCTTCAGCTGGGGTCATGGTCTCAGGGTCCTGGGATCGAGCCCCGCATCAGGCTCTCTGCTCAGCGGGGAGCCTGCTTCCCCCTCTCTCTGCCCGCCGCTCTGCCTGCTTGTGATCTCTCTCTCTGTCAAATAAATAAATAAAATCTTTAAAAAATTTAAAAAAAAAAAGACAAGAACTAATACATATATTATTTCATAGGAAAGGAAAACTACCCTTGAATGCTTCTGTGGTTTGATTCGTCAGCTTCCACCTTCATCTCATAATGAAGATGGATGATACAATGGCTACTCGAAAATGCAAATTCCCTGGCTACACAAACAATAGGTTCTAGAAAACAGCTTTAAGGAAATTGTAAAATGATACTTTCACCCAGCAACGTAAGAGTAAATAATTCTAACAGGAAAAGGTTTTTAGCAATTGTTTTTTTTTAGATTTTATTTATTTATTTGACAGAGAGGAGAAAGAACACAAGCAGGCAGAGAGGCAGGCAGAGAGAGAGGTTCGGGAAGCAGGCTCCCGGCTGCGTGGAGAGCCCGATGCAGGGCTCAATCCCAGGACCTTGAGATCATGACCTGAGCCGAAGGCAGAGGCTTTAACCCACTGAGCCACCCAGGCGCCCCTTTACCAATTTTTTTTAAAGATTTTTTAATTTATTGATTTGACAGAGAGATAGAGAGAGCACAAGTAGGCAGAGCGGCAGTCAGAGGGAGAGGGAGAAGCAGGCTCTCCATTGAGCAGGGAGCCCGATGCAGGGCTGGATCCCAGGAACCTGGGATCATGACCCGAGCCCAAGACAGCCGCTTAACCAACTGAGCCACCCAGACGCCCCTTATCTACTAATTTTTAAAATAAATTGGAGGGGCATCAGGGTGGCACAGTCAGTAGACTGCCCGACTATTGGTTTTGTCATGATCTCAGGATTGGGAGATCAGGCCCTGCAGCAGGCTCCATGCTCAGCAAGGAGTCTGCTTGGGTTTCTTTCTTTCTCTCTCTGCCCCTCCCCCCACCTCTAAAATGAATTAATGAATCTTTAAAAAAAACATAAGTAAATACAGTAAGTTGTAAACCACGTATTTACCATATGACCTAGCAACTAAACTCAGCAATGAAAATTTATGTCCACATAAAAATCTGTGCACAAATGTCCATAGAAGCTTAATTCCTAATAGCCAAAACCCGGAAATAAATCGATATCCTTCAACAAATGAATAAACAAGTTGTGCTATATTTATTCCATGGGATGCTATTCAGTAATAACAAGGAACTACTGACACACCTGGATGAATCTAAAGAGATTATGCTGAGAAAAAACATATCCTAAAAGATTGTATACTATATGATTCCATTTATAACCCATGCTTGAAATAACAAATTTATAGAAATGGAGAACAGCTTAGTGGTCGCCAGGGGTCCAGAAATTAAGAGCAGCAGGAAGGAAGTGGGTATGGTTATAAAAGGACAAAATGAGGGGTGCTTGTGTGGCTCAGTGGGTTAAAGCCTCTGCTTTCCGCTCAGGTCATGATCTTGGGGTCCTGGGATCGAGCCCCATATTGGGCTCTTTGCTCAGCAGGGAGCCTGCTTCCCCCTCTCTTTCTGCCTGCCTCTCTGCCTACTTGTGATCTCTATCAAATAAATAAATAAAATCTTAAAAAAAAAAGGACAAAATGAGGAATCCTTGTGGTAATGGAAGTATTTTGAATATGGCATTGGATACATAAAACTACAGATGTAATAAAATTGCAGAGGAATAAATATACACACACACATACACACAAATGAGTACAAGTAAAACTGGAGAAACCTGAACAAGATCATGAGTTGTAATAACATTAATTTCCCGGTTGTGGTATTTTTACTATAGTTCTACATGACCTTACTACTAGAGAAAACTGAGTGAAAAGATTAAAATTAATTAATTATAAAATGTAAACCTAAAATTGAGGAGACATCCAACTTTTTAAAAAGAACTCTGTTTGCATTGAAAAAATATTTGTTCTCTGACAACACTCATATCAAAAGACTTTGCAGAAGAAGGAAAATGATTCTCATGGCAGAGCAGTGGAGAAGGACGTGTACAGTCCTGCTATGCATGGAGAACTGGGAGAGAACCTACCTTCCAACTAGACCAATTTATAGTACCATCAGAGGCCCTACTGGGTTTTATGATAGGTCTGCTAAAAAAAGAGAAATTAAACTACACAAGCATTAAAAAAAAAATTTAAAAATAGGGGCACCTGGGTGGCTCAGTGGGTTAAAGCCTCTGCCTTGGGCTCAGGTCATGATCCCAGTGTCCTGGGGTCGAGCTCCACATCGGGCTCTCTGCTCGGCGGGGAGCCTGCTTCCCCTTCTCTCTCTCTGCCTGCCTCTCTGCCTACTTGTGATCTCTCTCTCTCTCTCTCTCTCTCTCTGTCAAATAAATAAATAAATAAAATCTTTAAAAAATTTTAAAAATAAAAATTGACTAATTAAAAAGGGGCACCTCGTTGGCTCGTCAGAGTCATGAGTTCAAGCCCTACGTTGGATGTAGAGCTTACTTAAAACAAACAAACAACTACACAAGCATAATGAAATGATTAAGAAATCTAAGGGCTTCCCTGGGTGGTGCAATCAGTTGAGCCTCCAACTTTTGGTTTCAACTCAGGTTGTGATCTCGAGGCTGTGGCATGGAGCCCTGAGCCCCGAGTTGGGCTCCATGCTCGGCATGGAGACTGCTTGTCCCTCTTCCTTCTGTTCCTTCCCAATATGCACACACGTGCTCTTTCACTCTCTCTCTATCTGTCTCTCAAATAAATAAATAAAGCCTTAAGAAAAAAATGAAGAAATCTAAATGCTAGGGACGCCTGGCTGGCTCAGTTGGTAGAACATGTGACTCTCAAACTTGGGGTTGCAGGTTTGAGCCTCACATTGGGTGTAGAGATTACTTTAAAAAATAAAATCTAAAAAAATAAAATAAAATAATAAAAATCTAAATGATACAATTTAACTAAACATATAAAAGAGACACTTTTTTTTTTTTTTTTAAAGATTTTATTTATTTGACAGCGAGAAACACAGCGAGAGAGGGAACACAAGCAGAGGGAATGGTAGCGGGAGAAGCAGGCTTCCTGCCGAGCAAGGAGCCCAATGCTGGGCTTGATCCCAGGACCCTGGAATCATGACCTGAGCCAAAGGCAGACGCTTAACGACTGAGCCACCCAGGCGCCCCTATAAGAGACACACTTTTAACAGCAACAGGTACTTCATACAGAGCCAAGCATAGGAGAGAACTCACAATGACAGAGGACGCTACGGGCATAGGGGTGGGTAGAAGAAGCCCCTCAAAAGAAAATGAGGGGAAATACAGATGCTTAGAAAATTTCAAAATAAAACCATTTGTTCTTATTCCTAGGATAAGTTCCTCATCTTCAACTAGAACCTCAAAGGCAAGATCTTTCTTTTGGCCTAGAGTCCTTCTGGCTTTGGGCCTCTGAGTAGCTAGCTCCTTCTTGTGCTGAATTTCCCACAACCCTTAGATGCCTCTGCCATCGGCTCAGGTCATGATCGCAGGGTCCTGGGATCGGGCCCCACATCGGGCTCTCTGCTCAACCGGGAGCCTGCTTCCCCCTCTCCCTCTGCCTGCCTCTCTGCCTACTTGTGATCTCTGTCAAATAAATAAATAAAATCTTTAAAAAAAATAGTAATGACCAAACAGACTAAAAGCCCTGCTCTTCAGAGGCTTACACTCTAATGAGAAGTAGAGAAAATAAAGCAGCAAGTAAAATATATATTCATACTACTTTTTCAGATAGTGGCAAGAGGAATGAAGAAAAATGAAGCGCTGTAATGGGAGTAAATGGTGGCAGAGGTGGGAGGTGGTATTTTTTTTTTTAATTTTATTTATTATTTAATTGCCAGAAAGAGAGACAGAGAGAGAGATCACAAGTAGGCAGAGGCAGGCACACAGAGAGGGGGAAGCAGGCTCCCTGCCGAGCAGAGAGCCCGATGCGGGGCTCGATCCCAGGACCCTGGGATCATGACCTGAGCTGAAGGCAGAGGCTTTAACCCACTGAGCCACCCAGGCGCCCCGGGAGGTGGTATTGATATCTTAAATAAGGTGAGCACAGAAACCTTACTGATAAAGTGCCTTTTGAGCAAAAATTGGAAAAAGGTAAGGTTATGCAGGAACAGCGCTGCAGTCAAAGAGAACAGTAAGTACAAAATGGCTTAGATGAAAGCATGCTTGCTGTCTGAGAAACATCAAAGCTGGAGTGGTTAGTGGATTGAATAAGAAAAACAGGAGAGCACCGCAGAAAATTTTTAGTTTCTTGGGGGTGAATGTAAGGACCTGGCTTTTAACAGGAAGCCATCAGGAGGTCCTAAGCAGAGGAGTGATTATGATCTTGTCTGCTATGTTTTATGGGCTATGATGAAGTTAGGGATAGGAAAGTGGTAAAGGCATAAACAGGGATACCACTTATAGGGGTTTCTACAATAATCGAGGTAAAAGTTAATGCTGGCTTCGACCAGCATCATAAAAGTAGGAAATGGTCACAACTGAACAGAGTCTAGATGTTTTCTGAATGCAACATCCACTAGATTTGAGAACAGTTGGAAAGAAAGCATTGAAAGAAAGGAATCAAGGGTGACTCAATGTTTTTGGCTTAAGGGGTACCTGGGTGGTAGTTAAGCATCCAATTCTTGGTTTTGGCTCAGGTCAGGACCTCATGGGTTGTGAGATCAAGCCCTACACTGGGCTTTGCGCCCAGTAGGGAGTCTGCTTGAAGATTCTCTCCCTCTGTTCCTCCCCCCACTGGTGTGCTCTCTCTCTCTCACTAATAAATTAATAAATCCTCAATCCTAAAATAAAGATTTTATTCATTTAGTTGACAGGGACAGAGAGAAAGAGTATGCGTGCAGAAGCAAGCAGAACGACAAGCAGAAGGAGAAGGAGAAGCAGGCTCCCTGCTGAGCAGAGAGCCCAACATGGGGCTCAATCCCAGGACCCTGGGATCATGACCTGAGCCGAAGGCAGAGGCTTAAACGACTGAGCCACCCCAGTACCCCAATAAATAAATCTTTAAAAAAATTATTTTGGCTTAAGTAACTGCAAGGATGTTAAAAGTCATTATTGAGATAGTTAAGATGCTAAGAAAAAGCTTTCTTACTGTAGTTTTCTTTTAAATAGAATTTACTTTTTAGAGCAGTTTTAGGTTCACAGTAAAATTGAGATGATATAGGGAATTCCCATATATGTGCTGCTCACGAACACACACATACAGCCTCTTCCAGTATCAACATTCAATATCAGAGTGGTACATTTGTTACTGATGAAACTACACTGATGCATCAGTATTATGCAGAGTCCATAGTCTGAATTAGAGTTCACTCATGGTATACATTCTGTGGGTTTAAACAAATGTATGACATGTATACACAATTATAGTATCATACAGAATAGTTTCACTGCCCTAAAAATCCTCTGTTCTTTATCTATTCATCCATCCCTCTCACAAACCCTGGAAACCACTGATCTTTTTATTGTTATCATAGTTTTGCCTTTTCCAGAGTGTCATTCAGTTTAAAGTATACATAGGTAGACCTTTTTTGATTCGCTTCTTTCACTTAATGATATGCATTTAAGGTCCCTTCACGTTTTTTTAATGGCTTGATAGCTCATTTCTTTTTAGTGCTAAATAATATTCCACTGTCTTGATGTACTAGTTTATCCATTCACCTACTGCAGGACATGTTGGTTGGTTCCAAATTTTAGCAGTTATGAATAATGCTACCATAAACATCCATGAATAGGTTTTTGGGTGAACACAAGTTTCCAATTAATTTTGGTAAATGGCAAGGAGCATGACTGCTAGACTGTACAGTAAGAGTTTGGCAAGAAATTGCCAAAGAATCTTCCAAAGTGGCTGTACTTTGTATTTTGCATTCCCATCAAGCATGAATGAGAGTTCCTTTTGCTACCCAACTCTGCCAACATTTGGTGATATCAGTGTTCTGAATTCTGGCTGTTCTATCAGGCTTGTCGTGGTATAACATTGTTTTAATTTGCATTTATTTCCCTAATGATGTATGAGGAGGAAGACTTTTTCAAATGGGCCCCCTTTGGCCCATTTTTTTAATGGAGCGGTTTGTTTTCTTATTGTTAAATTTTAAGAGTTCTTCGCATGTTATGGATAAAAGTCCTTTATCAGATATGTGTTTTGCGGGGCGCCTGGGTAGCTCAGTCGTTAAGTGTCTGCCTTCGGCTCAGGTCATGATCCCAGAGTCCTGGGATCGAGCCCCGCATCGGGCTCCTTGCTCCGCAGGAAGCCTGCTTCTCCCCGTTACCATTCCCTCTGCTTGTGTTCCCTCTCTCACTGTGTTTCTCTCTGTCAAATAAATAAAATCTTTAAAAAAAAAAAATATGTCTTTTGCAAACATTTTCTCCAGCGTGTGGCTTGTCTTCTTGTTCTTCTGTCTTTTACAAAGCAAAAGTTTTTAATTTTAATGAAGTCCAGCTTATCAATTATTTCTTGCATGAGCAGATTGTTTTGATTTGAGTTTAGTTCTTTAAAAAAAAAAAAATCGGGCGCCTGGGTGGCTCAGTGGGTTAAAGCCTCTGCCTTCAGCTCAGGTCATGGTCTCAAGGTCCTGGGATCGAGCCCCACATCAGGCTCTCTGCTCAGCAAGAAGCCTGCTTCCCTGTCTCTCTGCCTACTTGTGATCTCTCTGTCAAATAAGTAAATAAAATATTTTTTAAAAATAAAATAAAAGGGGCGCCTGGGTGGCTCAGCCGTTGAGCGACTGCCTTCGGCTCAGGTCAGATCCCAAGGGCCTGGGATCGAGCCCCGCATCGGGCTCCTTGCTCTGCAGGAAGCCTGCTTCTCCCGCTACCATTCCCTCTGCTTGTGTTCCCTCTCTCGCTGTGTTTCTCTCTCTCAAATAAATAAAAAAAAAATCTTTAAAAAAAAATAAAATAAAATAAAATAAAATAAAAATAAAGTGCAAAATCCAGTCGTTTTCTTAGTATACTCGGTGTTCGGAAACCATCATCACAATTAATTTTAGAAAATTTTCAGTGCTTGCTGGTGGTGGCTGTGTGTGTCACTGTCTGATAGAGGCGTAGGAATTGGTGCCTAAGGCCTGTGAGCTGCGATGAGCCCTGCTCTCAGTGAAGGCCAGGGAGCTGAGCCAGAGCCATGGCCAGTACAATGGTAGCAGCTATACTGACCATTGCTGCTGCAGGATTTGCAGAATGTTATGTTTTGCAAGCCATAAAACACGGAGACTCAAGTGAAACCAGCCTTTCCACATCTACCAAAATCTGCCTTCAGTGGTGGCTTACAGAAGTGGATTGGAGGGGCGCCTGGGTGGCTCAGTCATTAAGCGTCTTCCCTCGGCTCAGGTCATGATCCCAGGGTCCCGGGATTGAGCCCTGCAGCGGGCTCCAGGAAGCTGCTTCTCCCGCTACCATTCCCTCTGCTTGTGTTCCCTCTCTTGCTGTGTTTCTCTCTGTCAAATAAATAAAATCTTAAAAAAAAAAAAAAAGTGGATTGGAACCCAAAATGACAAAACGAGAAGCAGCATTAATACTAGGCATACTACTGCCAATAAAGGAAAAAATAAGAGCTGCTCATTGATGAATTATGTTTTTAAACCACCTAGACAAGGGAGAATCTCCTTATATAGTAGCCAAAATCAAAAAAGCTAAAGATTTACTAGAAGGTCAAGCTAAAAAGTGAAGTAAATATGTGAGGAATTTTAAGTTTTTTGTTTAGGTATATGAGTGCCAGCTTTTTATAATAAAATGCCTCAAAGCTACAAATTAAAAAAAAAAAGAACACTTTCCTCATCCCTCAAAAAGCTGTGTACCTACCCACTGGTAGACTCCTCCTACAATCTGCCCCACAGCTCTAGGCAATCACTTATCTAGTTTCTGTCTCTATGGCTTTGTCCACTCTGGTTATCTGGATACATGGCCTTTTGTGATTGGCTTCTTTGACTTAATATAATGCTTTTCATTATATGTAATGAAAATGCTTTTCCATATTGAAACATGTTATTTGTGGGGCGCCTGGGTGGCTCAGTCGTTAAGCGTCTGCCTTCGACTCAGGTCATGATCCCAGGGTCCTGGGATTGAGCCCCACATCGGGCTCCCTGCTCCGCAGGAAGCCTGCTTCTCCCGCTACCATTCCCTCTGCTTGTATTCCCTCTCTCGCTGTGTTTCTCGCTGTCAAATAAATAAAATCTTTAAAAAAAAGAAAAAAGAAACATGTTATTTGTTCTTTTTTTCTAAATAAATAATATTCCACTGTATGTATCTATCACATTTTACTCATCCATTCACTACTTGCCACACATTTGGGTGGTTTCTACTATTTGGCTGTCAGAATCTGATTTTGACACATTAAGTCTCAGATGCCTATCAGACTTCTAAGTGCCCCAGATGTGCTGTAAACAAGTGATCAAATGAGTCAGAATTCAAGGAAAAGGATCTGAGCCAGAAAGACCAATTTAGAGATTGTCAGGATATACATACACACATACATACATGAGCCTAGAAGAGATAACTGTAGTGGTAGCTACAAAGAGAGGAAAGGATAAGATCAAGAAATGATCTGTAAGATACACCAGTATTTAGAAGTTAGGGAAAAGAGGAGGAATAAGCAAAAGAGATAGGTTGGTGAGACAGAAAGGCAACCATAAGCGTGTGGTATCCTGGAAGTTCAGTGAAGAAAATGTTTCAAAAGAGGAGTGATCAGCATACCTAGATGGCTCAGTCAGTTAAGTATCTGCCTTCAGCTCAAGTCCTGATCCCAGAGTCCTGGGATAGAGCCCCGTGTCAGGTTCCTGCTGACCTGGGGATTCCACAGGGAATCTCTTCTTCCTCTGCCCTCACCCCATTCATGCTCTCTCACTCTCTCATATATATAAATAAAATCTTTAAAAGAAAAAAAGAGGAGTGATCAAGAGGCAGGGGCAAAAAAGAAAGAGGAGTAACCAACTATGTTCAATGCTGCTAAAAGGTCAAATTTTGGAGAAATAGAGCAGGGCTGAGAGGGAATGCTCCTTTATTCCTAATCAACAAGTACCACTCCCAGAATATTTTATCCTCTAAGAAAAGGGGCATACCAATTAATACCATGGTATAATTCAGAGGTTAGGAGCACAGCCTTTGAAGTCCAAAAAGATTAGAAGTCAAATATCAGCTCTACCTCTTACCTATTACTTAGCTTACTGTATGCTACCTTAGCTGTACACCCCTGAACAAGTTACTTGATCTTTCTCTGTGTCTTAGTTTCCTCATCCACGAAATAGAGATACCTACCTGGAGATTCTGAGGATTAAATAAGAGAGTGCATGCAAAGTGCTCTGCAGAGTTTTACAGATACACACACAGGGTTATATACTCAGTCTACTACATATATATGTACACTGAATTATAAAACATGACCTAAAAAAAAAAACCAAAAACATGACCTAGAAGGATATACACCAAGCCCATACACAATAGCAGTTGCTAGAGATGTCAAACAAAAGGAATTCCACTTTCATCTTTATTTCTTTTACTTTTTAAAAAAAGCATGAAAAACACTTATTCTTTGTGGAAGGAAACAGATGTGTTGGCAGTTTATCTTCCTATTTTCCAGTAGTTACTGCATTTTTTAAGGAAAGAAAAAAAACTAAAATGTCAAAACTAGAAAACAGCCTTAACTGAAAAAAAAGCAAGATGCAAAACAATGTACATGCTACCTCATAAAGAAAAAAACACATATGTATACACGTA
The DNA here is from genome assembly GCA_028646535.1 of Procyon lotor. NCBI lineage: Eukaryota > Metazoa > Chordata > Mammalia > Carnivora > Procyonidae > Procyon > Procyon lotor. The sequence continues at coordinate 69,678,824 of CM053615.1, forward strand.
TACATACACACACTTGCTTGTACTTACTTGTACACACCTAAACTGTTGTTTCTGGAGAGATCCAAAAGAAACACAACACTGGCTACCAATATGAGGAAGGGAACTGGGTGCTGGGGGCAGAGGTGGGAGGAAGACTTAACATTTACAGTCTTTTATACCTTTCAGTTTGGAAACATATGAATGTATTGCCTATATAAAAAAACTTAGAAACGTATTACCAGGGGCGCCTGGGTGACTCAGTGGGTTAAAGCCTCTGCCTTCAGCTCAGGTCATAATCTCAGGGTCCTGAGATTGAGCCCCACATCGGGCTCTCTGCTCAGCAGGGAGCCTGCTTCCCCCCCACCTCTGCCTGCCTCTGCCTACTTGTGATCTCTGTCAAATAAATAAAATCTTAAAAAAAAAAGAAAGAAAGAAAGAAAGAAAGAAAGAAAGAAAGAAAGAAAGAAAGAAAGAAAGAAAGAAAGAAAGAAACGTATTACCAGAAAGAATAGTCCTTCCAGAAGGTGGTACTGCGACAACTGGATTTCCACATGTAAAAGAATGAAACTGGACTCCTACCTCATAGCATCTACGAACATTAATTCATAAGGGATGAATGACCTAAATAGAAGAGCTAAAACTATGAAACTCTTAGAAGAATCTCTTAGAAGAATATATAGGGGTAAATCTTCTTGACCTTGGATTTGACTATGAAGTCTTAGATATACCTAAAGAATGAGCGATAGGGGCACCTGCATGGCTCAGTTGGTTGAGTGTCAGGACTCTCGATTTGAGCTCAGGTCATGATCTCAGGATTGTGACATCAGGCCCCACATCGGGCTCCATGCTCAGCATGGAGTCATCTTGAGATTCTCTCCCTCTCCTCCTCCCCCGCACTCACACGTGTGCTCTCTCCCTCTTTCTCTAAAATAAACAAATAAAATCTTATAAAAAAAAAAGATGAATGATAAAAGACAAGAATAGATAAACTGGACTTCATCAAAATTTTAAAAACCTGTGTGCATCTAAGGACATTATTAAGAAAGGAAAAAGACAACCAACCCACAGAATGGGAGAAAATACTTGGAAATCATCTATTTGACAGGGGTTTAATATCCAGAATGTAAGAAGAACTAAATCTCAACAAAAACATAAAAAACTCAATTTAAAAAATGGGCAAAAGGGATGCCTGGGTGGCTCAGTTGGTTAAGCGCCCAACTCTTGGTTTTGGCTCAGGTCATGGTCTTAGGGTGGTGAGGTCAAGCCCTGCCCCCAGCTCCCTGCTTAGCAGGGAATCTGCTTAGGATTCTTTCTCTCTCTCTTTCCCTCTGCCCCTCCCCTCATGCATACACACTCATTCTCTCTCTCTCTCTCAAATAAATAAACCAAAAAAAAAAAAAAAAAAATGGGCAAAAGACTTAAACAGGCGTATTTCCCAAGAAAATATACAAATAGTCAATAAGTACATTAAAAATGCTCAGTATCATTAGTCATTAGGGAAATAAATGCAAATCAAAAGTACAATGGGATAACACTTCACACATACTGGGGTAACTACAAGTTTTTAAAAATGAAAAAAGGAGTGCCTGGGTGGCTCAGTCGTTGGGCATCTGCCTTTGGCTCAGGTCCTGGGATTGAGCCCTGTGTCAGGCTCCCTGCTCAGCAGGAAGCCTGCTTCTCCCTCTCCCACTCCCCGTGCTTGAGTTCCCTCTCTCTCTCTGTCAGATAAATGGATAAAATCTTAAGAAAGAAAGAGAGAGACAGAGAGCGAGAGAAGAAAAGGGAAGGGGAGGAAAGGGGAGGCGAGGGGAGGCAGAGGAGGGGAGAGGAGAGGAGAGGAAGGGAAGGGAGGGGAAGGGAGGGGAGGGGAGGGGAGGGGAGAAAAAAAAAGAAAAAAGAGAAAAGATTAGAAAAGAAAAGAGAAAAGAGAAAGGAGAAAGGAGAAAAGAGAAAAAAGAGAAAAGAGAGAAAAGAGAAAAGGAAAGGAAAGGAATCAATCTACTATAAACTCCACCCTGAAATAAGCCAAACTATCCTTTAGGGAGGCCTGTCATCACCCTGCATTATACTGCCCTCCTTTCCCAATTGCTTTTTCCCAAATTACACTTTAATGTCGTGCTATCCACCTGTGGTAAGGGTCATTATAGGAACAGAGCTTGTCATCGTGTAGACTATAAACAAGATGCACAGGAAGCTATTATTAAACAGTTACCTTCAAGAAGGACCCAGGAGAGAAACATCTCTGCTCCCTCTATCAAGGATAGATGTGATTTCCTGAGAAGCTTGTGTTTGTTATCTTTTAGACTTGGTGAATTTTTTAGATGATCAGTTTCTATCTCTCAGTAGACTCCTTGAAAGCTCAGGGCTTAATCTTAAGGAAGTAATCTGGCCATCACAGCTTTTATTTTATATACAATTCTTACTTTTACTGCTGGCTCCATCTTGGTTTCCTATCTTTACATTCTCTTTGTCTCATTTTTCTTACTTATTCTATATGTAATTTATCTTGCTATATTGAATACACCTTTGTAAACCATTCTATATCCTTCCTGGAACAAATTAACATTTAAGATTTTATTTATTTATTTATTTGACAGAGAGAGAGATCACAAGTAGGCAGAGAGGGAGAAGCAGGCTCCTTGCTGAGCAGAGAGCCTGATGCGGGGCTCAATCCCAGGACCCTGAGATCATGACCTGAGCAGAGGTTTTAACCCACTGAGCCACCCAGGCACCCCACAAATTAACATTTTTGAAACTAATCACAGCACAGATTCCTGACGGACTCCATGATTCCCATATGTGAAATGTGCTAGAATTTACACCCACATATGTCTGGCTCTCCTAGCCCATAATGTCCCTTGAACTGCAAGTCAGCCCTGCTGACTGGCCCACATCCTCCAGTGCTGACCTGAAAGTAACAGTACACCATAAACTCAAAACATTACTGTGAAACCTTGCCAATCTCAAAAGCTGGTGAGTGTCTAGGGAATACATGTAAACTACCTAAGAAGCATCTTCAAACCGAGACCACCCACACTACCTTGAGTAAAGTAACAGCTATCTCCTGTCACTGCCACATCTGCAGTCCCAACTGAAGATTTAGAGTTGAGTCTCTAAGCCAAAGTCACTGCCTCTCATCTCTCCAGTTCAGCAGAAGCTTACATGTCCAAACCAAGCACACACAAAAATAAGTTCACAAAATCTCAAATAAAAATTTTATATAAGTCAGTCAACTACACACACAGTGGCCTCAGAGAGCCTAGCCTTGCCATGAAGGAAGACACACGGTCCTTTCTTCCAAAGCCCTTCACAGCTTTGTTCTGCTACTTAGTTGGTACTGCTTCAAAATAGTCTCTGAGACAAGATTCTCAATCTTACCCAATTTTAGGGCAAACTGTACCCCTCTCTCCCCATAATGCCCAATTAGTTCCTAATTCTTGAACAAATAGGGGTTCGTAGCCCCCTTTTTAGAAGACCCTATTTCCCTTCTCTACCTTTTCTTCAAGATACTCAGGGTTCCATTCTATTCTCTGCTCCTGTCTCTGTCCCCTCTTGTTCCTTAAATACACCGAGTTTTAAATTTTTGTGATTCTTTGTTTAGCTGACCTGCTAGCTAAAACATACCATTACCTTTATTTACTTTAACATACTAGTATTTATAAAATCGCTTGGCTTAAGAAATAAAAATCTACCTAAATTATTTTTTACATACCCTTTGTATAGAATTTTTCTTTTATTTTTGTCTAGAATTTCTACTATAATACAAATCACTGGGAAAGAGGAGCTGGAATCCAAAACGATAATAATATTCACACCCTTACAATCCAGAAGGAAACATCCATATCATTGGTCTAAGCCAGAGTTTCTCAGCCATGGCACTATCAATAATTCCTTCTTGTGGGGGGCTGCTGTCCTATCCGTTATAGGATGTTCAGCACCATATGTCTGTGTCTATACCCACCACACACCCATCGCAACTCCCTAGCTGTGATAATCAAAATGTCTCCAGACACTGCTAAGGATCCTCTCAGCGGCAAAATCACCCCAGCTGAGAATCAATGGTACAGACCTTTCTCCTGAGTTTACTACTACTAGAGCTATTGGTGTCTGGAGCACATTTGACAATCAAAAAATATTTGTTACCTAACCTTGCGAATTCAACAGATCTGGGCATCTCTACCTCAGTATCTTGACTTAGCAGCACCACAAACCCAGTACAGCCCAAACCGAATGCCCTTGCATTCTTTAATCTAGTTACAGTATTTACTAAGTAATCTATGCCAGAAACTGAGATTACACTGAATTCTTCTCTCTTCCTCATAACCTAGACCTAACCTGTCAACAGGTCCTAGTACAGCTTCTTCATCTCCTTTTAAAGTTTTTTGGTGTGTGTGTGTGTTTTAGTAATCTGTACACCCAGTGTGGGGCTTGAACTCATGACCCAGAGATCCAGCAGCATGCTTTTCTAACTGAGCCAGCCAGGAGTCCCCATCTCCTTTTAAACACCACAATCATTTGTCACTGACTTACTTTAAATTCTCATGTCACCTGGCCTACTGCTTCTATGACATTTTTGTCCATTCCAAACCATGGTCCACAAGTGCTGCCAAAACTGTATTTCTAAAATCTACTATCACAGTCCTCCTTAAAAATTTCTCAAGAGCACTCCTCTGTCTATGGCAGTGTTTCCAAAACTCTACTCAGATACCATCTTTATGATTTTTGTCATATTCCTACCACATACAACAGTATATCCCTGTAATAGTTTTCTTTGAATCTACTTTTCTTTTTAGTTAGCTACATCTTATTTTTTACGATTTTATTATTTGAGAGAGATGCACAAGTTGGGGAAGGGGAAGAGGGAGAGGAAGACTCCCCACCAAGCCAGGAACCCAACATGGGGCCCGATTCCAGGACCCTGAGATCACAACCTGAGTGGAAGGCAGACGCTTAACCCACCGAGCCACCCAGGCGCCCCAGTTAGCTACATTTTAAACAAATTCCCAAAGTCACAGTACGATTTGTTTTTCCCTAAAATTTAAAAGCATTTCAAAGTGTCTCTCCATTTACTACCTGAAAGATAAAAATCCAAGTTTATTAGCCTAGGCTTCCATGATTTGGCCTCTGCCTGCCTTCCCAGCACCACCTCCAGCCATACCAAACTACTTCAAGTTCCCTGAACCAGCTATGTTCTTTCAGATTAAGCTATACCATTGCATATGGTATTTGTTCTGCTAGCACATTCTTTCCTTCCTGTTTTGTCTACCTAAACACACTCTCCTCATCCTCTCACTACTCCTCCTTGGTGAAATCACCTCCAGTTCCAGTTAGATGCTGCTGTTAATATGTTTCCCAATATCCCGAACAGCCCTCTATTATGGCACCTTACACACCATGCAACAAACATTTATTTACCTTTCTATCTCCTTCACTATATTGAGAGCCCCTCACAGAGTAGTATCAGATTCTGTCTCTAGCACTGATAGGGAACAGTACTTGACACAAGGACATCTGAAGAGATATTTGTTGTAGAACAGTATACAATTAGATTCAACAAACCTTAACTATTTGTCCATCACACACAAGACAGTGTTCTAAGACTATGGAGAACACAAAAATAGATATGATCCTGGCCTTCAAGAAGCTTGTAATCCAATGGTGGATACAGACATATTTGCTATCATACAACACAGAGTGGTAAAAAGGAGCAAGGAGGTGCTATAGGACAAAAGTCAGTATAGAAAAAAAAAAAAAAGGAATTATTAATTATTATTTTTTTTTTTTTAAGGAGGCTCCAAGCCTAGCATGGAGCCCAGCCTGGGGCTTGAACTCATCATCCTGAGATCAAGACCTAAACTGAGATCAAGGGTCGGATATTTAAAAAATAAAAATAAAAAAGATATTTAACCAACTGAGCCACCTAGGTGCCCCAAAAGTGAGAATTTTTAGTAGCAAATAAATGCAGATATATACTGCACTGAGTCACTGTGGCAAAACCCACATAAACTTCAAGTCCTGCTCTGCTATTTGTTCTGCCACACAAAAGGATCATGTAAATGATAGAATGGGCATGAAGGTACTCTGAAAACTGTAAGCATCTATGTACATGCTAATCATTGCTAATAATTCTGACTCGGGAATCCAGGAGCCCTGCATGGAGAAAGTGGCATTTGAGGCAGAACTTTAAGGGGACATGGAGGATATTGAATAGAGAAATCAGAAATGGTAGTTACAGATGTAAATCGTGGACCCAGACAACCTAGGTTTGAATCCCAGCTCCTCCACTTACTAGCTGTGTAACTGTGGAAAGATACTTATAACCTGTCTGTGCTTCAGTTACTTATCTATAGAATGGGGCAAATATTAGTACCCAACTCATAGAGTATTAAGTGAGTTATTATTTGTGTTATGTAAGTATTAAAAAAAACTAGGTGATAGAAACAGACTGAGCAAAAACAAAGACAGAGAAAAGTACAGGGCATGTTGTCAGAAGGGAGCAGTCCATGGAAGGTAATGGAAGGTAACAAGAAAAGTGAGTGGAAGATATACCTAGAAGAGCATGCTATTTGTCATCCTACCAAAACAAAACAAAAAACAAACAAACAAAAAACACCAGCTATTAACTGTATCAGAAAGAGTCTAGGGGCGCCTGGGTGGCTCAGTGGGTTGAAGCCTCTGCCTTCGGCTCGGGTCATGATCTCAGGGTCCTGGGATTGAGCCCCGCATGGGGCTCTTTGCTCGGCGGGGAGCCTGCTTCCCCCTCTCTCTCTGCCTGCCTCTCTGCCTACTTGTGACCCCTCTCCCTCTGTCAAATAAATAAATATTAAAAAAAAAAGAGTCTGCACAAGAAGCTTTCCAACTTAATTTATTGAGTAGGTGCACATCCTCAGGTAGATCATACACTCTATGAAGCTCAGTATACCCTCAGTAAAGTAAGAAGGGTATGGAACTAGAAGAACTCTGATTCTCTCTTAGCTCTGAATTTCTAGAAAAGGGACTAGGGAGTCATTAGAGATGTGCACCTTCCAACAGAACAGCCACATGTAACTGCTGAACACCTGAAATGTGGCTAGTCCAAATTGGGATGTGTCATAAATGTAAAATATACACATTTCACAGACAGTACCCCCCAAAAGGCAAAATATTAATAATTTTATATTGATTACAAGTTGCAACTAGGTTACATAAAATATTACTAAAATTAATTTCAACTGTTCCTTTCTATTTTTTTTTAAATGTGGCCATTGAAGGTTCATCTTTCTGAGCATTTTATTTCTACCAGACAGCACTGTTGTAGACTGTTTCGTAAGACATAGAGGAATGTGATTCTGTCACCCAAAAGACAAACAAAATACCAAGTACTATCAGAAAGGGTCTTGAAAACACTGACAACACTCTTCTAGCCTATACAATACCATAGTATGTCCCTTACTGCCACATTGTGGTTAGTTTTCCTTACAGTACCTGAAAAAGATACAACGAAAAACCAAACAATCTGTGTTTGATCAATGAAACCCAGCACTATGGGTTTATGAATGATCAATGAAACAAGCACTAAGGTGAGTGACTAGACTAACGGATTGTAAGTCTGGAAGGATAAAGACTACCATATATGATGAGAATCTATAAAATCAGATAGAGTCTGGGGTGTCTGGGTGGCTCAGTGGGTTAAAGCCTTTGCCTTCAGCTCAGATCATGATCTCGGGTCCTGGGATTGAGCCCCACATTGGGCTCGCTGCTCGGCGGGGAGCCTGCTTCTCCCTCTCTGCCTACTTGTGATCTCTCTCCCTCTGTCAAATAAGTAAATAAAATCTTTTTAAAAAATCAGAGTGTGGAATGAGGAAGTGTAAAAGGCTACTCACTAAATCTCAGGAAAAAAGCAAAGGAGAATTTTTTGAAGTCTTATGGAAGCATTTCAAGCAAGGTACAACTTTGCTGAGCAAGTAGCCTTATATGAAGAACTCAGAAATGGCTCAGACTAAACATAAAAGTGAATCCAAAAAGATTACATAAACTATTAATTCATAAAAGTTGTTATTATGAAATTGCACAATTTCTTGTGCAATTTCTTTACCTACATGTCATCTTTAAGAACTGTCCAAGAGATCGAACAATCCCCAAATTATAGAACCCTTCCCCCACCAAAATTCTTAACTACTCAATACATCTGCCTTTTATCATTCATTCTTCCATTTGGCCAGATACGGAATTTCTATCTCCTATGATCCTCTCTGAAATCTTTACTGGGGATGAGAGCCACTTGAGCTCTTTTTTAAGAAAGGTTATGTTTTGGCCCACTCACTTTCATATATTTCATCTTTATTCCTACAGTTATGCAAATTCAATCCAGTACTAATGATTTGACCACTTCCAATTTAGATATAGAGAAATCATAATTAGATGTAGAACATCCTATGCACTCAGTTCACTTAGTACCTACAACTCCTACTCAAATTAAAAACACAGGTGAATTGCTGTCGTCTTTTCTACCAGACCAAGTCTTTCCCATAATGACCATTAAGTGGCTCCAATGATTTTTCTTCCTCTGATCTTTAATTTTGGCTCTAAAGCTTCAGAAAAGGTGCTCCTGGAATATTTTCTTGGCTTATCTAATTTTAGTTTCTATTTCATGCCAAGAAGTAGAAACAAAATTAAATTTCTTTAAAAATACACCAGACATGAACAGCACAACTAAATTCAGCTGATAAAACCATTTCCAAGACAAAGAAAAGCCTCTACTTATAGAGAAAAACTCAGAATTGTTTTTTTCACACTATTTACCCAGAAGATTAAAAAAAAAAGTTTATTAAGAAACAAATATACAGGGACGACTGGGTGGCTCAGTCAGTTAAGCGTCTGTCTTCCACTCGGGTCATGATCCCGGGGACCTGGGATTGAGTCCCGCATCTGGCTCTTTGCTCATTGGAGAGCCTGCTTCTCCCTCTGCCTGCTGCTCCCCCTGCTGTTCCCTCTCTGACAAATAATTAAAAATCTTAAAAAAAAAAAAAAAGAAAGAAAGAAAGAAAGAAAAGAAAGAAACAGATTATAATGGAATACCATGCAGCCATCAAAAAAGAAATCTTGCCATTTGCTACATGTAGATGAACTAGAGGGTATTATGCTAAGCAAAATGAGTCAATCAGAGAAAGACAATTATCATATGGTCTCTCTGATATGAGGAATTTGAGAGGCAAGGTGGGGGGTCATGGGGGCCAGGGAGGGAAAAAAATGAAAAAGGTGGGACCAGAGAGGGAGACAAACAAACCAGGGGGGAGGGAGTGGGGAATAGGGTGGCTGGGTTATGGACACCAAGGAATGTACGTGCTATGGTGAGTGCTGTGAATTGTGTAGGACTGATAATTCATAGACCTGTACCCCTGAAGCAAGTAATACATTATATGTTAATATAAATAAATAAATAAATAAATAAATAAATAAATAAATAAATAAATAAAATTTATTTAGCGGGGAAAAAAACAGATATACACAAGTACAGCCCAATAGTGTTGCAAAGGGAAATGAAATGGTTTAATACCTCTATTTCCTTAAGATGGGAAGGAAATCCAATGTTTATCAAACTAAGAGATCAAAGAAAATCCAATCCAACTGATTATCTTCCAAATCATATAGCCAATCTCAAGCTAATATCAAGACACACTGTAATAATAAGCAACATTTTATTCATTAAAAACACAAAGCTCAAAATGGCTTTACTTGTCCTAAAAAACAGAAAATTCCACATCAAATCACTGATTCGAGAAAATCAACTTGATCTATGGAATTAACAATGCTACCAAAAGACATCTTGTTAGTTTTCCATGAATTAGGTCCCAATGTTGGATGTATCCTCAGTGCATATAAACAGAAGGAAGGCACAAAACTAATGTCTGAAGGACTCAGATGCACATAAATAAAAGCTACATTGCTGGGGTGCTTGGGTGGCTCAGTGGGTTAAAGCCTCTGCCTTTGGCTCAGGTCATGATCTCAGGGTCCTGGGATCAAGCCCCCCATCAGGCTCTCTGCTCAGCGGGGAGCCTGCTTCCCCCTTTCTCTCTGCCTGCCTTTCTGCCTACTTGTAATCTCTCTCTGTCAAATAAATAAAATATATTTTTTAAAAATGGTACATTGCTGGGGCGCCTGGGTGGCTCAGTCGTTAAGCATCTGCCTTCGGCTCAGGTCATGATCCCAGAGTCCTGGGATCGAACCCCACATCCGGCTCCCTGCTCGGCAGGAAGCCTGCTTCTCCCACTACCATTCCCTCTGCTTGTGTTCCCTCTCTCGCTGTGTTTCTCTCTGTCAAATAAATAAAACCTTTAAAAAAAAAAAAAGGTACATTGCTAGTATTGGTTTTGTCCTCATTTTAATCAAAGTATCCTATTAAAAGGGGGAAAATGCACAAGAATGACTCCCCATTATATGGCACATATAATTAACATGTAAGTACAATTAAGTTACATCAGTAAGAGCTGGTGTGACCTTAAACATTTTGCATATTTGTTGACTGATGTTAAGTATCAACTTCTGTATGAACAGAGCAAAAGAAAAAACCAGTAATCTCTTCCTTGAGAAAGAATTTACAAAAATAAATTGCTTTACGTCCACAGACTAAAGGGGGAAAAAAAAACAACTACCAACAGTCTGTCCACTAACCACACAGCAAATCAAAGTTAACTGAACAAGTAAAAGAGGTACTAGCACTGACCACTGAACACTGTCAAGACACCTAAGTGCTGTACATGAAAACACTTCTCAGAAAAGCAATATACCAAAAACTTACATTCCTTTTCTCTTACATTCATTCCTTCACCCCACATACTAGGCATTAGCAAGGAAAACTCCTGTCCTTTGGGAAACCAAGAAAAGGACATCTTCAGTTAAGAAAGACTTATGAGTGACTCAGTTAGTTGGTTAAGCGACTGCCTTCGGCTCAGGTCATGATCCCGGAGTCCTGGGATCGAGTCTCACGTTGGGCTTCTCGCTCAGCGGGGAGTGTGCTTCTCCCTCTGACTCCTCCCCTGGCCGTGCTTTCTCTTTCATTCTCTCTCTCTCTTTCTCCAATAAATAAATAAAATCTTTTTAAAAAGGCGGAGGATTCTAAGGAAACAACTTACGAGGCATAAAAGTATTTGTACTGAGGGCCTACTACTTTATCCACTAAAATTAGCTCAACAACGTACTGGAAAATGGGTTCCTATCTGAATTAACAGAACTAAAGCCACACTCGTAACAAGCGAGTGGGACGAGGCGCACGGAAAGAGGAGCGTGCCGACCTTCTCTGACAGCCCTACTAGACCGCTCTGGCCCACAGCCTTCCCCTTCCGCAGGGACCTAAACACACTGGGGCCGCGTTCCGGGAGCTGGCGGCATCTCCTGTCAGACGCCGGCCACCCCGCGCTCCTGTCACCTCTAGG
>CM053615.1:69690713-69713037 GCA_028646535.1 Procyon lotor
CCTGATGTGGAGTTCAATCCCAAGGTCCTGGGATCATGACCTGACCTGAAGGCCCGACTGACTGAGCCACTCAGGTGCCTCTGGAGATTTTATTTTAAATTTTATTTACTTGACAGAGAGAGAGACAGCGAGAGAGGGAACATAAGCAAAGAGACTGAGAGAGGAAGCAGGCTTCCCACTGAGCAGGGAGCCCACTGCAGGGCTGGATCCCAGGACCCCAGGATCACGACCCAAAACGAAGGCAGACACTTAACAACTGAGCCACCCAGGCACCCCTAAAATTTTATTTTTTATTTTTATCTTTTTTAAAGATTTTATTTATTTGACAGAGAGAGACACAGTGAGAGAGGGAGCACAAGCAGGGGGAGTAGGAGAAGGAGAAGCAAGCTTCCCACAGAGCAGGAAGCCCAATGCAGGCTCAATCCCAGAACCCTGGGATCATGACCTGAGCCAAAGGCAGATGCTTAATGATTAAGCCACCCAGGCATCCCGCGAAGATTTTATTTTTAAGTGATCTCTACACCTGACATTGGGCTTGAACCCACAACCCAAAGATCAAGAGTCAAATGCGCTATAGACCGAGCCAGTCAGGCACCCCTAAAATTAAACAAACTGCAAAGTTTGTTGCAGGATTAATGATGCTCACAAGCATACATTTCTTCATTTATTCAACAAATAGTTACATAGCACTTATAACATGAATGAGACAGATATGATCCTTGCCCTCATGGAGCTTACAGTCTTACAGAGACAAACAAAATACATATAAAGGAGCAAATCCTAATTGCAAAGTGTGATTAGTGCCTAAAAGGGAAAGTAGGGTACTGTAAGAAAAATGGAGTGTAAAAGGCCCACTTTAGGTTGGCAATATAGTAGAGATAGAGTTCGAACTCTAGCACCAGCTGGCCAGGGTTCAAGTCCAGGCTCCATTACTCATAGTGTGACTTTGGCAAAGTTATTTATCCTTTCTGTACTCTAGTTTTCTCAGCTTCTGTATGGAGATAACTGTCCTCATATTGTATGCAGATGATAAGATTAACACCTTATAGGCTTATCTTAAGGTTTAATAGAGTTAGTAGTATATAGAAAGGGCTTAAACGATATCATGTACAGAGTGAGTACAATGTGAATGGTAGCTCTTAGTATTATGTGGACAGGAAAGGCCTTTCCGAAGAGGTAACATTTAAGATTTTAGGGGGAAAAAGTGTAAGGATGACATGTTCAGAATTTCTTGGAGAAAAAATTCCAAATGAGGAAAAGATACTATTGTTTTTGACTTTTTAAAATTATTTATACAGTCCTCTTTAGAAAGCTGGCAATTCACTTTTCAGCTTTGAACCTCAGTAAGTGGAAATTAATCCCACTCAAGATACTTTATCAGAACTGGGAAGGAAGGCAAGTAAGGAGATAGACATGACCGTTCTTTACAAATTGTAATATGCTTGAAAGGGACATGTCATCAGCATCATTGCTTCCCTTGCTGATAAGTCAGTGAACAGATAGGTAATGAAAGTGGATGGTATCACAAGTGACAGTCCTCACATTACCAAACTCTCTGGTAAACTCCCCCCTGTAGCCCCACCTCATTCAGTAAACCTCACTCTTGATACACACAGCAGAGAGAAATAAGGGACGCATCCTTCAGAGTGTCGGGTGACCTCTTAGATGATAGACACATTGGTCATTTATTTTGCTGACTGGAACATATTCTTAGTCTTCTTTTGGCAAAGGACGAAATCTAGGCTCCTGGTTCTGCCATTTATGTAGGCTAATCATTTTAAGTTCTCTGGGCCTCCATTTCCATTTTATTTATTTATTTATTTTTATTTTTTAAAGATTTTATTTATTTATTTGACAGAAAGAGAGAGAGAGAGATCACAAGTGGGCAGAGAGGCAGGCAGGGGTGGGGGGAAGCAGGCTCCCTGCTGAGCAGAGAGCCTGATGTAGGGCTCAATCCCAGGACCCTGAGATCATGACCTGAGCCGAAGGCAGAGGCTTCAACCCACTGAGCCACTCAGGTGCCCCTTTCCATTTCCATTTTAAATACAGATCTCAAAAGTTCCTTCCAGCAATTTCTAAAATGTGATTTCTAGTATAAAGCATAGGTCTCACAAAGAAAAGTAGTCATTATTTTGCCCACAAACCTTTTCCAGTTTTTCTTATGTGAAACTGCAGTTTGGCACCTTGAAATGGAGCCAGCCAAAAGACACAGGGTCCCTCAGAGCATTCTGCAACTCTGAGCAGAAATCTCCATCTAGATGTGCATGGACATGTGGCAGAGCCAATCTACTCCTAGTTTTATTTCCTGAAGGAGAGCAGAATTACTGAATACTCCTTTTTTTTTTTTTTTTTTTGAGATTTTATTTATCTGGGGGCACCTGAGTGGCTCAGTGGTTCGGCCTCTGCCTTTGGCTCAGGTCATTATCTCAGGGTTCTGGGATAGAGTCCCGCATTGGGCTCTCTGCTCGGCAGGGAGCCTGCTTTCCCCTCTGCTTCTGCCTGCCTCTGTGCCTACTTGTGATCTCTTTCTCTTTGTCAAATAAATTAATAAATAATCTTAAAAAAGTATTTTATTTGTGAGAGAGACAGAGATAACAAGAGAGAGCACAAGCAGGGAGCAGAGGGAGAAGCAGGCTCCCTGCTGAGAAGGGAGCCTGACACAGTGCTCAATCCCAGGACCCTGAAATCATGACCTGAGCCGAAGACGGATGCTTAACCAATTGAGCCACCCAAGTGCCCCCAGAATTACTGAATATCCCTAAAACCCTCTGTGGAAGACAGCAGTGGAGATTTTTCTAATAGTATGGGAACTCACAAAGACTCCAGGTGTTTGAAACAGGGTAGTTGAGCTGTGAGGAGAGCGGCAGACCTCAAATTCCACTTTGTCAATAAATTCCTATTATAATTTCAAGAATTGGTATTCAAGGTATTTTCATCCCTATTTTAGAGATGAGGAAACTGGAGCTCAGAGAAGTTAATGAACTTGCCAAGTGTCAGGGTTATATGGTTAGTGCTGGAATCTGGATTTGAACCCAAGCATGTCTGTTTGGTTCCCATTAGGGTACCATGGCTCTACTCTTGAGGAGCTCTTGTGGTCTCTTTCCTTAGCTTTTTCTTCTATTTCCTAGGACACAGCAATTGGTTTCAGTCTTCCTAAATGATTGTGGGGTTCCTGGAACATAGGCATAAGTAAGTCACCGCTCCATTTTTAGGAGAGCTGCAGGGGACCTATGGTTATGGAGACCAAAGGTAAGGCAAATGAGCAGTCTAACTCAGGACCGGTGTCTAAACTTCATTTATAGCTAGAAATAACATTACACTCTACAGAAGACCAACTCTTGTGCCAGCCACTGGGCACTGAGCCCTTTATATTCATTAACTCATGTACTCCTCACCATAACCTTGTGACAGAAATCTTAATAGCTCCATTTTCCCAGATGGGTGACACTGAGGCCCAGAGAAAAGTAACTTCCCCGAGAATACTCTCGTTGGTGAACTTTTTATTCCTTGCACTTTTTGCAAATGTACCCAGTTATTTTTGTTTCATCTCTCTAAGTTAGACTGTAAACTTGAGGCCAGAGGCCACATTTGGTTCAGCATAGTGCCTGCCATAGTCACTAACGCTAATTATGGAATGAGTCAGCTATTTAAGGCACCAAAGGTTGAAGTGGCCTAAGGACCACGAAGGGAGATTTCACACCTAGAAAAGCATCTTTAACTCCCCCTTTCAGAAACCATTTCCAACAGCTCTTGGAACTGAAAATATCCTAGCCCTGATTCCAAAGGAATGTGGATCGTGCAAGTGGACACCCAGCCCCCGGCATTTCGCTTTTAAATCGTTTCCAAGTAGCCCTGGCTTATTTACCCCGCCTGGGAGGAACGGCCCCAGGGAAGGCCAGCCAGTTTGGTTCCCCAGACACACCTCCCTGGCCGACACTCAGGGAGGACGAGGAGGAGCTAACGATCCGGTTCCTAGGGCGCGCCCTGGAGGCCGGGTCCTGGTAGCCGAGAGCTGGAGAGCGGTTGGCCGCCCCGCTCTTCCGGGTTTGGGGGAGGGGCGAGGATCCAAGCCCCGCCCACGTTAGGGGCGGAGCCACAGCCGGGACCGTCCTTAGCTGCCGCAGGTAATGCGGTGCGGGTCTGGGATTCTCGGGGCGGTGGGTCTCACTCTATCCTGGGCGGGGGCGGTCCCATCCTGTAGGGTACTGGGCCCCTGCCGAGTGGAGAGCCCTGGGGAGGGCGCGATCGGGCTCCGGCCCAGCCACATTGACGGAAAGGAACCAGCCTGTGCTCTCTCGATCCAGACTCCTGTCCTCTATCGCTGCCACGCGGGGATGGGACTGGGGGATGGGACTGGCAGGGGTGGCTGTAGGAAGTCCCCGCCCAAAAGAAGTTTACCCCACTGGGTTTTGGGGACCGCGGCCAGGGGCTTAGGCCAAAGGTTGGATTTATCCATTTATCTCCCAGGAATCTCATCCATTTTCTTTCTTCATTCACTCATCACTCACTTCTACTCTAAGCCGAGCCCATTGGTAGGTTCTCTGAATGAATCTGAGAGGCCCAGCTCTGTTAGAATTTAGCGTAGAACCTAATCCAGAGACCCTTAAATAGATAATTACCTTCAGGGTGATCCTTGCAATGATGGTGGCTGGATAACCTTCAGAGGCAGAAGGAAGTAACTTGAGGATGTAAATGGAAAGCAACAAATCAGGGAAGGTTACACTGAGAAGGCGGGAGGCAGGGGGGCGTTTGAACTGGGCTTTGGAGGTTCACTGGGAGATTCTTTTTTTTTTTTTTTTTTTTTTTTTAAAGATTTTATTTATTTGACAGAGAGAAACACAGCGAGAGAGGGAACACAAGCAGAGGGAATGGTAGCGGGAGAAGCAGGCTTCCTGCCGAGCAGGGAGCCCAATGCGGGGCTCGATCCCAGGGCCCTGGGATCTGACCTGGGCCGAAGGCAGACGCTTAACGACTGAGCCACCCAGGCGCCCCTCACTGGGAGATTCTTAGTTTACAAGAAGGGAAGAGACCTTTCAGGTAGGGGAGGTACCACAAGGTCCAAGATATGAAAGGGCCTACCATGTTAGAAACGACAAATAAAGCAAGAATAGCTCACTATAGGGGCTATAGTGGCTCACTATATAGTGGCTCAGTGGGTTAAAGGCTCTGCCTTGGGCTCAGGTCATGATCTCAGGGTCCTGGAATCGAGCCCTGCATCAGGCTCTCTGCTCATCAGGGACCCTGCTTCCTCCTCCCTCTCTGCCTGCCTCTCTGCCTACTTTTGATCTCTCTCTCTCTCTCTCTGTCAAATAAATAAATAAATAATCTTAAAAAAAAAAAAGAAGAGCTCGCTATAGCAAGAAACTGTGGAGCTGAGTTCTTTTTTTTATTTTTTTATTTTAAAGATTTTATTTTTTTTTTATTTGACAGAGAGAAACACAGCGAGAGAGGGAACACAAGCAGAGGGAATGTAGCGGGAGAAGCAGGCTTCCTGCCGAGCAGGGAGCCCGATGTGAGGCTTGATCCCAGGACCCTGGGATCATGACCTGAGCCGAAGGCAGACGCTTAACGACTGAGCCACCCAGGCGCCCCTGGAGCTGAGTTCTTGAGAAAATGGTTGAGTCTGGAAGGCTTTCAATGCCACGCTAAGGCCAGGATTTATCCCAGACTTTAGTATTTCCCAGCCTTTTAAAATATTTTGTTTGGGGTATCTGGGTGGCATAGTCCATTAAGCCTCCAACTCTTGGTTTCCAGCTGGAGTGGGATCTCTGGAGTGTTGGGATCCAGCACCCACCTCAGGCTACAAGCTGAGTTGGCTTGGGAATTTCTCCTTCTCCCTCTGCTCCCCTCCCAAATAAATTAAATCTTTAAAAAATAAATAAAATAAAATAAAATAAAATAAAATAAATAAAATATTTTTTCTTTTGGCGTGCCTGGCTGGCCCAGTTGGAAGAACATGTGACTCTTGATCTCCGGATCATGAGTTTGAATCCCATATATGGTGTAGAGATTATTAAAAGAAATAAACCTCAAAAAAATAAATAAAACAAAATATTTTATCTTTTTAAAAAATATTTTACTTATTTGACAGAGAGAGACACAGCGAAAGAGGGAACACAAGCAAGGGGAGTGAGAGAGGGAAAAGCAGGCTCCCGCCGAGCAGGGAGCCAATGAGGGGCTTGAACCCAGGACCCTGGGATCATGACCTGAGCTGAAGGCAGATGCTTAATGACTGAGCTACCCAGGCACCCCAAAATATTTTATCTTTTTTTTTTAATATTTTATCTTTTGATGAGTGTGAATATTTTATGCCCTCTGAAATAAAAACTTTTTTTTAAGATTTTGTTTATTTGACAGAGAGAGAGATCACAAGTAGGCAGAGAGGCAGACAGAGAGGGAGGGGGAAGCAGGCTCCCTGCTGAGCAGAGAGCCCAATGCTGGGCTTGATCCCAGGACCCTGAGATCATGATCTGAGCCAAAGGAAGAGGCTTTAACTCACTGAGCCACCCAGGCACCTCTGAAAAAAAAATTTTTTTAAAGATTTTATTTATTTATTTGACAGAGAGAAATCACCAGCAGGCAGAGAGGCAGGCAGAGAGAGAGGGGGAAGCAGGCTCCTGGTTGAACAGAAAGCCTGATGTGGAGCTCTATCCCAGGACCCTGAGATCATGACCTGAGCTGAAGGCAGAGCCTTTAACCCACTGAGCCACCCAGGCGCCCCAAGATTTTATTTATTTATTTGACAGAGAGCGAGCACACAAGTAGGGGGGGCAGCAGGTAGAGGGAGAAGCAGGCTCCCCACTAAGCAGAGAGCCCTCAGTGCAGGGCTCAATCCCATGACCTGAGCTGAAGGCAGACACTTAACCAACTGAGCCACCCAGGTGCCCCCCTAAAAATTGTTTTGATATATGCCCCTTCTCCATGAAAATCACAGATACACAGAAAACTTTAACCGAAAAACTTCTAGAATTGTGTTAAAAAAGTTGTGTTATATTTGCCTCCCAAATACAAATTTATATCAAAGGTTTGGTAATGCTTATTCGAATTAATCAGGCCCTAGAAATTGGCACTTCAAGAGGAAAGTTTTTAAGGAAGGAAGTGACCTGATTTGTTCTGTGTTTTAGGTGGAAGACAATCATAAATGTCTAAAAAGTGCCTTTCTTTCTTATGCATAGGACACCATGAAGCTGCTTCCAGTCTTGGAGCCTGGAGACAAGCCCAGGAAAGCAACATGGTCTGTAAGGAAGGATTCAGACAGAGGAAAACAGGAGTTTTTGTTTCATTTTAAGTCGTTTACTAACATATTTGATCATCTATGAAAAAGGGGAGAGATGAAACTGTCTGTAGTTGCTGGTAATTAGACTCAAACTGTCTGGAAAGGTCTTCAGAGGAAAGATAGTGGGGCAATAATTATCGCAGAGCAGATGTTGATTTTATTAAAATCCATTTACTAGGAAGAGTAAGGCACTGACCATCTGGCAGCCTCAGCGCCAACACTGTGTCGTCCCTCAAGCTGTGACTCACTTTTCAGATTTTCAGGGAAGTGGATTTGGATTAAACTGGCCTTACTGTTTCTCAGCTGCTGGCTCAACCAACCCTTTATTCAGCCAACACAGGGGCAGCTGCCGGGTAGGTGCTGCAGGTACAAAGGCGGATGGTCTCAGCGCCATAGGGGCTGCCCTGAGCCAGTGATAGTGAGGGAATGTGGTCAGCACCGAAGCAGGGCTCGCAGAAGGCTGTAGGGAGGAGGCAGTGCTTCTGTAGGACCTTTTTTTTTTTTAAAGATTTTATTTATTTATTTGACACAGAGAGAGGTCACAAGCAGGCAGAGAGGCAGGCAGAGAGAGGGGGAAGCAGCCCGCCGAGCAGAAAGCCCGATGTGGGGCTCGATCCCAGGACCCTGAGATCATGACCTGATCCGTAGGCAGAGGCTTAACCCACTGAGCCACCCAGGTGCCCCGCTTCTGTAGGACCTTGGAGGAGAGTCTTCTGGTTTGTCTTCCCTGTGTCCACATACATCTGATCCTGGCATTCCCTGGTTTTGTTTTATTTTATTTTATTTTATTTTATTTTATTTTATTTTATTTTATTTTATTTTTTAAAAGATTTTCCTTACTTATTTGACACAGAGAGAGAGAGAGATCACAAGCAGGCAGAGAGGCAGGCGGGGAGGTTGGGAAGCGGGCTCCCCGCCGAGCAGGGCGCCCAATGCGGGGCTCGATCCCAGGACCCTGAGATCATGACCTGAGCCGAAGGCAGAGGCTTAACCCACTGAGCCACCCAAGTGCCTCGCATTCCCTGGTTTAAAACTCTTTATGCCTCTCTGATCTTTTTTTTTTTTTAAGGATTTTATTTTTTCATTAGAGAGAGAGAGTGTGTGTGAATATTCCAGCAGTGGGGAGGGGCAGAGGGAGAAAGAGAAGCAGACTCCCTGCTGAGCAGGGAACCCAACACAGGGCTCAACCCCAGGATCCTGAGATCATGATCCAGGTCAAAGGTAGATGCTTAACCGACTGAGCCACCCAGACACCCCCTGTGCCTCTTTGATCTTAAGGTAAAACCAGAGTCCTTAAAATGAGGACCTTGCATGATCTGTCCCTGCCTGTCTTTCCAACCTCAAGTACCCTAACTCATCCTTTGTTCTCTCTCTGTTCTTTAACATGCCTTGCCCTGCAAACTCCAGTACTGTGTGTGCTGGTGTCTACCTAGGTCACTCTTTCCCTCCATCTTTCATCCCTCTCTTTGTCCAGCTGACTTATACTCCTCCTTCAGAGCTCAGTTCAAATGGTGCTTCTTCAGGAAGCTTTCTCTGACCACCTCCTTCTCCCACCTCTCCTTACCCAGGGTAAGGTCCCCTTATGATATGTTGTCATACAGTATATCCCTTGTACTCCTTTACATCACAATTAAAATAAAATGGATATTTGTGAAATTATCCATTTAATGTTTCTCTTCCCAACTAGTCTGTAAAGGCTCTGAAGACAGGAATTTTTTTGTCTTATTCACCGGGCATCTGGGTGGCTGTGTGCTCTTGGGTGAGTTATTTAACCTTTCTAAGTCTTGGGCCCTCAGCTGTAAAAAGCAGATGATAATAGTACTGTCCTCAAATGGGGTTTTGTGCAGATTAAGGGAAACCAGGATTGTAAGGAAGTTAGCCACAGGCATGATACATTGTTGGTAATCATTCAGGTGAAAATAAGAGGTGTGAATCTCGTTATCAGAAGAGAGATTTGGAAAAGAAATAGAGAATTGGAAATCACTGATGAATATATAGGGGAGCAGTAGCTGAAACCATCAGAGAAGACAAACTTGATAGGGTAAGTGAATGGAAACTGGGAGGGGAAGAGAATCCAGGGATATTAAGCCTCAGGAGACAGCTGGTGGGGAAGGATTCAGAGCACAAAAACCAAAGAGCATCCAGAAAGACGGGTAGAAAACCCAAAGGAAGGGATGGGGGGAACCAGGTAAGGAGAAAGGAGAGAAGGAAGGACGAGTCAGGACCACCAGATGCCAGAAAGGTCAAACAGGACAGGGCCTGAAAAACAGCTACAGAATTTTCTTTTCCAACCAGGAAGTTTGAAGTGTGTTCTTACAGTCACATTCAGAATAACTTTAGAGAATGAGATGGATGGATTGTGTATTTGATTTTTTTTTTCAAAGTCCTAGCTCTGGCTTCCATCCGGTCAAGCTTTATGGAATAATTTGGGAAAGCCCTTTAAATCAGTACCTTCTGGAGGGTATTCCTGGACAATGCATCTCAGGCTTGTGGCTAAAGAGCGTTAGGGCTGTAGGTTCCCGTGTGAGTGTATCCAAAGCTCTAGCCACCATTTATGGAGACCTTCCCTGCACTGGTTATGAGACCTTATCTTACCCTTCCCAGGTAAGAACTACAGCCGTCCTCATTTTACAAACGAGGAAACAAAGGAAGATTTAGAAAGGTTAAATGACTTCCAAAGGATCACGCATCTCGAAAGCATCTGACCTAGGGCTTGAATCTGGTCTGCCTGAATTCACAAACCACGCTCACGATTCCTATCTCATGCCAGGACACACCACTGAACTTTTCTGGCTGTCAATTTCCCTGTCCATCCAATGGGGACTAATCCAGGGCATCCCCATTAGGTTAATGTGTGACGAAGTAGTGACAAAACTGAAAAGTCAAAGGTTAAGTGCAAATGCAAGATACTATGATTAATCAGGGAAATACCACTTTGCCGGATACAACTTTGTGTGTGTGTGCGTGTGTGTAAGAGCCCTCATTCTGGGAGAGTATTTAATGAGGAGTGGAAAAAACACACTGGTGCCCAGGTCTCCTGAATACATCCTCCCTTTGGCAGGTACACCTTGACCCCCCCTGGAGAGAGCCCCTGTGCTCGGGTTGGCCACAGCTGTTCATATTTACCCCCAGTCGGTGACGCCAAGAGCGGGAAGGTCTTCATTGTTGGGGGAGCAGATCCACACAGGAGCTTCTCAGATGTGCACATCATGGATCTGGGTAAGACCAGCAGCTGTGGGGCGGGTGCCCTGCAGCCGGAGAGCAGAGCCTGTCCTGCTGGCTGTGACCAGAGCATTTGTAAGAACACCAGCTCAGACCAGGCGGCAGGGTTCTCCTCTAAGAAAATGAACATCACTGAGAAGTCCCTGAGGTCTCAGCAAACCTCTGGAACACATCTACCCAACCAGTACCTTCTTTTGGAGCGGTGGGGGAAGCACAGAGTCTATTTAGAGCCCTAGACATCCAGCCATTCCTTCATCAAATATTCCTCAGGGAGACATTGATGGCTCCACCTTCTCTTCCATCCACATATCCAATTATTCACCAAGTCCTAAGTGTCTCTATCTTCACCCATGTCTGTCCATTTCCCCTCCTACTACTGCAGTCCAAACATTATTACTTCTCCACTAGACATTCCAACAGCCTCTTCTCTGGTCTCCCTGCTTCCAAGTTTACTCGTGTACAGAGCATTTTCTATACCTAGCCAGAGAGTATTGTCTAAAATACAAATCTGACCATGTCACTCCCATGTTTCAAGCCTTTCCGAACTCATTTCTTCCCTCTCCCAAACCCACATTTGCTACACTGAGTATCCTCCAGTTCCTTGGACATGTCTGAATCTCTGGTCTCCAAGGCTTTGCTTGGAAGGCTCTTCCCTTTCCTTATCACCTGGCTACTAGTCATCTGTCAGATCTCAGATTAACTATCACTTCCATCAGGAAGATTTCCCTGATACTTTTGGACTAGTTTAGGCATTTCTGCTTGTACCTCTCTTCTCAACACTAGTCTTAGTACTTCATTTCTGACCCCCAAATATCTGGGGGATCTTTCCGCACAGGAAGCAATTCTGCAACATTTGCTGAGTGTCCTACAACTCAGTTCAGTTCTGACAAGGTTCACCTGGTCTTAGCATCACATCCCACAGGTGAAGGGCTCTATCCTCTCACCCTTTCCTCCACTCCAGACACTAACCACAAGTTCAAGTTGCTGCCTGTACTTCTGACCTACCAACTATAAATCAGAGATTCCCATGATCCCCTCCTCGGGTTCCATTCATTTGCTAGAGTAGCTCACAGAACTTGGGAAAGTAGTTTATTTACTAGATCGCTGGTTTATTATAAAAGGGCATAACTTAGGAACAGCCAGATAGAAGAAATGCGTGGGGCAAGGTATGGGGGAAGGGCACGGAGCTTCCAGACCCTCTACAGGTGCACCATCCTCCCAGCACCTCCATGTGTTTACCAACCTGGATGCTCTCCAAACCCCTTCTTCTGGGTTTTTCTGGACCCTTCTTTACACAGGCACAATTGATTAAATTACTGGCCATTGGTGATTGATTCAACCTCTATCCCCTCTACCTTTCCTAGAGGTGGGGGTGGGAGCCTGGGGCTGAGAGTTCCAAACTTCTTTTTTTTTCCTTTAAAGATTTCAATCATTTGACAGAGGTCACAAGTAAGCAGAGAGGCAGGCAGAGAGAGAGAGAGGTGAGCAGAGAGCCCAATGTGGGGCTCGATCCTAGGACCCTGAAATCATGACCTGAGCCAAAGGCAGAGGCTTTAACCCACTGAGCCACCCAGGCGCCCCCACATAGATATTTCTTAATATAAATCACAATGTCACTACCCACCCTCTGTATTTCCATAGTATTCTATACTTTCCCGTTCTTCTCCCCTTTCACGGCTCTTATCACATGTGATTGTTTTTTGTCTGTCTTCCCCACAAGAGTATAAGCTTCTCGGAAACAAGGAACATAGTTATATTATTCATCATTGTATCCCAAGTCACTACCATAGTGCCTGGCACAGAGTAGGTGCTTTTTAAAAAATTATTTTTTTTTTTTAAGAGAGAGAGAGTGAGAGCACAAATGGGAGAGGGGGACAGAGAGAGAGGGAGAGGGAGATTCTTTAAACAGGCCCCGTGCTCTGAGTGCAGAGCCCCAGTTGGGGCTGGGTCTCCTGAGATCATGACCTGAGCCGAAATCAAGAGTCGGACACTTGACCGACTGAGCCCCCTGGCTCCCCAGAGTAGGTGCTTTTTAAGTCTTTGTGTGGATGGATGGATGGATGGATGGATGGATGGATGGATGGATGGATGAAGTAATGAGTGGTAGCCACTCTGCTACGTGCAATGGGCAGAAGAAAATCAGTGGCTTACATACACATGTTGTTAGGTCCATGTCACATTGCTGTTATCTTTTTAATCTAAGTTGTTCACCAACCAAATGTGCAAGGGTCTACGTATAAAAATGGAAAAAGTTTGGCTTCTGATAATTTTGGGAGATCTGACATCAGGAAGCCTGCTTATCTACATGGCAACAGTAGAGATGCCACATCTCGGTGGGGTTTCTCATCCCCCAATTTCCCCACATTCTCTCCTACGTAGGCATTTGAATTTCTACACCTGGCACTAGGAAATCAAAGGCAAGTGAAATCTCTTCCTGCCCTCTAGAAACTCACTGTCTAGTTCACGTACATCTTCGGTGGGACCTAGTCCTAGCTTTGTGACCCTGGCTAACCTGTCTAAACCATCTGGGCTTCAATGTCCTGTAAAATGGGGATAATGGCTTACTCCCCTAGGCTGTTGTCAACTTGTTTTAGCCAGAAATCGTTTTGTTGTAGGTCACAGAAACTCTCTTAAATCGGCAGGAACAAAAGGAAGAATCCAAACACAGGACATACAGCCTTGCCTCAGGAGAGAGCAGAAACAGGAATTGGAAAGCCATCAAAAACCATCTACTTTCTCCATCATCACTCTTTCTGGGGAGATCCATTTCTTTATGTGGATGTTTCTTTTCTCTTCTCCATACTTTGACTTTAGCTGTTTCTCCATACATGATAGAAGAAATCCAGAAATCTGTTTGAATTCCAGCTTCTCTGGAGGGAGGTTCTGATTGACCCATTTTGGGTCAAGTGACTACCTTTGAACCAATCAGCTGAAGCCAGAAAGTCAAGGTGTTGTAGTACATATAGGTCTTCTGGGATCTCTACCCCCGTGGTTGGGAGATGGGGACAGTTTCCCTAGAGAAGGGTTTCTAGACTAGGCAGACAGCCCCTGAAGTTTCTATTATAGAACTTTTTAGAATTTGACCCTATTCCCCTGTAAGTGACCTGATGATTGTTCACTTACGCTTTTGACCCTTTCCCCCTCCCTCAAGTCTGTTAACCGATAGAAGCAGTCAGCAGCTCCAATGCAGGAGCTGAGTGAAATGTCTTCTAGGAACACACCGGTGGGATTTGGCCGCTGTGGAGGGCCTCTTGCCCCGTTACGAGCATGCCACCTTCGTTCCCTCTTGTGCACCTCATACCATCTGGGTGTTTGGAGGTGCTGACCAGTCAGGAAATCGAAATTGCCTGCAAGTTCTGAATCCCGGTAAGTAGCCAAAGGTTATTTTTATTTACCTAAATAAAGAAATAAATCCAATTCCATTTCTGGAGCAAAACTCATTTGCATTGTCCTGAATAATTCATTTAACTTTGCTGACCTCATAGAAAACAGGAATTTTCTTTTTTTAATTTTTTTTTAAAAAGATTTAATTTATTTATTTGAGAGAGAAAGCAAGAGAGCACCCGTGGGGCAGAGGGCTAGAGAGAGAGAGGGAGAAACAGACTCCTTGCTGAGCAGGGAGCCCAATGTGGGGCTTGATCCCAGGACCCTGGGACCATGACCTGAGCTGAAGGCAGACGCTTAACTGACTGAGCCACCCAGGTGCCCCAAAATAGAAATTTCAACTTCTAGCAGAATCTGAAAATAACAGAATTGCATCTCCCCCCACCTCATACCATGTACAATTATCAACTTCTTTTTTTTTTTAATTTTTTAAAGATTTTATTTATTTGACAGCGAGAAACACAGCAAGAGAGGGAACACAAGCAGAGGGAATGGTAGCGGGAGAAGCAGGCTTCCTGCCGAGCAAGGAGCCCGATGCGGGGCTCGATGCGGGGCTCAATCCCAGGACTCTGGGATCATGACCTGAGCCGAAGGCAGATGCTTAACGACTGAGCCACCCAGGTGCCCCTAATTATCAACTTCTTAAAAGCCAAAGCTGGAAGGAACTTTAGAGAAGAGCTATACCAAGTAGACAACCAGGCCCAGGGGAAGTGAGTTTCCTAAAGTCACCAGGGAGTTGGTGACTAAGCTAGCCTAGAACCTGTCACCTAGATCAGGGGGTCTAAAATGGGGGCGACTGTGTCCCCCCAGGGAACATTTGGCCACGTCTGGACACATTTTTGGTGATCAAGCTCCAGTTGTGGGGGTTTGCTACTGGCATCTAGTGGGCAGAGACCAGAGTTGCTGCTGTCCATCCTGTAACCCACAGGACAGCGCCCCCATAATAGCAAATTATCTAGACTCAAATGCCAGTAGTGCCAAAGTTAAGAAACCCTGACCTAGATCCTCCTTTTATGTTTCTTTTAGCCAAACAGTGCAAAGTTCCTGCCTAGTCTCACTGGCAGTTTTATCACAGATGAAACAGTTTAGGAACATCTCTTTTCAGAGGATGTTCCCGAACCTCCCAGGGGAGGTGGACTTGTCTTTTCATTAAAAATTTTTGGTCGTTTTCTCTTTATAAACATAATTCATTGTAAAATATTTGAAAAGTGTAAAGCAGACAAAAGACATCCACGATCCTATGACATTCAGGCTACCGATAACCTCTCTGTGTACTTCCTTTCTTTTATTTCTCTGCATTTTTGTAAGCCTGGGTTCATACTATTTCACTGCTACGCTATTGTACCTTTTTCCTTTTCATTTCATAATTATTATAGAAACAGTTTCCTGCCAACTTTGCTTTAACATCATTTTAATGGTTACATAATCCTCCATTTTATGACAATACTACAATTTAGTTTGTTTTCAGATCTTTACCATTATAAATAACAAAGTGTGAACATTTTGTTCAGAAGTCATTGATGGTTGTTTGCTTAGAATTCAGGCCCAGAATCCAAAAGACCCAAGTAAAACACTGAACTTTAAGGCTTTTTTTTTTTTTTTAAGATTTTATTTATTTGACAGAGAGAAACACAGCGAGAGAGGGGAACACAAGCAGAGGGGATGGTAGTGGGAGAAGCAGGCTTCCTGCCAAGCAGGGAGCCCTATGTGGGGCTTGATCCCAGGACCCTGGGATCATGACCTGAGCCGAAGGCAGACGCTTAATGACTGAGCCACCCAGGCGCCCCTGAACTTTAAGGCTTTTGACCCATGCTACTGAATTGCTCTCCAGAATTTTCCAACTGCTCTCTCCAGCTCTGATTCATAGTGCATTTTCACTCCTGACTGGCATTGAAATTATCTTTTTTTTTTTTTTTAAGATTTTATTTATTTGTTTTTAATGGGACTTGAACTCACAACCTGGGCTTGAACATGGGGCTTAAACTCACATGGGCTTGAACTCACAGCCCTGAAGCTTGAGCTCACAACCATTAGATCAAGACCTGAGCTGAAATCAGGAGTTGGATGCCTAACCAACTGAGCCATACAGACACTCCAAGATTTTGCTTTTAAGTAATCCTTGTGCCCAGTGTGGGGCTTGAACTCATAACCCTGACATCAAGAGTCAGAGGTTCCACCAATGAGCCAGCTAGGCACCCCTGAATTTATCATTTTTAAATGCTGCTGTTTCAACAGGCCAAAAAACTTGTATCTAACTATTTAATATACATTTTGTTAATGATGAGCAACCTGGACATTTTTCACATGACAGTCAACTCTTGCCCAGTGTTCTGTCAATAAGATGCTTGTTTGCAAACAGTTGGTCTTCCGTCACATTGGGATAGTCATAGTTCTTACCTTGTTAAGTTTGGCCAGGATGTACATTAACTCTCCACTCGTTCTCTCTCAAATAAATAAAAATCTTTAAAAAACAACAACAACAAAAAGACCTTTACAAAAGACACAGAATTTCCTACGCAAGAAATAATTCCTGGTATATCGTGGTGGCACAAGTGTGGGAGTCTTGACAGATCTGAGTTCAAACCTCTGCTCGGCTACTCACAAGCGCTGTGACCTGGAGGGGAAGGGTTTAAATTCTCTAAGCTTCAGTTCCCTCATCTGCAAAATGAGGATGTTTTCCAGCCACCTCCTAGAGTTGAGTGGGGATGACAGACAGAATGCTGAGGACAAGGATTCTGCACAAGGAAGGTGCTCAATTAATGCATATGTTTCTCTAAAACTCATGCTACATTCTAAAAAGAGAGAAGCTTTATTTTATTTTATTTATTTGACAGAGAGAGAGAGATCACAAGTAGGCAGAGAGGCAGGCAGAGAGAGGGGGAAGCAGGCTCCCCGCTGAGCAGAGAGCCCAATGCGGGGCTCGATCCCAGGACCCTGAGATCATGACCCGAGCTGAAGGCAGAGGCTTTAACCCACCGAGCCACCCAGGCGGCCCGAGAGAGAAGCTTCTTTGGATCTCTCCCAGGTGGTTAAATTTTATTCTCAAGGCAGAAGAGTGGAAAATATACCGATCTTGTTGTTACCGAAACGGAATCTGAAATCCCAACTCAGCCATTTATTAGCCATGTCACTTTATTTTATTTAAGATTTTATTTTTTATGTACACCTCCACATCCAGTGTGGGGCTCAAATTCATAACCCCAAGACCAGGAGTTGCACAGTCCACCGACCGAGGCGGCCAGGCGCCCCTAGCCGTGTCACTTTAAACAAATGACTTCATCCGTCTCTACTCCAATTCCCTTGCCTGTAAAATGGAGAAAGCAATATTTATTTAGCAGGAACTATTTAGAAGGACCTATTATTATTACTACCGACACTGTGATTGCTTCGTCTATTTTCTTTTAGTGGCCACATATTCTGGGAAATTTGGCACATTTAGTTCTAGCCGCTAGTGGGGAGAAT
This sequence comes from Procyon lotor, assembly GCA_028646535.1. Lineage (NCBI taxonomy): Eukaryota > Metazoa > Chordata > Mammalia > Carnivora > Procyonidae > Procyon > Procyon lotor. Next base: position 69,708,058 of record CM053615.1, read on the forward strand.
TTTAGCAGGTGTTGGACTGCTCAGAATGGGCCCAGAGTAGTCAGTAAAGGACAAGAGCATTCAGAGAGGATGTTTGAAGGAAGATCTCCAGAAACAAATTGACCTCATTCTTAATTGCATGTGTGACTTTTCAGTCTTGGGAGATTTGACTCTGACCCCTCCTCAATTTCCATGGCACAAGAACCCCGCCTAGACCTCTGCTGTCCCCCTTGGGGGGGGTTGGGGTGTGGAAGGTAACTGTGTCTAGCCTCAGAGTCAAGATAAGAGGTCCATCAGCCTGGATATTTTAGGTGCCTGCCTTCTCTCTCCGGACCAGAAACAAGAACTTGGACCATGCCAGAGGTGACCAGCCCTCCACCATCCCCAAGAACATTCCATACATCCTCTGCAGCCATTGGAGACCAGCTGTATGTCTTTGGGGGCGGAGAGAGAGGCGCCCAGCCTGTGCAGGATGTGAAGCTACATGTGTTTGACGCAAGTATGGACTGGCGGGCCCCCTTAGGGCTGCCACTTACCAGGTCAGAGGCACCCCGGCCTACAGCTTACCCGATGTAGGAGGCAGAGGTTAGAAAATGACACTTTGTCTAAATGACTCACTTCTAGATGTCTTCGATGTGTCCCTTAGCTAATATCTTGCTCCCACAGCAACATGTGCATTTAAAAACTTATAAATGGTCTATTTAAAATATTTAAACAGTCTAATTTATAAGGCAAAAGAAAAGTGAAAGTTTCCGCATTAGCCTTTTCCTTCCCACTCCCCAAACAGAGGAAAACATTCTTAGCCGTTCCTGATGTCTCCTTCTAGACTCACCTATGCATTAATAAATCATACCCATTTATATATGGGTAAATGGACATTTATGACTCGTCTGTGAATTTTGAAATGATACAGAAACCTTAAAACACATACATGGGATCAAATTATAAATACATTTCTATAGCTTACTTTTGCAGGGGTGAGGCTCAGTCTCAGTAGTTGAAAGCATGCATTTTGAAGCTGCCGAACCTGGACTTGGGGCCAGATCTGACGCATACTTCCTTTATTACTTTTGACTAGTTAATCTTTCTGGGTCTCAGTTTGCTGATCTGTAAAATAGAGCTAGCAATAGTGCCTACTAAAAAGAGCTGGAAAGATTAAATGAGATAATGTGATATAGTGCATAGCACAGGCCTGAAATACAGGGAGCACCTCAGGAATATGAACTGTAATGATCCCTTCATTTAATCACACGTCATGGATGTCTTCTATGTCAGTACTAGTTTCCTTGCAGAGCCTACCCTGTGGGTATTCCTTATTCATTCATTCATTTTCCTACTGATTGACTTTTTGCTGACAGTGTTACAGTGAACATATACATGAATTTTTGTGTGTGTTACAAACATTTACATGGGGTAGATGCTAAGGAGTGGAATTCCTGGGTGAAAATGGTATAAAAATTTGGAATTATGAGACCTCTTGCCAGATTTGTGTGTAAGGAGCATTTATTTGCATTGCTTCCTCTTACTAGCAGGCCTCGATGAGTAACAATTTACAAATAACATGACAAAAATAGTTTTCATGTGTGTTTTTCACGAGAGATGCAGCCTTTTTTGAGAAGATGCAATAAGTGAAACTTCAACTTCCAAAGTAAAATTGGAAGAATGAAGACGCATCACAGTATGACTTTTCTCTTTGCATATCTTTTAAGGCAGTTTTTAAAATGTTAAATAATGTTGGTTTTGAATACATGAAACTCTAAGGAATGAGGAAAAATGTACATATATATGTATTTTTTAAATATTTATTTATTTGAGAGAGAGAGATAGAGAGTATGAGAAGGGAGATGGTCAGAGGGAGAAGCAGACTTCCCACAGGGCTGGGAGCCTGATATTGATCCTGGGATTCCAGGATCATGATCTGAGCTGAAGGCAGTCGCTTAACCAACAGAGCCACTCAGGAACCCTGTGTATTCTTTATATGTATTTGTGTATATAAAATACTATCACTCCCAAATTATTAACTTCTCGGTGTGTTTCCAATCTTTTTTTTTTTTTTTTTAATAGCAAAGATGGGGCATCTGGCTGGCTCAGTCAGTAGAGCATGGGACTCATTGGGGGTAGAGTTTACTTAATAAAAATAAATAAAATGGAAAAAAAATAGAGATAATTCTACATGTAATATTTGTATCCTATATTTTTCATTTAAGCACTTCCCCTGTGATCATGAAGTCTTCACCATTTTTATTTATTTGTTTGTTTGTTTTGAGTAGGCTCCACACCCAGTGTGGGCCCCGAACTGACCCCGAGATTAAGAGTTTCGTGCTCTACTGACTGAGCCAGCCAGGTGCCTCAGTCTTCAATGTTTTTAATAAATACACAGTATTCTATCATGACTGTAGCAATAAACAATCATTCACCTGTTGAAGCACCAAAGCTATTTTCAGTTCTCTATTACAAACAATGCTGTGATGAATGTGTTCGTGCATAAACCTTTTTCAGATTATTTTGAACTGTGTTCCTTCGAACAGTGGGGCTCCATTCACAACCTTTAGGCATGGTACAAATAGTAATTCTAACACAAACTCTCGTGTACTGAGTACTTCCTCAGAGCCTATGCCTTATGTGCATCATCTCATTTAATCCATACTTTAATCCTGAGAGCTAGGTCGTATCTTTATCCCTGTTTTACAACTGTAAAAACTAGAGCTTAGGGAATTCACTGGTACAAGGCCACAAAGTTATTCAATGAAATGAGCCAACTTTAACTCCACACCCCATGTTCTAACTCTTACCCTCTACTGCCACTTTAGCAGGCCCCGCTAACTTTGAAAGCAGTCTTTTTCCCCCCACGCTTCCAGCAAATCAAAGATATTGTCTTGAAAAAGGAAGACTATGAAGGCCTGTCACAGAAGAAGCAGACTCATTATTTTGAACTCTAGGGCAGTTCCCGGTCCAAGCAAAGCATAGTTTCCCAACGCCCTCTAGAAGGGGTAGGCATGTTAGGTAGTGAATTCTCCAGCCTCGGAAGTGTTCAGGCAGAGGCTGAATGGGCTGTGGGAGAAGGTAGGCCTGGCTTGGGTTGGCTTATTGGAGTGAATGACCCCAAGGTCACTTTCTGCTTTGAGCATCTCTGCTTGCTGGGAAGTGAAGTTTGGGTCTGTTTCTCATGTTCTTCCTAGCTTTTTCATCTGATGTCAGTGAATTTACTTTTCTAGACACTCTGACCTGGTCACAGCCAGAAACACTTGGAAAACCTCCATCCCCCCGGCATGGTCACGTGATGGTGGCCGCAGGGACAAAGCTCTTCATCCATGGCGGCTTGGCAGGGGACAGATTCTATGATGATCTCCATTGCATTGATATAAGTAAGTAGGGTAGAGGGCATGGGGTCTTGTCTGCTCAAAATTAAATAAAATATGCTTTGATAGAATATAGCGCTGCTCATAATTGTGGGTAACCAGCCAGCTAGCAGAATCTTGGCTAGATTTCTGTCAGATGTGGCCTGAATTATAATAAATAATACTACTAATGAAAGCTATCCTTTTCCGAGTTCTTGCTATGTACCCAGCCATTAATTATCCCTTATGCTTCCAACAACCTGCTCTTTTATTAAGATTCATTATATTTTGTATTCCCTGAGTGGATACTCTGGCTGGCATTAATAATTAACTCTGTGTTCTTGAGGGGCATGGACAACTTCGAGTGTGTCTGGAGGTTGGTGACCAGAATTGCCATACTAAATGGTTAAAAACACCAGGAAGAGGTGGTGCCTAAGTGGCTCAGTTGGTTGACATCTGCCTTTGGCTCAGGTCATGATCTCAGGGTCCTGGGATCGAGTCCCACATTGGGCTCCCTGCTTAGGGGGAAGCCTGCTCCTCCCTCTGTGCTCTCCCTCTCTTTCTCTCTCAAATAAATCACACACACACACACACACACACACACACACACACACACACACCCCAGAAAGAGGAAAGTTAGGGAGAACTTGAGAATTGTCTCTAAGGGTCTGAAGGCAGGAGAATTGCTGTGTTCTCCTATTGGGCCACCTTGCCCAACAATGGATTCTCTGGGTTGGTGACATCTGAGGTGAGGTGACACTGGCTGGGATTCTTGTTTTGGCTAGGCTGGGTGATTCTCCCTTCCAACTCTGAGATGCTGGGCCCCTGCCTTGAATCGACAGATGGAAAATATCTTCACAGAAGTGTTCCTTGCAACAGTCAACTGAGGTTTTATTTTTAAATTATTTATTTTTTAAAAGACTTTATTCGACAGAGAGAGAGAGAGAAAACATGAGTGGGGGGGAAGGGGAGGGGTAGACAGAGAGGGAGAGGCAGGCTTCCTGCTGAGCAGGGAACCAGACATGGAGCTTGATCCCAGGACCCCACTGGGATCATGACCTGAGCCAAAGGCAGATACTTAACTGGCTGGGCCACCCGGGGGCCCCTCAACTGGGGTTTTAATGCATATTTTAAAAAAAAAAAAAAGCCCCACTCCCTTGTGCTGAGGAACTGCTTCCTGGCTATTTCTCTTCCTTTCCTACTCTGGTAATTCTGTATAGAATTCTGTATAGAATTTAGGTAATAACCTAAAATCCAATAATATCATGCCTCATTTCAATACCTGTTTGAAAAGATGCAAATATCCTTGCCGAAATAGGTTGGGAGCAGGTACTTGAGGCAGCACGTTACAGTGTAAAGAACAAGATTCTAGCATCAGACCTGAGTATCATTCTAGCTGTGCCTCTTGCTAGCTGTGGGGTCTTGGCCATGTGTCTCCCTCTTTGATTCTGTTTCTTCACCCGTAAAAAGAGAGAAGGCAGAAGTAATAGCAGTTTCAGAGGACTGTTGTGAGCAAGCAAAACGTTTAAAGGTGCCTAACCAGCACTCCCAAAGTTGCTTTCTAAGGAAGTGCTACAATATAAAACGTGCACACACAGACATAGAACTTGACTCCTTCTGGGCTTCAAATTAGTAAATGGTGATAGGCATCAAAGATAATATC
>CM053615.1:69713137-69750295 GCA_028646535.1 Procyon lotor
CCTGGGTGGCTCAGTCGTTAAGCGTCTGCCTTCGGCCCAGGTCAGATCCCAGGGGTCTGGGATCGAGCCCCGCATCGGGCTCCCTGCTCCGCGGGAAGCCTGCTTCTCCCGCTACCATTCCCTCTGCTTGTGCTCCCTCTCTCGCTGTGTTTCTCTCTGTCAAATAAATAAAATCTTTAAAAAAAAAAAAAAAAAAAGATAATATCCTATTATTTGGTGTGCTCCAAAGACCGCTTATATCAGAATCACCTGAGATGCTGCTAAAGCTATGGAGTACTGAGCTCCTCCTCCCTCCCTGGACACCCAAACAGAATTTGAAGCTCCCCCAAGTAATTTCTGCGCCCACTAAACCTTGCTGTGTTACCGCTCAGAGTGCTGAGGGAATGACCTTCAGCGACTGGTTTGCACACTGCAGGAGTCCGACAGGTAAGGTGGAATCCATCTTCTAGGTCATGCTGGACCTGCTTGCTTTCTCTTGACAGGTGACATGAAGTGGCAGAAGCTAAGTCCCACCGGGGCACCTCCCACAGGCTGTGCTGCCCACTCAGCTGTGGCTGTGGGGAAACACCTGTATATCTTTGGAGGGATGACTCCCACAGGAGCGCTGGATACAATGTACCAGTATCACATAGGTGAGCAGGTGTTCACTGTGGGTCTTTAAACAAATGTTTAAACAAATGTGACCATTCTTTGAAAAGTATCATGGTGCTTTGGCTTTTCCCTCCACATCTAAATCCAAAGGAATGGAAACCAACCTTCCAGGGAATGACATCATTAAAGCAATAGCCATTAGTTTTTTGTTTTTTGCTCTAAGATTTATTTATTTGAGAGGGGCACCTGGGTGGCTCAGTGGATTAAAGCCTCTGCCTTTGGCTCAAGTCAGGATATCAGGGTCCTGCCATCGAGCCTCTTGGCAGGCTCTCTGCTTGGCAGGGAGCCTGCTTCTCCCTCTCTCTCTGCCTGCCTCTCTGCCTACTTGTGATCTCTCTCTCTCTCTCTCTCTCTGTCAAATAAAAAAAGAAAAAATCTTAAAAAAAAAAAAAAAGATTTACTTGAGAGAGAGACAGCATGAAAGGGAGGGGCAGAGGGAGAGCGTAGAGTTGGACACGGGGCTATATCTCACAACCCTGAGATTAGGACCTGAGCCAAAACCAAGAGTCTAAGACGCCTAACCAACCACACCAGGTGCCCTAGATTTTTGTTGTTGTTGTTTCCTATTTCTGTTAGGGCTGATACAACAAATCCCTGAGCATTTCTGGAAATTTCTTAACACAGAGCCTTTGTATGTTTGTCTTTTCTCTAACATAGAAAAACAGCATTGGACCTTGCTTAAATTTGATACTTTTCTACCCCCTGGACGACTGGATCATTCCATGTGTGTCATTCCGTGGCCAGTGATGTGTATTTCTGAGAATGAAGATTCAAATTCTGTTACTCTAAACTGTGATCCTGAGAAAGGGGATTCCAGTGACAAAGGGGTGGCCCAAGGTGGTGACTCACATGAGGAAAGTCAGACTGACACACTGCTCTGTTTTGTGTTTGGCGGGATGAATACAGAAGGGGAAATCTATAATGACTGTATTGTGACTGTAGTTGACTAATAAATTCCACATTTTTATTAAATGACAAACTTTCAGAAAAGTTAAACGAAACCTTAGCTGTTTTATACCTCCAAAATATTTTTTTGCACTATATATCCTTCTTGCTCTTACGTACTCAGTAGGATAGCCCAAGTGCAAAAACCTCTATTAAAAGGGTTTTACCAGCAATACAGCCTAAGTAAGTGTGATTGCTTCAGAATATTGATCACAGGGGCGCCGGGGTGGCTCCGTGGGTTAAAGCCTTTGCCTTTGGCTCAGGTCGTGATCTCAGGGTCCTGGGATCCAGCCCCACATCAGGCTCTCTGCTCAGCGGGGAGCCTGCTTCCCCCCCCCCCGCCCGCCTGCCTCTCTGCCTGCTTGTGATCTCTCTCCTCTCTGTCAAATAAATAAATAAAATCTTTAAAAAAAAATATTGATCACAAAGGAGCACCTGGCTGGCTTAGTCAGTAGAGCATGTGACACTTGATCTCAGGGTTGTAAATTCAAGCTCCACATTGTGTAGAGATTACATAAAAATAAAATCTTCTGGGCGCCTGGGTGGCTCAGTGGGTAAAAGCCTCTGCCTTCAGCTCAGGTCATGATCTCAGGGTCCTGGGATCGAGCCCCGCAGCGGGCTCTCTGCTCAGCAGGAAGCCTGCTTCCCCCTCTCTCTGTCTGCCTGCCTCTCTGCCTGCTTGTGATCTCTGTCAAATAAATAAATAAAATCTTTAAAAAAAAAAAAATCTTTCGAAAAAAAATGACCACAAAAATGTTGTAGAATTAGGCTGTATAAATCAGGGAGTGGACATTTACAGGTTGAAGTCTATCTTTCTAGTATTCAGAGCTGCTCTCCAGAAAGAGGTACAGCCTGTTGGCATTTGGTACTGAGAGCCACTGGGGACAGGGATGAAGACTGGCCCTTGTCCTTCTCAACCGCCTGCTAACACCACAGCACACAGCACTGCAGATTTAAGGTTTCTATTGAACTTGACCTGAAGACCTTCAGTATCACATTCCCAGGCTTGTCCAAATGTCTCTGGGCCACTGCAGCGGGCTCTGGGCCTCAGAGTAAAATAATCACGCCGTCAGGTTCCACTTCTGCCACAGCCAATTAACCTTTCGGCTGGCTGCCCACCTATAAAATATTTATCCTTGAGCAGTATTGGATTTCTTATTAGCACCAGAGAGCCTACCCTTTATCGATCACACAAAATTATTCATTTAGATCATCCCTTTCCTCAGAGAGCCAGTCGAAGTAATCTTAAATCTCTTTTGATTCAAATGACTGCCTCTGGTCCACAATGGTAGTAGGGCTTAAAGTAGTTTCCGTATCACCATCCTAGACCCCACTGCAGACCACTAATGAGAAATTTCAGAGATGGAGATTCTGACATAGTGGAGGTTTTATTTTATTTATTTTTTTTTTTAAAGATTTTTTTATTTATTTGACAGAGAGAAACACAGCGAGAGAGGGAACACGAGCAGAGGGAATGGTAGCGGGAGAAGCAGGCTTCCTGCAGAGCAGAGAGCCCGATGCGGGGCTCGATCCCAGGCCCCTGGGATCTGACCTGGGCCGAAGGCAGACGCTTAACGACTGAGCCACCCAGGCGCCCCATAGTGGAGGTTTTAAAATACACCTTTATATCCTAAAATTATGAACTAAATCCAAGTGTATAAAGTTAATAGTGATCCGTCACTCATACCAAGTCTTAGAATTCTAGCAGCTGCAAAGCATTGGTAGTAAAAAGCCACCAGAAAGTTTTAAAGATAAGGGGAAATCGGAAATTTCAACTATGTTCAAGACAACTCCACCCTTGGGCACTGTAAAACGGCCCTTGCCTAGGTAAGAATGTTTACTTACCTTCCCTCTTTCTTTTTTAAGATTTTATTTGGGGGCACCTGGGTGGCTCAGTCATTAAGCATCTAGTCTTTCACTTAGGTCATGATCCTGGGTTCCTGGGATGGAGCCCTGCAACGGGCTCTCTGCTCAGTGAGAGGCCTGCTTTTCCCTCTCCCACTGCCCCTGCTTGTGTTCCCTCTCGCTGTGTCTCTGTCAAATAAATGGATAAAATCTTTTTTAATAAAGTTTATTTAACAGAGAGGGAGAGTGTGTATGTAAGCACAAGCAGAGGGGAAGGGCAGAGGGAGATGGAGAAGCAGACTCTGCTGAACTGGGAGCTTTATCTGGGGCTCTAATCCAGGACCTCAGGATCATGACCTGAAAGGCAGAGCCCAACCAGACTGAGCCACCCAGGCGCCTTTTTTTTTTTTTTTTAAAGATTATTTTATATTGTGGGCGGGTTGTGGTGGTGGGAGCTGGGGAAGGGGCAGATGGCAGCTGGGGAGGGCCTCAAGCACACTTTGCTGAGCTCAGAGCTGAAAGGGGGCTTAAGCTCATGAGCTTGAGATCATAGCCTGACCCCAAATGAAGTCAGTCGCTTAGCCCACTGCACCACCCAGGTGCTCCTCCTTCTCCCCCAACTCTTTTTTAAAGACTTAAGAGGGAGGGGGAAGGGGAAGGGTGGAGAAGCAGAGGGAGAGGGACAAGCCAACCCCCCAATATGGAGATCATGATCTGAGCAGAAATCAAGAGTCAGACGCTTAACCGAGACGCCCAGGCATCCCCCACCCCTTTCTTAAACTAGGTTAATGTTAGGCAAATTCCCTGAAAAACTTCCAACCCCCCACAAACACAAGTGAGAATCTAACCTTGAAGCAAAGGACTTAATTAGAAGCTTATCACAAAAATTAGACCAGTGTAAATAACAAACATTTATTGGTGTCACTTATGGTAGAAAAAGTTCCTACACCAGATGCGCATGACCCAATTGTTAAATAGAACATTTCCAAGGTGAACACACGCCCTAACCCAGCTTTTTTACCCACTTTTTAAGACAGCCAATTCTTCCATTCCCCCCACCCCAAGACATGTGAGCAACTGCTAATGAAAAGCAGTAAACAGCCACTTGGGCTATATCATTTTCAACTCCACTCCAAGGTGAAGATTCCAATTACATTCGAGACTTAAGTTCTCTCAATTTTCTCCTAACGAAAGTTCCTGAGTCCAGTATTTACAATATTACAGCACTGGCAGAGCAATGTCTACAACTCATCTTTGTCTGCTGGTTCCTCATCACCAGTTGGGGGAGGGCCTGCACTTCCATAGAGTTTGCTGATAATTGGCTGAACAATTTCTTCTAGTTCCTTCTTTTTAGCTTTGAAATCTTCAATGTCAGCATCTTGGTGACTTTCTAGCCATTCAATCTTTTCCTCTACGGCTTTTTCCATCGTCTCCTTATCTTCGGAGGAGAGTTTACCTCCCAGCTTTTCTTTATCTCCAATCTGATTCTTTAGAGAATAGGCATAGCTTTCCAATTCATTTCTAGTGTCAATGCGCTCCTTGAGCTTTTTGTCTTCCTCGGCAAACTTCTCAGCATCATTGACCATCCTTTCAATTTCTTCAGGTGTCAGACGATTTTGGTCATTGGTAATTGTAATCTTATTTTTGTTGCCTGTACCCTTGTCTTCAGCTGTCACTCGAAGAATGCCATTCACATCTATCTCAAAGGTGACTTCAATCTGTGGGACCCCACGGGGAGCAGGAGGAATTCCAGTCAAATCAAAAGTTCCCAGAAGGTGATTGTCTTTTGTCAGGGGTCGTTCACCTAGAAGTGACACCAAAAAACTTGTTAGTTGTTACTGACAAACATTAGTGCATCTGGATCCTTACACTTCAGTCTGTTAGAGCCTACAGTGGCAAGGGCCTGCTTATCAAGCTAGAAGTGGGTCAGTATTGATCTATAAGGAGTGGCAAGTGGGACTCCATTAAGTTACTACTGACATTTAATTGAATTTCATCTGCAGCATTATCAACTCCAGGAGTCAGCTCAGAAGTTATTTTTAAAGGCAAAGAGTGCCAGATAGCCAGGTAAGAACTAGATTTTGGGGCTGACTCTACCAAACTCAACACTAGTCATATTAGGGACCCTGTCTGAAAATAGCAGATATTTCTTTCCCTTCTCATTTCAATATATTTGTTATTCACAAATGTAGGGTATTACCTTCATAGACCTTGATTGTAACGGTTGGTTGGTTATCAGAAGCTGTAGAAAAGATCTGAGACTTCTTGGTGGGCACCACAGTGTTCCTTGGAATCAGTTTTGTCATGACACCTCCAACAGTTTCAATACCAAGTGTAAGGGGACATACATCAAGCAGTACCAGATCACCTGCAAAGGTAAAGTTAACCAAGATTAAATTCTAATTCAAGAGTCACAGGAGCACTACCAAGCAGTCTCTCCCTGAACTGTATCTTCTTCATCTTGCCATTTAATGTGAAGTTCTATGCAAAATCATTTTAGAAGCACTGAATTCAATATAGCTGCTAATGATCTTGAAACTAAGCCAGGTCTTGTCCTCACTGTACTCTTTAGTAGCTGTGAGACCATGTTGCTTATGTTCTATTACCATCTAAAGCAAAAGTTATACTCTTCCTATCAAGCTATTGAAGTACTGTAGAAGTACTGTGGGAGATGCTGTGACAGAGACATACCTGTATCTTGATCACCAGAGAGTACACCAGCCTGGACAGCAGCACCATATGCTACAGCCTCATCTGGGTTGATGCCACGGGATGGTTCTTTGCCATTGAAGAACTCCTTAACCAGTTGTTGAATCTTTGGGATTCGAGTAGAGCCACCAACAAGAACAATTTCATCAATATCAGACTTCTTTAAGTCAGAATCCTCCAGCACCTTCTGGACAGGCTTCATGGTAGAACGGAACAGGTCCTAGAATAGGAAACACAATTACTGTGATGATGCCTATTGTACCTAGATGTTGTCTACCCATCTAAACGCAGTATCCTAAACAGAGTCTAACTAGATCCCATTAGCAAAGCAAAAAAACCAAAAAACAAGGAACATACCATATTTAGCTCTTCAAATTTGGCCCGTGTCAGAGTCTCAGAGAAGTCTTCTCCTTCATAGAAAGACTCAATTTCAATTCTTGCTTGATGTTGAGAAGACAAGGCCCGTTTGGCCTTTTCTACCTCCCGCCGGAGTTTCTGCACAGCTCTGTTGTCTTTCCTAACATCTTTGCCAGTCTTCTTTTTGTAGAGTTTGATGAAGTGTTCCATGACACGTTGGTCAAAGTCTTCTCCACCCAGGTGAGTATCTCCATTAGTAGCCACGACTTCGAAGACACCATTGTCAATGGTGAGAAGAGACACATCGAAAGTTCCACCACCCAGGTCAAACACCAGGATATTCTTCTCCCCTTCCCTCTTATCCAAGCCATAAGCAATAGCAGCTGCTGTACTGTTAGTGAGAAAGAAAAAAAAAGCTTAGTTAAGTTTATATTCCTCCCAATTTGGCAAATATATCATATTTTTGAATTTAACACTCACGGCTCATTAATGATTCTCATAACATTCAATCCAGCAATAGTCCCAGCATCTTTGGTTGCCTGTCGTTGGGCATCATTGAAATAGGCTGGTACAGTAACAACTGCATGGGTAACCTAAAAGGATAACAAAAGGCAATTAAATGTATTTTATCACACCATTTAACTCTTATATAAGTTGCACTCTAAACATCACTTTAGTTTCTAGACAATTTGTTAGGTGTATATAACACATGCAATTTTATATCCATAGATTTGCAAGCATCACATGGTAATACATGAAAAGTCCTTAATATTTTGTTTGGCCTACAGTAAGACATGCAAGTAATTAAACCTGACATACATGCATGTCATTCAAATTCAGATTATTAAAATAAAGAAGGCATTTACATAATAAATCAAAAATAGGAAAAATAAAATTACTTAACATTTTTCTAGAAACATTTACCTTCTTTCCCAAATAAGCCTCTGCAGTTTCCTTCATTTTGGTGAGAACCATGGCAGAAATTTCTTCAGGAGCAAATGTCTTTGTTTGCCCACCTCCAATATCAACTTGAATGTATGGTTTAGTCTTTTTCTCAACCACCTATTTTACAAAATGATTATTATTTTCAGACACAGAAATAAGAACATTTAAAACTTTCAAAAGAGGCCCGAGTCCCACTTCCTCCCCCATAGTTTGGTTTACTTTCATTGCTTGGAACTGAATATTGACCAGAAAATACCTAATTGAGTATGGGTGCCTTACAAAGACAAGCCTCTCCAGTTTTAATTCTAAACGATGTAGCCAGAACAGTCAAGTATGAAATGTCTTTGCCCAGCATACTTTAAGTTTCGTGACATACCAAGATTACTCAATAAAAGTTATTACAGATACACCGTGTTTGTATCCTTTCTGTCGTCTCCACAATTTTCCAGTAACTTCTTAAACACTCCGACCACTACCGCCCACCTCCGCCCCGGTGAGGAAAACCCCATCGAACCTTGAAAGGCAGGAACTTGATGTCCTGCTGCACAGACGGGTCGTTCCAAGTGCGGCCTATGAGCCGCTTGGCGTCGAAGACCGTGTTCTCAGGGTTGGAGGTGAGCTGGTTCTTGGCTGCATCGCCGATCAGACGCTCCCCTTCAGGAGTGAAGGCCACATAAGACGGCGTGATGCGGTTGCCCTGATCGTTGGCGATGATCTCCACGCGGCCGTTCTTGAACACCCCGACGCTGGCAGAAGAAAGCCACCAAGAACACCAGGAATCAGCACCGCGATTTTCACAGCACCCCAGGAGGCCACGCCCCATTCCCCCCTTTCCACAAACCCTACTCACCAGGAGTAGGTGGTCCCCAGGTCGATGCCCACCACCGTGCCCACGTCCTCTTTCTTGTCCTCCTCCTCGGCCCGCGCCGCGCCGAGCAGCAGCAGCACCGCAGCCACCAGGGACAGCTTCATGTTGCCGGCGCCGTAGGCCAGTCGGTCAGCAGGCAGACAGGACGTCACAGGCAATCCAGCCACAGCACCCGAGCACACGGAGGTTACTGATCTGAAGGTACAGGGCCCGGGGTCAGCAGGCAAAGCAGACAAGGCGAAGAGCAGGTCCGGAAAGACAGGCCGCGGCGCTTACCTCTCAGACTCACAAAAAAATCCCCCAAGTTGATGAGTCTGTGATGTCTCAGCCAGCGTCGACCGCGCCGTCGCCGAGGCCGCTTATATACCCTCCCCCCAGCCCCGTCGTGGAGGCCACCGATTGGCGAAGGCCCTGCTCGTTGGAGGCCGCTGATTGGTCCAGGCCACCAAGCTGGCCGCCGCCGATTCGAAGCGGCCTCCTCCGCAACAAACGTCACTGCTACGCCCCCCCGGCGGACTCATTGGCTGCTGGCCGCACCCGACAGCCACCAATGGGAGGCAACATCCGCTCCAGACGCAGACCCCATTGGTTCAGCAGCTGCCTGTCCCTCATGCGACCTCTCACCCGGAGGCCGTTTCCGCCGGTAACGACAGAAGTCCCGCCTTCCACGCTGGGCCCTAGGGGGCCGAGGATAGTGTGGAGTGCGTGATTCCCTCGAGGCTGTGGAATTTGGGTCTTTTGCTTCTCTTTCTCCGCTGTCCTCTAGTCCCTCCTCCGTCCTTCATCTCGAAGCGGGAAGCGGCTCTTCCTCCTCCCAGCTTCCAACCCGTCCCAGGCAGGCAGGTCACAGCATAGATGCTGTGATCATCTCAGAAGAAATTTCCTTGCCCTTTATAGACCCTACGGTCCTGGGGTGTCCGAGCCTCAGGGCTTTCTGTTCTCCAGCCCGCAGCCCTCAAGCTGGGGCTTGGCCGGAGCACTGCCTGGCCGCGGATCGTGGCTCCTAGCCATTCTGTCGGCCCTGCTCTCCCTAGCCAGCTATCTTTATACCAGGTTGCTCCACATTGCCCTACCCCACGGTAAGTCACAGCCTGGCCAAAGTAACTGCCTCCTCGCCCTGAGTCCCCACCCCAGTGTGGCAACCCTCTCCTGAAGAGCTTACTAATGCAATCGCTCCCACCTTGGGATGTATCATTTTTCTAGCTTGCCGCCTCGGCTCCCCCCCTTTTTTTTCCTTTGTGGCCCCGGGTTATCTTTTGCAAGGCCTTCCTCGTCTTTTATTTTTGATACCTTAATAACTTCACTCTTCCTGGAAAAGGTCAGGTTGTACTTAAACGCATCTGATAGACAAAGATGTCTTCAGATTGCTTTTGCTCTTGTATAACAACCTGTAGCAAAAAATAATAGAGGCTACTATTTACTTTAGACTTACTATGTGCCAAGCATTGTTCTGTTTCCTATGTCATTCAGTCCTTACAGTTTAATACTTGGCATTACCCATTTAACAGATGAGAAAATTGGGACTGAAATATTAAATAATTAGCTTAAAGTCATAGAGCTGGTGAGTGATGGAGTTAGAATTGTTATCCAGGTCAGCTTGGCTTCATAGCCAATGCTCTTAGATTTTGTTTTGTTTTTTGTTTTATTAGTTCATTCAACAAATCTTTTTGGAGGACCTGCTGTGGACAGATCAAAGGTCTGATACAAAATATTTTGAGGTGCTTACAAAAATGCATGGGACATTATCATAGGAACTGATGACTCCAGTGTTTTTCCACTAAATGTACTCTTGAGATTCATGGTATTCAGAATACCGTGTCCAAATAGAACTGAAACATCTTACACACAGTTTACTAAGATGTTCAGCTTAGGAGTCAGTACTCAGGAATTTTCCTTTCTCCTTCACTGCTTCTCAAAGGTTATGCTGGTGACTCAGAATTAACTATAGAAGTTGCATCACCCATCTTACAACAGGGCTTGTAATACTGCCCTATTACTGATCCTCTATAGGTTGCATCAGTCCATTATTAAGATAGAGATCACCAGCCACTTTACAGCTTCCATATCATTTCAAACAAACTTTGTATATGTAACATTCATTTCCCTTAAAAACAAAGAAAGCTCTCAGTTTCAGCCTTATCCTTGTCCTTGATTGATGGAGTAATCTTTTGCAACTCTTTTTCCTAAGATTTAGATAAGTGATATCTAGCTAACTCCCAAAGGAAATGAGAATATTGGTGGTTGTAGTATCTCTTTAAAAACCAAGTATATTAGGTATATATTATTGTATAATTCAAAGTGCGATCTTTTATGGATTGAATAGAAAAATGCATAGATAAATCGAGTTCCATGAATTTTAAGTGCCAATAATAGTATTGGTGCCAGACTATCAATACTTAACGCTAGACACTATGCTAAACATTTTATGTGCATTATCTCTTTTAATTCTTATGAAAACATTTTTTTAACCCTTATTTTAGAGCTAAGGAATCTGAAGCCCCAAGAGGTGAAGAAACTTGCCCAGGAGATTACACAGCTGAGACAATAGGGAGCCAGGATTTGAGCCTTCGCAATTTGATTTTTAATTTCTGTGGTCTAGATTATCATCCTGAGCTTTGGGTTTCTAAGATTTTTATCTTGTTTAGGGTATAGAGTAGTTACATAGTTTGCAAATATTTTGATGAGTGTTAGACAAATGTAGATTTTTACCCTGTAATTTAAACCAGCTTGTTTCACTTGTGCACCTATGGGTAAGAAAATAGATTTCTATTTCCCATCTGATCTCAGCTAAGCAGAGTTAGGACTGATCAGGATTGGATGTCATTTAGTTCCTAAACCTTCCTTTCTGAAAGGGAATTACAGACATACAACAGAAAGGAAAAGGAAAAGACTTATGTAATAGACAAATTGAATGTTTAGACCCTGATAATTAACTTCCACATCCTTTGTTGGGGAGAATATTCAACTAAGAAATAAGGCACATGACCTTGGGAAAAAAAACCCTACCAGAGCCTCAGTTTTTTCATCTATTGAATGTCAGGGATTTCTGTCCTTGTTTCAAGGATCAGATAAGATACTGTATATAAAAGTGCGTGAGAAGTTGTAGGGTAGTAGGAATGCTGTTAATCATGTGACTATACTATGAGACTAAATTTTAGAAGCTCTTCAAGAAAACCATCTCTTGAGAGTCAATTTTCAAGATTTCTTTCAGTGGAAAATAATGTTTGGCGATTATGTTGAATTTGACAGATTTTTGGAAAATATTTTTTTAAATGCTCTAATCACTCTCTCATATGGCTACATAGATGTCTTTTTTATTAAGAGACTGGGTCTTTAGATTCCTGACCCTCCCTTTTCTTAGAGCATTTACTTCAAGAAAACTCTGATTGTAGGGGTTCCTGGCTGGCTCAGTCAGTAGAGCATGCAGCTTTTGATCTTGGGATTAGAAGTTCGAGTCCCACATTGAGTGTAGAGATTACTTTAAAAAAATAAAATCTTTGAAAAAAAAGAAAAGCGAGACTGGGCCTTAACCTTTATTAAACAATTGAAGAGCAAAACAAAAGTATCTACGTGACCCCTGAGCCAGGAACAATACTAGGTATAAATAATGTATCGTGTGTGTGTGTGTGTGTGTGTGTGTGTGTGTGTGTGCGCGCGCGCGCGCTTTTGAAAGTGCAATGTGCTATGCAATTAGTTTTCTTTGTCTTGACTTTTTTTTTTTAAAGATTTTATTTGACTGCAGGCGAGAGTGCAAGCAGGGGGAGTTGCAGAGAGAGAGGGATAAGCGGGCTCCTCACTGAGCAGAGAGCCCAACATGGGGCCATCTCAGGACCCTGGGATCATGAACTGAGATGAAGGTAGACGCTTAATCGACTGAGCCACACAGGCGACTGTCTTGACTTTTTAAAAGAGAATTTTATAATTAATAGAAAACCTTCCCACACACAAATTAGAAGTTACAAATAGTGCGTCTTCTATTCTTTTTACCCCAACCCTCCCCTGCCCAAGCCAGGGAAGGCATGCTGTTTCAAATAGTGTGATAGAGAGAAAAGCACATGGAGTTTGGAAGCATAAAAACTAGAGTTATAATTTTGTCACTAAACAGCTATGATTTACGGCAAGTCACTTAATCTCTCTGAGGCTCTGTTCACTAGTCTGTAAAATGTGTATAATTTTGCTTCCTCATGAGGCTATTGTTATGATAAAGATATTTTATTGTTTAAAAAAAATTTTTTTTTAAGATTTTTATTTATAAGAGAACAAGCACAAGCAGTGGGAGAGGCAGAGGGAGAAGCAGACTCCCCGCTGAGCAGGGAGCCTGACGTCGGGCTCCATCCCAGGACCCCAGGATCATGACCTGAGCTGAAGGCAGACGCTTAACAAACTGAGCTGCCCAGGTGCCCCTGTATTTCATTAGTTGGAAAGCATTTTAGTTTTACACAGAAAACATTTTAATTTTTCTTCTGTTTTAAATTTTCCGTTGAAGTAAAATAAGCTACCAAGTATAAAGAGCCACCTCTATAGAACTTGAGTGATAATATTTGAGTAACAATATGTATCCTAAATCTCTAAATTTTTAAAATAGGAAATATAGAGGTGTCTCCCTGGCTCAGTCAGAGGAGTGTGCAACTTCAAGGTGTAGAGATTACTTAAACTTCAAAGTGTAGAGATTACTTAAAGGTGTAGAGATTACTTAAATAAATGCTTAAAAATAAAATAGGAAACATATGTACATGGTATAAAATCCAAAGGGTACAATGTATAATATACAATGAAAATAAATCTGCCTGCCACCCTATTGCAGCCTTATTCCTCTACACTGGAAAAGATGACCACCACCACCACTTTCTTGTGTAGCCTAGAGAGGTTTTATTCATATTTGTATGCAGTATGTGTGTGTATCCCTATTTTAAAACTAGTGATGGAGAATGCTACATACATGGTCATTAATATTATTTAGTCATTAATATTAGTCATTAATTTAGTCGTTAATATTATTTAATCAGGGGCACCTGGGTGGCTCAGTTGGTTAAGCGTCTGTCTTCGGCTCAGGTCATAATCCTAGAGTTCTGGGATTGAGTCCTGTATGGGGCTCTCTGCTCAGCAGGGAGTCTGCTTCTCCTGCGCTTTACCCAGCTTGTGCGCTTTCTCTCAAATAAGTAAATAAAATCTTTAAAAAAAATTAATAAAGCAAATTTATAATTTATAAATATATATGATATATGATAAATATAATTATAGAATTATGAATAATTATGTTATATATAATTATTAATATGTATATAATATATAAAAATAATTTATAATTTAATCAATAAAACAAATTCCTAGGTATTCAGTATCCAAATCAAGAAAAATAATGTTGTCAGTACCAAGAAGTCCTCACTTTTTTACCCCAGCTGACCCTAATTCCTCTTCCATAAAAAAGTTAACTTTTCTTCATTTTTCCATTCTTTAGAATTTTACCATTTATCATATTAGGTTCTGTCTTAATTACTATAGCTTGATATCCAGTAGAACATGTTCTTCCACCTTTAGAAGTGTCTTTTGCTATTCTTGGTACTTGTATTTCCATATAAATTTTAGAATTAGCTTGTCAAGTTGGTAAAACAAACCTATTATAAATTTTTTTTCAAACCTATTATATATTAAGAAAAGTAAGTTTAGGGCGCCTGGGTGGCTCAGTCGTTAAGCGTCTGCCTTCAGCCCAGGTCAGATCCCAGGGGCCTGGGATCGAGCCCCGCATCGGGCTCCCTGCTCTGCAGGCAGCCTGCTTCTCCCGCTACCATTCCCTCTGCTTGTGTTCCCTCTTTCGCTGTGTTTCTCTCTGTCAAATAAATAAAATCTTTAAAAAAAAAAAAAAAAGAAAAGTAAGTTTAACAGTATGATAATACTATACCATTATTTATACATATGCTTTACAAAGTCTTAAGTTCCAATTTCTGTATTCTAGAATTCTTAAAAAAATTGCATGAATTTATTATTTAATATTTATTGAAAATGAATAATTTTGTTTTGAAATGATAAATTATGTTACTTCAAGGTGAGGAAATGTGGCTATTAAAATTGTTGATATCTATGTTTTTTAAAGAGTAAACTGTAAACATGTTATTTTTTTGTCTACATTTTCTTGTTATTAAAAAAAAAAAATCCCTGTTTATCTATCAGGAATATACTGAGGTTGAAAAACCTGTAAGAACTAAAACTTAAAAGTAATACAGAAGAGAACTGCCCTCAGTCCACGCACCAGCCAGCTCCGTTATGGCAACCCGAAGCCCCAGCATTGTGATTAGTGATGATGAACCAGGTTATGACCTAGATTTATTTTGTATACCTAATCATTACGCTCAGGATTTGGAAAAGGTGTTTATTCCTCATGGATTAATTATGGACAGGACGGAACGGCTTGCACGAGATGTGATGAAGGAGATGGGAAGCCATCACATCGTAGCCCTCTGTGTGCTCAAGGGGGGATATAAATTCTTTGCTGACCTGCTGGATTACATTAAAGCGCTGAACAGAAATAGTGAGAGATCTATTCCTATGACTGTAGACTTTATTAGACTGAAAAGCTACTGTAATGATCAGTCAACAAGGGACATAAAAGTCATTGGTGGAGATGATCTTTCAACTTTAACTGGAAAGAATGTCTTGATTGTTGAAGATATAATTGAAACAGGCAAAACAATGCAAACCTTGCTTTCCTTGGTCCAGCAGTATAATCCAAAGGTGGTCAAGGTTGCAAGTTTGCTGGTGAAAAGGACTCCTCAAAGTATTGGATACAGACCAGACTTTGTTGGATTTGAAATTCCAGACAAGTTTGTTGTAGGATATGCCCTTGACTATAATGAGTATTTCAGGGATTTGAATCATGTTTGTGTCATTAGTGAAACTGGAAAAGCAAAATACAAACCCCAAGATTTAAGTTCAAGTTGAACCTGGAAACATCTAGAGTCACCATTTAAATCACTAGTAAAATGGTTAAATGTTCTAGTTCTGTGGCCAGCTGCTTAGAGGGGCTTCTTGCATGTATCTTCTAAGAATTTTATCTGTTTGGTATGTTTGTTAGAAATGTCGTTTGCTGCATTCCTAAAGTCTTTATTTGCACTATGAGCCTCTAGACTATCAGTTCCCTTTGGGTGGATTGTTTAACTTGTGAATGAAAAATCTCTTAAACTACACTACTGTTGAGTGAAAATATTGAAATTGTATTTGTAGGAAACATTTAAAGAGAAGATATATTCGTTTTAAATTGACATTTTAATTTTTATATATTCAGGAAAAAACAGAAGTGATTGAATATTGTTGATTATGCCACTGTCTTTAGAAAAGTAAGAAGCAGTCAGTTTTTGTATCAATGACAGCATTTAGGAGGTATTGTTTTGTTGGATAAACCATATGTCCTTTAATTATTTTACTGTTTCAGTAGTATTAACTGTATTTTTCTGCTTGTTCAGATTATTTCTAGTGAATCTTTGTCAACAGTTTATTTTAAATACAAATCAGTAAATTTCAAAATACCTAAAAAATAAAAGTAATATAAGAGAACCTAAAAGGTCAGTGAAAGACAAGTTTAAGATACATTACATTGTAATGGGTGCCACCCAGGGGTGCCTGGGTGGCTCAGTCACTAAAGGGTCTGCCTTCAGCTCAGATCATGATCTCAGGGTCTTGGAATCGAGCCCCATGTTGGGCTCTCCACTTAGTGGCGAGTCTACTTCTCCCTCTGTGACCTCTCTCGTTTTCACTCTCTCTCAAATGAATTAATAAAATCTTAAAAAAAAGGATATAATTACATTAAATATATTTCACATGTTATAGTCACAGGTTAAAACAAATACAGTTAATGTGCCAAAATTTGATGTTGCTTTAGCATGACAGCTCCCATCAGTCTGGACATCCCCAATACTGATGGAAAGATAAGGTATTTTTTTGTTTTGCTTTGTTTTGTTAAGGCTTGAACTCATGACCCTGAGATCAACACCTGAGCTGAGATCAAGAGTAGGGCACTTAACCAACTGAGCCACCAAGACACCCTGGAAGGATAAGGTTTATAGTAGATTTCACTGTGCTGAAGTGCAAGTTGCATAATTTATGACTCTGTTCTATAGGCATCTTTATCCGCATTTTCTGTATTCTCAAGTTTCAGGCTTTTATCTGTTGCCCTCAACTTAGCCAATAATTAAAAATTTTTTGGCAAATGTTACAAAATCATATTGACTGAATTGTTTGGGCCTTGGAAGAATCCCCAGGCGAGTGAGGGGCCCTTAATCATAATCTCCATCAGCTTCATAGTAAATCAGCCTCTGAGTGCTGCTACTATTTCGGAGCCTGCCAGTGGGGGCCAGTGTAGGACAACCAAGGGCCCAGAATATGGAGTAAGGTTATGGCTGTAGTCTTGTCCTTTGCTTGCAACTGAGCTGTTCCAAAGGGCAAAAAGCATTTTATTTATTTATTTATTTATTTATTTATATTTTTATTTATTTGACACAGAGAGAGAGATCACAAGTAGGCAGAGTCAGGCGGGGGGGGGGAGCAGGCTCCCTGCTGAGCAGAGAGCCTGATGTGGGGCTCAATCCCAGGACCCTGAGATCATGACCTGAGCCCAAGGCAGAGGCTTTAACCCACTGAGCCACCCAGGCGCCCCTAAAAGCATTTTATAAAGAAATACTCTCTGCCACTTGTGTCAAAAGCTTGCATGCATGTCTTTCTGGAGTTCTTTGTTGTTTACAGATTGCCAGAGCTTTAAAAAATTTTTCTCTTAAGTATTTTTTGAACTATGTTAAAAAATAACATCATTAGTTCACAGTTGTATTTTTTTATTTAGAATATACAGTCAACCTAAATGTCAAAATCAATAGGGGATGCTAAATCAACTATGGTAGGCTGTGCAAAGTTTCAAAGCTGAGGTAGATTTTTATGTATTGATATGGGTTGAAGCTCGATTTATTTTTAAATGAAAAGAACAGAATGGTATGTACAACATGATCCTATTTGTTTTAAACCCCCACCCCCACCCCAGGTCTAGACTGATACCTATCATTGACAAGAGTGGCTCCCTCTGGGTGGAATTGGGTGGAAATTGGGAGGATTTATTTATTTTTTTTTAACTTTATTGTATACATCATTTAAAGCCAAGCAAGAATTTCCATATTACTTGTTTGAAAATGAATTTTAGGAAAGAAGTATAGTGAATGTAATGCTTCAATTAGCTTTTAGCATTGACTTAAAAAAAAACAGTTTTACTTATTTTGAGAGAGAGCATGAGCAGAGGGAGGAGCCGAGGGAGAAGATGAGAAGCTGAGCAGGGAGCTTGATATGGGGCTGGATCCCAGGACCCTGAGACCATGACATGAGGAGAAGGCAGATGCCCAATCAACTGAGCCACCAAGACGCCCCAGGAACTTTTTTTTTAATTCTGAGTTTGTCAGTGCACTCTGATTCTGCAGCAGAGTAGTTTTATGGAGAGTATGGAATTAGGAATCTAAAGAACTGAGCTCTAATCAAGATCCAGTATGAATTTTCTAACTACAGATATGTAACTTCATGTCCTGTATATCAGGGAAGGCCGAGTAGGGTAGTGGAAAGAAAAGAGTTTTAGCCAGGGTTCACTGTTTATTCATCCCATATATTTAAAAAAAAAAAAAAGGAGCAAAAATATGTATTACATCCTAGGTGTGGTATGCCAGGTTCTAGAGGGACAGTGGTAAATAAGATAGGGCTCTGTGCCCTCAGAGAGTACTATTATTGATTTTGAGCATCTGTTCACCTCTTGAGTTCATTTCTCCATGTGCAAAAGGTGTTGAGAACACCACCTACCACATATTCCATAAGAATTACTGTTGTAGAGGCACCTGGGTGGCTTAATCGGTTAAGTGTCTGCCTTCAGATCAGGCCACGATCCTAGGGTTCTGGGATCAGGCCCTACAGCGGGCTCCCTGCTCAGCCAGAAATCTGCTTCTCCCTCTCCTTTGGCTCCTCCTCACTGCTTGTGCTCGTGATCTCTCTCTCTCTCTCTCTCTCCCTCTCTCTCAAATAAATAAATAAAATCTTTTTTTCTCATGCTCGCGATCCCTTTCCCTCTCTCTCAAATAAATAAATAAATTTTTTTTTTTTTAAAAGAATTACTGTTGTAGTGATCCATTGTTCTAACGTGGGGGTTGTGTTCCTGGGGTGTGCTGTGTGGGGGAAAAAATTGCAAACTGCCTATTTAGTTCAAGCTCAGAGTAGGGCTCAAAACAATTGACCATCCCAGTGCTCTTTCGACAATCCTCAGGAACTTTGTGCAACTTGTGGGATCCTTACCATCCTTTCTCCCATGGCATGTGTGCTCCCGCCCAGCTAGAGTACTCAATGTTAAGTGAAAGCAAACCTTGAATGTATTCAGGTTTTGCTCAGGCTGAGCTCTTCCTTAGCGATCCTCACATGCCATCTTCCTTCTTGAAATCCAGCATCCAGTAACTCCCAACTGTCATCTCCTTACAGTCATAGCACCTCAACTTAATGAAACCTTTCTCAGGGGCTCTCATAGAGCTTTATACTTTAGCTGATTATTATGATCCTTAATCTGTGTGAGTTACCCTCTCACCCTAGATTGTAGACTGTATCCTGTTGCTTTTTTCATTTCCCCGGTCCTTTGGGCAATGCTTTAAAACAGAGCTTATAAGTAATCTTTCTTACAAGTAATCTATAAAATGAATTCCTGAATCAGTTGAATGACTATATGATAGTGATAATATCTGACCAGCTAACTGTAGAATGAATGGTAATAAAATGAGGCAATAAATAGGAAGCAAATTTTGACAATTTTTAAGAGTAATACATCAAGGAGAATGACAATGGAAAGCAGTGTGGGAGCTGATTCACATTTGAAATAGTTGGAAAACTGAATATTATTATTTTTTGCCTGGAGAGTCCCAAGGTTGGAGGATATAATCGTTGTTTTCAATTTTTTGAAAGGCTATCAAATGGAAAACATTCTATATTGCTCCAGGCACTGGAGGGAAGTAAAAGGGAAGCCAATTTCACCCAAGGCAGAACTTTCTTTTAGAGCTGTCCAACAGTGAAGCGGGCTATCTCACTTGAGATAGTGAGCTCCCTGAAATTCGAAATGTGGAAAGAGAAGTTGGAAGAGGGGGCGCCTGGGTGGCTCAGACCGTTAAGCGTCTGCGCTGGGGTTGGGGTGGAGGGGGTCGTGATCTCCGGGTCCTGGGATGGAGCCCCATGTCAGGCTCCTGGCTCAGCGGGGAGTCCATTTCTCCTTCTGCCTCTGGCGCCTGCTCTTGCTCTCTCTCTCAAATGAGTAAATAAAATCTTAAAAAAAAGAAAAAGTTGGAAGACCATTGGCTGGAATGTACAAGAGCGAATTCCTGCCTGGGCAGGAGTTAGACTAATGACCTATAAGGTGTCCTCCAATTCTGAAGTTTCTATGGCTATTTAGCTCCGTTAAACTTGACTTTTGAATATACCTGAGTTATTTTTGTAAAATAAAATTTTATCAGATAAATCAGTCAACTTAAACTATACGGTCGAATTTACAGTAAGTAGAAGGGTAAGACGAGGACTGGGACATAAACTGAAACTCCCGATACCATTGAAGGCAACTTGAGAAACTTAACGGAAAGGGAGAGGTGGTGTGTGTGTGTGTCTGTGCGCGCGCGCGCGTGTGAGTCGAGTCATGTGTCCGGGGCAAGTGACACTTGTAACCGAAGTTGTTAATGTTCTAAATTCTTTCATTTTACACGTACTTGCACAGGCGTGTTTTTCACACCCAGCAGCAACCTAAGCGAAAGCGAGGTCGCGGGTCAGATGAGGAAGAGTTTTCCGGAAGGCGCTCCGCGGTACAGCGGACACCACCGACCGCTGAAGCCGGTGGCCGACAGGGGTGGCTAAAACGGAAGGGCAGCTCTGGCCGCCCGCGCGAAAACCACCAGTCCCAGGGGCACCCGCGGCGCCGCGCACGCGCCATGGCGTGGCGGCAGCGCCGCCGCAGGACGCAGAAAAGCCAGCTAGCGAGTAGTGGCGGCGGCGGCGGCGGCGGCGGCGGAGGCGGCGGCGGCGGCGGCGGCGGCGGTGGTGGCAGTTCGTGGCGAGGGGGACGGCTCCGAGGCCGAGTGGCGGTGCGGCGAGACCTGGGTGCCCTCCTCCGTGTGATCCCGGTGGTGAGTGCGTGTCTGCGGTTAAGTCGCGCGGAGTGCGCGGCTCGCTGCCTGGCGGCCGGGCTGGTCTGGCCTAGGGCCGCAGCCTGCGCCTAATGGCCGGGCCACCCAGTCCCGCTGACCCCTGGGCCCTGGGCCCTTCCCTCCCGTGTCGATAGAAGTGGGGGTAGGGGGACACACAGTTAGGTCCAGGGGACAGAAGTGGCGCCCGCGTGCCAGGGCTGCCTGGGGCAGACGGGAGGGAGGGACGCGTGGGGGATGGGATAGGAAAGGACTGGGGAACGGCGGGGCGGTTTCGGGTGGGAGCCCCAGGCGAGTGGACCTGGCAGGTAGAGAACTGAGCACAGGAGGCGAGAGGGAGGTGGAATGTCTTCTGAATGCCGCTGGTGAAGATGTCATGCTTCGGGGACTCTTGACAAGCTGGACTCCTGGGTCTCGGGGCAGCCCACCTTCGAAAAACACACACACACAGTATACTTGGCATTTTTCCACTTGCTGTTGGATGTCTTGGAAGTGAGGGACTGTTGCTTGTTTCCATCTCCTTTCCTTCAACTTCACCTTTTATTGACTATCAAATTTAAATGGGTGCTGGCTGGGCAAACCATAGAAATGAACAGTGTTCTGTGTATAAGTCTGTGGAAAAACAGGCATGGTGTGATATGTTCAGATGAGAGCTAGGGCAAGGGAAGAACCATTGTTTTTATTTTAAAATTTGCGACAGAAGTCACTTTGAGTACAGCTTTGAACTAGATTTAACCTGGGATTTCACCATTTGGTGGATAGAGTATAGAGGATTTTTGAACTAGAATGGGGATAAAATCACATCTATTTTTATTATCTGGGAACTAATTTATTAGTTCCTCCAATTATGAATGTAGGCAACAAACCACAGTGGAATTAGCAATGCCTGTGACTGTCACCAATAAAAATTACAAATATTTTTGTATCATGTTTACACTTTTTGCAGATCTCTCAGAATATCATTTATGCTTATAATTTTTTTGAATTTATAGCATTATTAGACACACTGGTAGATCTTGTTATTTAATATGATGATAAAGCCACACATATATTACCAAATCATGATTTTTAAATTTAAATAGTTCTGTATAAATGGTTTCTTTCATAATTTCCTATGTTTGATTATGTATTTAAAAGCAATCTGAGGGGTGCCTGGTTGGCTCAGTCGGTAGAGTGTGCAACTCTTGATCTCAGGGTTGTGAGTTCAGGCCCCACATTGGGTGTCGAGATTATAATCAATCAATTGAATAAAAATTAAAATCTGGGAGAGAGTCCATAGGCTTCACCAGACTACCAAAAAGATCTGTGGTGCAAAAAGATGAACTCCTGAGGTAGAAGTAAGTGTTTGGAGATCTATAAGTTGGCCTGAAAGATATTTGAATCTTTTTTTTTTTTTTTTTTTAAGAAAGAAGATAAGGCCGTTAGGATTATAGTACAGATAAAATAGGGAATTTTGTACACAGAAGTAAAAGAAGATTTGGCTGTTTGAAAGACTGCAGATACTTCAGTCAGGGTACTGGGGAATCAGCAAAATAATCTGATGAAAAAAGGAAGTGAATACTTTGCCCCTTAGATTTTTGTAGGAAGGCACCGCCTAGTTCTAAGTGGTTGAAGCCTTCTAAGCTCTTGTGTAAGCCTGTGAAAAGAAATTTTAATGTGTGCTGGTTTTCTATAAATCACATGATAGTAGTGTGGCTTTTAAAGAGAGAAAAGTGAGTGGGGGGAAAGGGCAGAGGGAGAAGCAGACTTCCTTTAGAGCAGGGAATTGGGCAGAAGTGGGGTTCGATGTGAGGCTTGACCCCAGGACTTGGGATCATGATCTGAGCCACCTAAGCTCCCGAAAAAGGGGAATATTCTAATTTTTTAATCTTTAAGTAAAAACCACAGGATCTCTCTTCAGATATATTTTCCTATTGCTATTATTCTTTTCATATATGATAGAAAGTAAACATGCAAGTGATAGAGTTGGGATAATTGGTAAATCATTTTCTCGAAATTCCATTTTAAATACTTACAGTTCAGCTTCATTTTGGCATCAGACTTCTCACTGACAGATCACTGTTAACATTTCTTTAGATTATGTGGGACTTGAAATTTGCAACTGTTTGTAAAACACCTGTCAGTACCTTGTGTGAGATTTTTTTCCCCTCTAAAATAATAGCAATAGTGGAAAAACCACTGCCGCAAACTTTTTTTTTTTCCTAGAAAAAATAAAGCAGGGTATGGAAAAGTGAGGAAAAGTATTTTATGAAAAGATATTGGTGCTGAAAGAGTTTATTCTGAATTGAACACACTATATGGCAAAGTCACTGCCTTGGAGAGACATTGCCTGGTATTTTCTGTGTCTTTACACTGCCTCCTTTGTCATTATTTGTCCCCTGCCCCTTTATTTTTTTTAAATGTCATGCATCTATCTGATACCATATTATTTGTATATTAGTTTTTTTAATTTTTGTCTCCCCATTTGAATGTTAGCTCTGCGAGAATAGGGACTTTGTCTTTGCCACAGTGCTGGAATAGTGGCTGGCACGTGACAGGTACTCAGTAAATACTTGATGAATGAGTTAATTTATAAGACCTAGGTTATTTATTTCTAAGAATAAAATTATAAAAAATTTTTTTTTAAGATTTTATTTATTAGAGAGAGAGAGATCACAAGTAGGCAGAGAGGCAGGCAGAGAGAGAGGGGGAAGCAGGCTCCCCGCTGAGCATAGAGCTTGATTTGGGGCTCGATCCCAGGTCTCTGAGATCATGACCTGAGCTGAAGGCAGAGGCTTAACCCACTAAGCCACCCAGGCGCCCCTTTATTTTAAAAATCTTACAGATAGTATTCTGTATGCTGGTTGAATTTGAACCTTTTCATCTTACATTTTTTTTTTTTTCATCTTACATTTTTTAAAAGACAAGATATTATTTCCCAAACATTATGCCCTGCTTTCATGGGCATGTGATGTCATGTGGGGACTTACCATTCTTAGTACTTGGTACCATGTAGGTTTGATTATCCTGAACGTCTTAGAATGATGTGATAAAAGGAAGGGTCTGTGGATGAAGTTCTTATTTTGTTAAGGCTCTTTTACTTTGTGGTCCTAGGTTGGAATAAATGACACTGAATTTTTCACATGAGATAAAAAAATTTTAATGTCTGATAGTATAAAAGTTAGTGAAGATGTCGCTGAAAATGGTAATTTAGAAACTGCTGTAGGACAGTTTCTATGTAGGACAGATTCTAAACAATGTAGGAGTTTAAATTGGTACAACTGCCTTGAGAGACAACATTTGCAGTTATTTAGTAAAATTGAAAATGGGCATACCCTACCTCATAATTTCACAATTTCTGGAAGGCAGTAAGAATGGGTGGAGGTGGTGCAAAGGGGATAATACCATAAGTTTTCTTTAAATACTAAAAGCAACTGTGATGACGCGAACATTTAATTCTAGAAGGCAGAATACAAGTGTTAAGTCATCTTTGCACATTTCCCTATTTTCTGTTGTTTTGAATCCATAATTTTTTTTTACAGTAATTTCTACACCGACATGGGGCTTAAACCCTCGACTCCCAAGTTCATGGGTTGTGTGCTCTTCTAACTGAGCCAGCAAGGCACCGCTGAATCCATAACTTTTTAAGTATTGTTTCCCAACTCTTGGAAAATTGTAAGCCTACAGAAGAGTTGCAACAGTAGTATAATAATACCTTTGTACTCCTTACCTAGGTTCCATAGTTGTTAACATTTTGCTATGCTTGCTTTATGCACTAGTAGACACTTCTTTCCCTGAACCACTTGCGAGTTAGGAATAGATATTATCAGGACGCTTTACCCTCTAAATATAAGTATGTATTTCCCAAGAACAAACACTTTCTTCTACATATTTGGAATTCAGTTGTCACCTTCAAGAAATTTAACATGAATATAATAATATTCTTTAACATACAGTACCTATTCAAATTTCCCCAATTGTCCCAACACTGTCCTTAGAGATTTGGTTTTGTGTTTGATCCAAGATGCATTTAAGGGGCTTGCATTGCATTTAGGTGCCTCCTTGAATCTGGACTGGTTTTCCAGCCTTTTGGAGGGAGGATGTCTGTCATGACAGTAAGTATCCAAACTAGTTGTTTTGTAGGATGCCCCTCAATTTGGATTTGTCTGAATGTTTCTGCATGATCAGATTCAGGTTAAACATTTTTGGTTGGAATGCTGTGTAGTTGATTTTAGGTCTCAGTGTGTCAGATCAGAGGCACCAGATGTCAGTTTCATTATTGATCTAAATTTGATCATTTGAATAAAGTAGTATCTACTAGATTTATATTATAAAGGCACCCTTATTCCTTTGTAGTTAATAAGTAATCAGTGAAGTGATTATTTTTATTTTTTTAAGATGTATTTATTTAGAGAGAGCATGCACTCCTGTGAGTGGGAGGAGGAGGAGAGGGAGGGTATCTCAAGCAGACTCCCCACTAAGCATGGAGCTCAGCACAGGACTCAACCCAACAACCTCCAGATCAATACCTAAGCCAAAATCAAGAGTTTGAAGCTCAACCAACCACGCCACCCGGGTGCCCCCTTTTTAAATTTTTTTTTAATGTAAAAAAAATCTATTTTCCCCTTTTTTAAAAAGATTTTATCTGAGAGAGAGAGAGACAGAGACAGAACATGAGCAGCAGAGAGGAGTCAGAGGGAGAGGGAGAAGCAGACCCCTGCTGAGCAAGGAGCCTGATGTGGGGCTTAATCCCAGGACCCTGGGATCATGACCTGAACCAAAGGCAGATGCTCAACTGACTGAGCCACCCAGGCATCCCCACATTATGTTTGTTTTAAACAACACTGATTCAAGGGGCACCTGGATGGCGTAGTTGGTTAAGTGTCCCAACTCTTTGTTTTGGCTCAGGTCATGATATCAGGGTTAGGAGATCCAGCTGAGTTATGGGCTCATGCCCAAGGTGGAGTCTTCTTGAGTTTCTCTCTCCCTCTGCCTCTGCCCCCCCCAACCCTGTGCTTGTGCGAGTTCTCTCTCTCTCAAATAAATAAATCTTTAAAAAAAAACAGCACTGGTTTAAGAAATTAAACTTCTAGGAACACCTGGGTGGCTCAGTGTGTTAAGCCTCTGCCTTCGGCTCAGGTCATGATCTCACGGCCCTGGGATCGAGCCCCGCATCGGGCTCTTTGCTCAGCAGGGAGCCTGCTCCCCCCTCCCCCACCCGCCTGACTCTCTGCCTACTTGTGATCTCTCTCTCTCTCTCTCTCTGTCAAATAAATAAATAAAATCTTAAAAAAAAAAAAAGAAAATAGACTTCTAAACCTGCACACAGAGTAATACATGCAATATGTGTTGGGGCTATACTCCAAATTTCATACTTAGTATTTATTCATTTCTCACTCTTCAGCCTGTCTTCTATATCAAAATATCAAATGTATCAAATATTTTTATATCAAAATATGAAAGTTTCAGGGTCTAATGTGAAATTGTTTAGTAGAGCACTAATAAATGTTTGAGTGACCACTGTGCACTATGGCATTCAATCCATAAAGTAACTTGTTCTGGGGAGCCTGGGTGACTCAGTTGATTAGGCGTCCACAACTCTTATTTTCGGCTCAGGTCATGATCTCACGGTGATGGGATCAAGCTCTGTGCTGGGCTCTGTGTTCAGTGCGGAGTCAGCTTCAGATTCTTTTTTTTTTTTTTTTTTTAAGATTTTATTTATTTGACAGAGAGAGACAGCGAGAGAGGGAACACAAGCAGAGGGAATGGCAGCAGGAGAAGCAGGCTTCCTGCAGAGCAGGGAGCCCGATGCGGGGCTCGATCCCGGGGCTCGATCCCAGGACTCCAGGATCATGACCTGAGCCAAAGGCAGGCGCTTAACGACTGAGCCACCCAGGTGCCCCTCAGCTTCAGATTCTATCTCCCTCTCCTTCTTCCTCCCCCTCTGCCTCTCTCCACTCCCTCTCTTTTCTAAAGTAAATACATGAAGAAAAAATAAAGTACCTTGTTCGGCTACACTTCAGCAGCTGAAGGGACACATATTCTGTGTGTGGCTAATATGCATTCTGCTCCTACATTGTGCCTTGCCCCACACTAGATGCTTTACTTTCACTGACTTGTAAAATCCGCACAACTACCCTATGTAGTAGGTTCTACGTAGAGAAGAAACTGAAGCACATAGAGGTTAAATAACTTGTCAAAGTTCCACAGTCTGTGGAAGGTAGGATTCCAACCCAGCAGGCTCAAACCAAACCACCACACATTCCTGGGCTTGACCTCACAACCCTGAGACCATGACCCGAGCCAAAACGAAGAGTCTGCGGCTTAACCAACTGTGCCACCCACGGGCCCCTGGGGAGATTATTTTAAAACTTTATCAGACTCTTGAGTTGTTTATAGAGGTACCAGTATAAAGGGTAGAGAAGATTTAGATTGGAGGTGCTACCACTGAATGGGAGAGTAGAAGATCAGGGAATGCTGTTTGAAGGAGGTGGCATTTGAGCTGGACCGAAAACCATAGATATAATTGGCTACAGAGCTATTGGAGAAGGGCTCCAGGTGAAGGAATAAGCTGAACAAAGAAGAGGGATTTGTAAATTAGATAGAATATCCAAGTCTTTTTCACTTTTTCTGGCTAGTGTGTTAGGTCTCTGAAATGGAAAAATGAGAGGAAAGATTATAAAGGTAGCTTCGGATGAAGAAATACTGAAAAATCGAGGCTGCCCAGATGATAGTACGTGATCATTTGCCTGCAGATGTATCACTCCCTTCATAGTGCTCACTACAGTCAAACTGCTCACAGGGAACCTGAAGTCAGTATTCTGAGGAAGAGCCAGAGAGGCAGCATGGGGAAATGAAGAGCGTGGGCTGTGAAGTCAAAACAAATCTAGTTTTAGAATTCTCTGCTGCACGACAGCTGAATGGTTAGGCAGTAAGTTATTTGACTTTTCCAAACCTGATTCCTCATCTGTAAAGTGGTGGGGGGGTGGTAGGATTGACTAATGACAATAGCATATGAAAAGCATCAGGAATGTGCCTTTCGTTCGATCATTGCTAGTTATATTTTGGTTCTATCTTGGTACCACATCCCTGGCTTTAAAAGAAGCCTTAGTCTTTTGGTGCCTTCTTGGCCACTATCACAGTGCTGTCACTTCTCACGTCACCCAGTTGGTTCCACTGTGAGGTGGCTTTGTTTTTTTTTTTAAAGATTTTATTTATTTATTTGACAGAGAGGAGAGAGATCACAAGTAGGCAGAGAGGCAGGCAGAGAGAGAGAGAGGGGTAAGCACGCTCCCCGCTGAGCAGAGAGCCCGATGCGGGGCTTGATCCCAGGACCCTGAGATCATGACCTGAGCTGAAGGCAGGGGCTTTAACCCACTAAGCCACCCACTCGCCCCTCCACTGTGAGTTTGTGAGCTTCTTTCCAGTGATGGCACAGAGCGCTTCCCACCTTATAAGGTGATGCTAGCTCATAATGGCATTTGCAAAAGTTATCCCTAATTATTGTAGAAAA
Organism: Procyon lotor; assembly: GCA_028646535.1. NCBI lineage: Eukaryota > Metazoa > Chordata > Mammalia > Carnivora > Procyonidae > Procyon > Procyon lotor. Next base: position 69,741,129 of record CM053615.1, read on the forward strand.
TTGAAGAGGGAAAGTGGATATATTCCTAATAGCTAGACATTTCACTTTATTTAAAAAAATTAAAAAAAAATTTTAGGATTGATTGGGTGGAGTTGGCACATTACTGTAGGATTCTTTGAGGTAAAGTATGATTTATTTTTGTCTTTATTTTTTGTAAAAGCCTGAAATAAGTGGACTCCCTCTTACTTGCTATAGAAAGACCAGTACTTGAAAAAAATTTTCTCAAATAGTTAATTAACTTTTTTCCTCTTCAACTTCTGTTTTTTCCCTACATATAATTCCTTCTCTGGAGTTAATGTTTACATAGGCATGAAGGATTTCAGTTATGTGTTTTTTTCACATCTGAACTGCCCAAATTTGTGTTTGCATAGAATTATTTGTGACTTTTGCTCCTTAAGTAAACTTAATCAAGGCATTTTCATTTTTAAATAAACTAGAACCAGTACTTTCTATATCATGTACACATTTTAGAAGAGGTTTCAGGCACTGAGCTATTTGATTTCTTGTTTTTATTTTTGTTTTTTCTTTTTTTTAACTTTTAAGTAGGCTTCACACCCAATGTAGGGCTTGAACTCACAACCCTGAGATCCAGAGTTGCATGGTCTCTAGACTGAGCCAGCCAGACGCCTCTCTTGTTTTTAAATTATAGGTAATTAAAATTTCTTTCTTTATACTGACTATATTTTCTCATTTTGGGGAATATGTATCAATATATTCTGATTTCGTAAAAACATTTTCAGTAAGGCAGTTTTTCATTATTTCTAAGCTGAAACCCGTTTTTGTTTTTTTAAGTTTACTTATTTAAGTAATGTGTATACCCAGTGTGGGGCTCAAACTCATGACCCCGAGATGAGGAATTGCATGGTCTTCCAGCTGAGCCAGCCAGACCCTGAAACCCAGTTTTGAACTATTTGTTGATACTTCAAGTTATCATATTTAATATATATAAGTGAATGGTTGAGCATATGTTTTAAAGAAAAGTATAGCTTAATACTAACAGTATAATTTTATTTATACATATATCAATCCAAAATTATCTTTATATACCCCTTTTTTGTATGCCATTTTAAAAATATAAGGCTTTAAGCCCACTTATAAAAAAGCCCCTGTAAAAGCAGGCAAGATGTCTGTTCATTAATCTGTCTGAAAAGGTGCTTGCATGGTCTTGCTCCATTGTAATGCCAGCACACCCACACTGGAGATTAGTGGGCAACGTGTTGTCAAACATGTTCATTTTTCCCTTTTTTTTTTTACTTACTAATTTATGTTTCCAGTTTCTTTTTCTTTTAAGATTTTATTTATTTATTTGACAGATAGAGAGATCACAAGTATGCAGAAGGCAGAGGGAGAGGGGGAAGCAGGCTCCCTGCTGAGCAGAGAGCCCAATGTGGGGCTCGATCCCAGGACCCTGAGACCATGACCTTAGCGGAAGGCAGAGGCTTTAACCCACTGAGCCACCCAGGCGCCCCTCCAGTTTATTTTCAATGAATCTTTAAAAGGCTTAAAATTGGAAAATTTAAAAGACAAAAGAATTGGTCAAGGGATATTAGCTTTTTTCTCTTTATACAGAATCAGAGTCAAATTATCTTCCTAAGCAGTCTTAATTTTATCCAAATACGTGTATTTTTAAAGTTTTTAGGTCTTAGGCTAAACTCATCTTTTTTTTCTTTTTTAAAAGATTTTATTTATTTGAGAGAGAGAAAGAACGAGCAGGGGAGAAGCAGAGGGAGAGAGAAAGGGAGAAGCAGACTCCCCGCTGTGCAGAGAGCCCAATGTGGGGCTTGATCCCAGACCCCTGGGATCATGACCTGAGCTAAAGGCAGGCACTTAACTGACTGAGCCACCCAGGCACCCCTAAGCCATCTATTTTTAACCCCTTCTGAACTGTCTCCTTTCATTTTCTTTTTTTTAAAAATAATTTTATTTATTTATTTGACAGAGAGAGATCACAAGTAGGCAGAAAAGCAGGCTCCCTGCTGAGCAGAGAGCCCGATGCGGGGCTCGATCCCAGGACCCTGAGAGATCATGACCCGAGTCAAAGGCAGAGGCTTCAACCCGATGAACCACCCAGGGACCCCTCCTTTCATTTTCTGATGCAAAACTTTGACTCCAGCTATTAATTTACTTCCATTATTTGTACATCATGATAAAAATACATTAGGTCTAAACGTCACAAGGCAGAATTGCAAAATATTTACAAATACAGATTTCTGTATTGAAAAGCTTAAGAAAGACTAGGTGAATTCTTTTTGCAGAATTATTTCATCTTTAGTACCTCCTTTAGAACCCAAGGAGTCTTTGAGTCCTCTAAAACCAAGTGTTTTTTAATATGTAACTATTCAAGGTTGTGATGGGCCAACTTGAATTCTGATGGAAAGTGAAGTGTTAAGCCTCCTTATATTTCTGTTCCATCATTAATGATAATAAGAACTAGCATTTATTGAGTTCTTTCTCTTTTTGTAGGCATTATGTAAACTAGTTAAAATTATGAATTTCATAATTTTGTGGAGGCCTCTTAACGATTGATTTCTTTTTGAAAAACTATTTAAACTGGGAGGCCTGGGTGGCTCAGTTGGTTAAGCAGCTTCCATCAGCTCAGGTCATGATCTCAGTGTCCTAGGATCGAGGCCCACATCAGGCTCCTTGCTCAGCAGGGAGCCCGTTTCTCCCTCTGCCTGCTCTGCTTACTATTCCCTCTGCTTGTGTGCTCTGTCTCTGACAAATAAAATCTTAAAAAAAAAAAAAAAGACAAGCTATTTAAAATAATTAGATTTATTTGTTTATTATTTATTTATTTATTTATTTATTGACTTACTTACTTACTTAGGGTTCAGGAGGTTCCTTTAAGGTAAAACACTGTTAGTGATAATAATGTTGCTTGAAGTTTGGTAATATTTATAATTTTATGTGATACCATTCTGATGAAATGAACATGACAGCCTGCTGTTTGTATACCTTCCCTAATTTTTAGGGTGGACACTTGTATCTAGAAACAGGCTTTACCAGTATTACAGCTTAGCAAAAAAATGCTGCTGAAGCTCAAAGTTCTCTTTCTGCTCTTCTCTTTGGTTGTTTTATATGCTCACTGTATTTATGGAGGAAGCTATTTTTATCCAGGGGACTAAAGCTTCCTCAAAGCTTGTGAGGTGGTAAAATCTTTCTCTTAAAAGTTCTCAGAGGGTTCTAAGGATTTTAGGTTTTTAAAGAATCATTTGGTTTATCTTAAGCTCCCGGTTTATATATGTCTTAGTGAGTTGTCATTAGAGATTGTTAAATAGGAGGAAATTAGATTTGGTGGTATTTAATTTCAGACTATTAAGTTAATGGAGATTTATCTAATTGTGAAAGTTCCTCATACCCATTTCTAGAATGGGTGCATATTTTTGTATAATTTATTGCCTTTGGGAAATCAAAGGACATCGTTGCAATTCTGCTTATTGGTGTGTAGCTTGTAATTGTTGAACTATGTCCAGAAGTACTATCCTTTTTGTTGCACTTGAAAACTTTCATATATATATTTTTAAGATTTTATTTCTTTGTTTGATAGAGAGGGAGAGAGGGAACACATGCCAGGGGAGTGGGAGAAGGAGAAGCAGGCTTCCCACTGAGCAGTGAGCCCGATGTGGGGCTCAATTCCAGGAGGATCATGACCTGGGCCAAAGGCAGATGCTTAATGACTGAGCCACCCAGGCATCCCTCACAGTGTTAATATATAATTATTCACAGAATTTGCCTTTTCCTGGGTGTTTAAGTAATTGCACTACTTACTGCCAAGTTTTTATTATGTTCTTATTTTTTTTAATTACTGGAGTAATGTTCTTTGTTTAAACAAAACAAAACAAAACTGAGTTCCTGGGTGGCTCAGTTGGTTAAACATCTGCCTTCTGCCCAGGTCATGATCCTAGGGTTCTGGGAATGAGGCTTCCTGCTTAGCGGGAAGTCTGTTTCTCTCTCTCCCTCTGCCCCTTCCCCCTGCTTGTGCTCTCTCTCTCTCAAATAAATAAAAAATCTTAAAAAAAAAAAAAAAAGCAAAAAAACCTTAAAAAACTTAAGGGACACTTGGGTGGCACAGTCAGTTAAGCATCCATCTTGATTTTGGCTCAGGTTATGATCTTGGGGTTGTGGGATCAAGCCCTGCTTTGGGCTCCGTGAAGTCCTCTTGGGATTCTCTCTCCCTTTCCTGCCCCTCCCCCCCCACTTGCTTGCTCATGTGTGTTCTCTTTCTGTCTCTAAAATAAATCTTAAAAACAAACCAAAAAACCCCCTAAAAACAATGTAGAAAAGGGGCCCTTGGCTTGCTCAGTAAGAAGAGCATGTGGCTATTTATCATGGGGTTGTGAGTTTGAGCCCCATGTTGGGTATAGAGATTACTAAAAAAAATAAATATAACTTTAAAAAAAAGTGCAAAAAATGAAACCTTTTCTTCCCCACATATACATGCACATGCTATATGTTTTGGATTTTTTCTTTTTCTTTTTCTTTTCCAGAAATTATAGTTAATTCTTGTGCTTGCATAGTGCTTTACATATATTAACCTGTTGTGGTTGTTGTTTGGGTGGGGAGGGACAGAGGGAAAGAGTGAGAGAGAATTCTAAGCATGTCCCATGCCCAGGGTGAAGCCCAATCTCACAAGCCTGAGATCATGACCTAAGCCAAAATCAAGAGTTGGATGCTGGGGCGCCTGGGTGGCTCAATGGGTTAAAGCCTATGCCTTCCGCTCAGGTCATGATCTCAGAGTCCTGGGATCGAGCCCCGCTTTGTGCTCTCTGCCTGTTGGGGAGCCTGCTCTCACCCCACCCCCCCGCCTGCCTCTCTGCCTACTTGTGATCTCTCTCTCTCTCTCTGTCAAATAAATAAATAAAATCTTTAAAAAAAAAAAAAAGAAGTTGGATGCTTAACCGCCTGAGCCATCCAGGGACCCCTAGATATATTAACTTGTTAAATTTTCACCACCCCATGAACATACCTTATGTATTTTATTCAGTTTTTTTTTTAAGATTTTATTTATTTCTTTCACAGAGGGAGATCACAGGTAGGCAGAGAGAGGCGGAGAAGCAGGCTCTCTGCTCAGTGGGGCTCGATCCCAGCACCCTGAGATCATAAGCTGAGCTGAAGGCAGAGGCTTTAACCCACTGAGCCACCCAGGCGCCCCTCTTTTATTCAGTTTTATATCCATTTGCAGATGTGAAAACTGAGGCAAGGAGAGGTAATTACCAAAGGTTGCACAGCTAGTGAGTGGCAAAGCTGAGATTGGAGTCCAGGTAGTCTTGCTCAAGTGTTGTGTTTTAGCTGCCTCTGGGGTCTTACCATGCATATTGTTCTGCCTTGTGCTTTTTTCATGTAATGGTTGATAATGGACCACTTTCTGTGTACCTCTATCTCCTTAATAATTATGTAGTATTTGATGGCAGAGGTTTACCCTAACTTACTTAGTGTCTTTCGAACTTAATCTTTTTTAATATTGCCAGTTACATTAGTAATGGTTTCAAGTAATACTTTAAAAAGTCAAGATTTTTGAACTGGAACAAGTAAGGATACATTAGTATTTACTAAGTAATGTATATTTGCTGTCCAGTATTTTAATATTCTCTCATTTGAGTTGTATAATAAAATCCAAGCTTAACCCATAGGCTTGTTGGGTATGCATGAATTTCATTATTTTTGTGGTCAGTCTGTCTTCTTTAGATGTGGAAACCTAGTAGTGTATTAGAGGTAAAATTGACATCTGTTTGGATTTTATTTACTTTGATAGGGTCTAGAATTTTGGTGTCATAACAAGAAGTTGGTATAGTGTTAACTTGAGATGTAAATACACTGGCTTTATATTACTTGCATTTCAAGGTAGGGTGCCTTTAAGTTTCTTGTTCTTGTGCCAGGAAGAGTTGGTACTAAGTTCATTTTTTTTCCTACAATGTTTTACTCTTATTTCAAGTATACCAACAGAAGATACTAAAGTATCATTGTTTCTTTTTTTCTCTTTACTGATAGTTATTTCTTAATTGTGAGAAAATATCAGTAATAATATCAGTAATAATTATTTCAGATATGCCTATTAGAAAAGTAGTAGATGTTTTCAACTTAAATTTAGTTACTGTTCTTTAATCATTTTAGAACTGGTTAGAAGTCGCTTGGCTGATTCCTAACTAGCTCATTGCTCATCATCATTCAGTCCTTTATTTATTAACTTTTTATAAATGTAGACATTAAGTCAGTATCTGCTAAACAATAGTCTGTCTGCAAAGCAGTGGGGATACCAAGACGACTATCTCCCTACTTCAGGTAATGGAATTTTGTTGAGAAAACAACATTTTGTTGCTAATAGTATAAAATGCTGTGATAGAGATGAGGCCAAATGAGAAAGGATAAGAATGGCCAGGAAAGGCTTCTCTGTTTGAGCTAGGCTCTGATGCTTAAGTGAGATTTAACTGGCCAATGACAAGGGTGGGCAAAGGATTCTAAATAGAGAGTATATAGAAATTTGATTTGTGGAAACTGTTCAAAATTGTTATTATCATGTACAGTGTGAGAACATGGGCCCCTCAAGGGCAAACCTTACCTGTCTTGTTCACAAGACATTGTAGCACATTGTAGATGTTTAACAAACGTTTGTTGAGTGAGTAAAGGAATTGTATTTAGCTTACTGTGCATATCTGTCCATTTTTTGGAAAGAAATGAGTTCATTATTTTTAATACCTGATGATTTTTAAGTCATATAATTTAACAAAACATTATAAAATGAGTAATAAACTATTAGTGCACTGAAGGAGGTTAAGTCTTGGGAAACACATGTAGACAAATCCTTGTAATTCAAGATGGTTATTTATACTTACAAAAAATATTTGCAAGGGATGTCTATCTCATATGGATTGGTTGGATTCCTAAAAAGTGGTGGGTAGTTAAAATAAATCCTCAAATTTAAAATGATTTGATTGATAAAATATGGACGGTAACATTGTGGCAGGTAGGTCATTAATAATTGGCAGTCATGTCCTTTTTTTGCCATATAAGGTTAATATGAATATTATGTAAGCACTGTAAGTGCCTCTCTAATGAACATACATCATTTCATTTCATACAATGAAAAAGTAACTGGCAGTTCTGTCAGGGTGTAGGCATCAGTATCTAAAAATGTTTCCCATGCTTAATCCTTGAGTGACATCATAATTTTTCCCAGATCTGCATCCTACTTGTACTATTATTTATTTGTCTTTTTTTGTGGACATGATTTAAAAATGTTTTTCAAGAAGCTTTATGTTGGGGCACCTGGGTGGCTCGGTTGGGTTAAGCGTCTGCCTTTGGCTCAGGTCATGATCCCAGGGTCCTGCATCAGGCTCCCTCCTCAGCTGGGGGTCTGCTTCTCCCTCTCCCTCTGCTGCTCCCCCTGCCTGTGCTTTCACTCCTGCTCTCTGTCCTGCTCTCTGTCAAAGAAATAAATAAAAATCTTAAAAAAAACAAACAAAAAAGAAGCTTTATGTTATTACCATAATGAAAGGCTAACACCTCATATCCTCAATAGAAAGCAACTTAAATATAGTAAAAACAAAACAGGGTTATGAAACCTACCTAGCTACTGTTTGCAGAAGGTGCTGGGTTTGGAGCGCCTAGGTGGCTCAGTCAGTTCAGTGTCCAGCTCTTGGTTTTGGCTCAGGTCATGGTTTCAGGGTCTTGAGATCAAGCCCCTCTAGGGGTTCCGTGCTGAGCATGGAGGCTGCTGAAGATTCTCTCTCTCTCCCTCCACCCCTCCCCCTGCTTGCTCTCTCTCTCTCTCTCTCAATAAATAAAAAACAAATAAACAAATAAATAAAGATATTGGGTTTGAGGCCTGCTGTCCTTTAATTAAAAGGAGAGATTAGCAAAGTGTTAGAGAGGTGTTGAAGACAAATTGGCCCCTTGCTTAGATTTTCTCCATGTTGTAAATAGAAGGACTGAAAGAGACTTGAAAATGGGGTAACTTTCAGAGTGCCCGGGTGGCTCATTCAGTTAAGTATCCTACTCCTGATCTCAGCTTGCATCTTGATCCAAGGTTCATGAGTTCAGGCTGCACGTTGGGCTCCATGTTAGGTGTGGATTCTATATAAAAAAAGGATAAAAAGAAAATGGAGTAACTCTCCTACTTTGTAGTTCATTGTTATTTAGCGACATAAAGGAGGAAGGGACACACTCTGTTGGTGGGAGCATTTCCCCCAGAACTTCACAGAGGGAAGAGATTTGGGGGCTGGGCCTTGAAGGGTAAATGTAAGTTCATTTGAACATAAGGAGGCTGTGGGCCTTTTGGGGCCTATATAATAGCATCTGCTCATGCTGGAGACTTTAGGATATAGTGTGGAGCAACAGCTGCTTTTGGGGAAGTGAAGAAATGGTGGGAGGTGAGCTGGAAGATGTAAAAAGAGGGATTTAAGGAATTAATCTCCAGCAACTTTTTCTAAACTTTGATATATCGTTTCTTTCATAGAATTTGAGGGAATATAGGTTATTTAGTCTTGAAGTCCAACTAAACCTGACTTTGTCAGACAGTTCGAAACTTCCAAAGAAAGGGGGACTTGTCCAGATACTGACTCGCATATTAACAGTTTTCCAAAGATTGGGGTGATTAAAATGGCTTTGACTGTGAATTTTGCACTCACAGATGGCATAGTGGTAAAAGCTCAGTGAGCCATGTGTACCTGGATTCTACTCTCAGCTTTGCCAGTTACTAACTTGACCTTGGACAGATCATTTAACTTCCTCAGTTTCCTCACCTGTGAAATGTTGATAAGAATACCTTCCTTTCAGGAGTGTTACACAGATGAAAGGAGAATATCCATGTTCAAGCCCGTGATTGGTGCCTAGTTCATGACAAGCCTGAAATGTGTGGTAGTTCCTCTCCTCTCCTCTCCTCTCCTCTCCTCTCCTCTCCTCTCCTCTCCTCTCCTCTCCTCTCCTCTCCTCCCCTCCCCTCCCCTCCCCTCCCCTCCCCTCCCCTCTCTTCTTTTCCCTTTCCTTTCCTTCCCTTTCCCTTTCCCTTTCCCTTTCCTTTTTTCCCAAAGATTTTATTGACTTCCTTGTCTCAGAGAGAGCACATGCACGAGCTCAAGCAGGGGGAGCAGCAGGCAGAGGGAGAAGCAGGCTCCCCACAGAGCAAGGAGCCCAATGTAGGACTCAATCCCAGGATTCTGGGATCATGACCT
>CM053615.1:69750795-69775641 GCA_028646535.1 Procyon lotor
AAAAAAAAAAAAAAAAAAGTGTGGTCTGGCAGGCATTCTGGGTTCAAGAGTATAGCTTAAATAATAATGCTTTAAAATATGTGTGCTATTTCTATCAGTCTGTTTAACTACTAGATAAACAAGATTTGTGTGATTTCATTCATTCCTTTGGCAAATATTTGTTCAGTTCTTGCTACAAACCAGGTGCTCTGCTCAGCCCTGAAATTATAGCTGTGAGTAAATAAAACAGAGAAGCCATACTCTTACCTGGTGGCCCTTACCTTTTAGTGGGGGAACCATACTCTAACCATAATGAACATGCAAGTCAGTATCTGTAATATAATGCTAGACAGAGGTAAGTACTTTTTAAAAAGTCCAGAAAAGGAAACAGAAAGTGATAGTTTCTATTTTGGGAGTTTTCTGAGAAGGCCTGTCTAAATAGACATTTGAACAGAGAGACCTGAGTGAAGTGAAGGTACTTGCCATGCAAAGATACCTGGAGGAATAGCCTTCCAGACAGAGGGATCATCAAATGCAAGGGGCTTTGAGGAAAGGGCGTGCTTGGCCTCTTAAAGCAAGGAAGCCAGTGTGTCTGGAGCTATATGAGCAAGGGTAGAATGGTAGGAGATGAGGTTGAAGAAGTAGCCAGGAACAGATCATGTAGGACCTTTAGATTTCGTTCTAAATGTAATAAAACCTTTGAATGGTTTCTAGGAAGGAAATAAGGTGATCTAACTTAAGTTTAAAGGATACTCTACGCTATGTAGAGAACAGACTCAAGTAGTACAAGAAAGGAAGCAGGACGATCAGTTATGAAGTGGCTATAGACCTTTGGGTGAGAGATGATGATGGATGTGGTGAGAAGTAGATTGTAGATGTATTTTGAAGATTGAGTCAACAGGTTGTTGTTTGATTGAAGTGTAAAAGGGGGCAGTCAAAGAAACTCTAGTGCTAATAAATAGACACTAGACTTGAAGGAAATACACAGATTTTTACTGTGGCTGTCTCTGAGCACTGGCCTTATTAGTAGGAGCTTTTTTCCCCCTTATCTATATTTAGCAGTTTTTCTATTTTGAACCTATAATGTATCTGCAAAAAATACATAATTTTAAAATCAGAGTTAATCATAGTACTAAATGTACCCTAATTTTTCTTTAAGATTTATTTATTTGACACAGAGAGAGAGATCACAAGTAGGCAGAGAGAGAGGGGGAAGCAGGCTCCCCGCTGAGCAGAGAGCCCGATGCAAGGCTTGATCCCAGGACCCTGGGATCATGACCTGTGCTGAAGGCAGAGGCCTAACCCACTGAGCCACCCAGGCACCCCTATACCCTAATTCTTAATGTATTCTCTTATCCCTTTTGATTTTGGAAAAACAGTCTTAAGTGACACAAAATTTTTAAACCTCTCTTTTTACTCTTAGTGATCAGCTTTTGTACCTTCTCCACATTTGAAGATGGTGAAGCTGGATATTCACACCCTGGCCCATCACCTTAAGCAGGAGCGATTGTACGTGAACTCTGAGAAACAGCTCATTCAGAGGCTCAATGCAGATGTACTTAAGACGGCTGAAAAGTTGTATCGTACAGCATGGATTGCTAAGCAACAAAGAATTAATTTGGATCGACTTATCATAACCAGGTAAAAAAAAAGGTTTTGAGGTGTTTAATTTTATGAGCCACTGTAATTCTGTGCTAACTATAAATAAATGAATCTATTTCCAACAAAGTGCATGCTTTCAGATAGTTTGAATCAACATTAAGGTGAGTCTTTGCTTATTTTGTTTGTTAATTAACTTAAGCCTTTTTTAGAGGATTATAACTTAAGCATTAACATTTTATACCACACCAGTTAATTTTGAATCTTTGTATAATAACATTTTATTGTTGATGAGAGTAAATTATCTTGTGTTCCTTTTTATATGTAGTCTCCACACCCAACTTGGGGCTTAAACTCAGGATCTCATGACCCTGAGATCAAGAGTCACATGCTCTACCCACTGAGCCAGTCAGGCACCCCTCTACTTTTCCATTATTACTATTATTATTATTAAGATTTTAAAAAAATTTTTGAGTAATCTCTGTACACAGCGTGGGGCTCAAACTCACAACCCTGAGATCAAGGGTCATATACTCCACCAATTCAGCCAGTCAGACACCCCCTTTCTCCTGGTATTGTTTTTTTTTTTAAAGATTTTATTTATTTATTTGACAGAGAGGGAGATCACAAGTAGGCAGAGAGGCAGGCAGAGCAAGACGGGGAAGCAGGCTCCCCGCCGAACAGAGAACCAGATGTGGGCCTGACCCCAGGACACTGGGATCAAGACCTGGGGGGAAGGCAGAGGCTTAACCCACTGAGCCACCCAGGCGCCCTCTCCTGGTATTGTTTAATATACAGTTGGCCCTTAAAAACTGATTTGACCCATGTGGGTCCACTTACACATGGATTTTTTTGGTAGAGTAGTATAAATGTACTTTTCTCTTCCTTATGATTTTCTTAACAATATTTTCTTTAGCTTATTTTATGGTAAGAATACTGTATATAATATAAAATATGTGTTAATCGCCTGTGTTATCTGTAAGGTTTCTGGTCAACAGAAGGGTATTAGTAGTTAAGTGTTTGGGGAGACAAAATTATGCAAGGATTTCCACTGCCCCGGGGGAGGGTGGGTCAGTGCACCTAATCCCCACATTGTTCAGGGGTCAACTGTATTTCCATGTTTTGATTCTGTATATCTACCTGTATATCTGCCTCTCAGCTTTAGAAATCTCTTTTTCACTGTGTTAATATCTTATTCTGTTGCTTCAGGAAGCAGTTTTTAGCTCTAAGAAGAGTGGTGCTGAGGTATAAATTTGAGAAAATGAGGCAGACACAGAAAAGTATGATTCCACTTATGTGAAGCTAAAAAAAAGCAGGACTGATCTTTGATGATAGAAATCAGAATAATGGTTATTTTTTGATATTTTTCATTGAACCTGATTTACTAGGAGGAATTTGTCCTCCTTTGTACTTTTTGGTTTTTGCCTTTACGTGTTCAGATTGCTGGTGGGCTAAAAGATTTGAGGAGTTCAGAGTGATCTCATTACTAGGACTATAATCAATATACATTTCTAGGTTTTAATGGAATGTATGTATTGTATTATTGTTATTGGTTTTTATTGTTTTGCTTGTTTGCTCATTTTCAGTGCGGAAGCTTCCCCTGCTGAATGTTGCCAACATGCCAAGATTTTGGAAGATACACAGTTTGTTGATGGATATAAGCAATTGGGATTTCAGGAGACTGCTTATGGAGAATTCTTGAGTCGGTTAAGGGAAAATCCTCGTCTTATTGCCTCCTCTTTGGTTGCTGGGGAGAAACTTAATCAGGAGAACACACAAAGTGTTATATACACAGTTTTTACCTCCCTTTATGGCAACTGCATTATGCAAGAAGATGAAAGCTACCTCCTTCAGGTTTTGAGATACTTGATTGAATTTGAACTTAAAGAAAGTGACAACCCCAGGCGACTTTTGAGGAGAGGAACCTGTGCCTTCAGCATCTTATTTAAACTTTTTTCTGAAGGACTGTTTTCCGCCAAACTTTTCCTCACAGCTACTTTACATGAGCCAATCATGCAACTGCTTGTTGAAGATGAAGACCACCTGGAAACAGATCCAAACAAGCTAATCGATAGGTTCTCCCCATTACAACAGGAAAAGCTCTTTGGAGAGAAAGGCTCAGATAGATTCAGGCAAAAGGTTCAAGAGATGGTAGATTCCAATGAGGCCAAACTGGTGGCTCTGGTGAACAAGTTTATTGGGTATCTCAAACAGAACACATACTGCTTCCCACATAGTTTGAGGTGGATCGTGTCGCAGATGTACAAGACCCTCTCCTGTGTAGACAGACTGGAAGTTGGGGAGGTCAGGGCAATGTGTACTGATCTTCTGTTGGCCTGCTTCATTTGTCCTGCAGTTGTCAATCCAGAACAGTATGGAATAATTTCTGATGCTCCTATTAATGAGGTGGCAAGATTTAATCTGATGCAGGTATGTTCTTTAATGTGGCATTCAGTTGAAAATCGGTTGAGTGAGTAGTGGGGTGGGAACAGAAAATATGATGGTAATACATATACATTCTTACTATTCTGTTTCCTCAAACTGGATTAAATATTTGCTTTTTTAAAAAAGATTTTATTTATGTGACAGAAAGAGACACAGTGAGAGAGGGAACACAAGCAGGGGGAGTGAGAGAGGGAGAAGCAGGCTTCCCACCGAGCAGGGAGCCCGATGTGGGGCTCGATCCTAGGACCCTGGGACCGTGACCTGAGCAGAGGGCAGACGCTTAATGACTGAGCCACCCAAGTCCCCATGAATATTTGCTTCTTAAGAAATAAAAGCAGTTATGGGGCACCTGGGGGGCTCAATCAGTTGAGTGTCCCACTCTTGGTTCCAGCTCGGGTCATGATCTCAGGGTTGTGGGATTGAGCTCTGCTCACCCTCAGCGAGGTGTCTGCTTGAGACTCTCTCCCTTTGCCCTCCCCCAACCCCTTTGTGCTCACACACACATACACACACTCATTCACTCATTCTCTCTCTCCCTGAAATAAATAAAAAATAAAAGTTATATTGGGATTTAAAAATATTTTAGTCATAAAATATTTTGTTAGTTTTTGGGGCACCTGGGTGTCTCAGTCTGGTAAGTGTCTGCCTTTTGCTCAGGTTATGATCCCCCAGGGTTCTGGGATCAAGCCCTGTGTTGGACTTTCTGCTCTGCAGGGAGCCTGCTTCTCCCTATCCCTCTGCCTGCCACTCCACCTGCTTGTGCTTGCTCTCTCTCTTGCGCTCTCTCTCTCTCTCTCTCTTGCGCTCTCTCTCTCTCTGTCAAACAAATAAAGTCTTAAAAAAATATTTTGTTAGTTTTTTCCCCCAAAGATTTATTTATTTAGAGAAGGAGGGAGAGTGAGGGGAGGGGCGGAGGGAGAGAAATCCTTGAGCGGACTCCCTACTGAGTTTGGATCCCAATGTGGGGCTTTATCCCAGGATTCTGAGATCATGATCTGAGCTGAAACTGAGAGTCAGACTCCTAATAGACTGAGCCACCCAAGTGCTCTTTGTGTTAGTTTTTATTTATTTAATTTAATTAATTTTTTTTTTTTAAGATTTTATTTATTTATTTGACAGAGAGAGATCACAAGTAGGCAGAGAGGCAGGCAGAGAGAGAGGGGGAAACAGGCTCCCTGCTGAGCAGAGAGCTTGATGTGGGGCTTGATCCCAGCACCCTGAGATCATGACCTGAGCTGAAGGCAAAGGATTTAACCCACTGAGCCACGCAGATGCCCCTTATTTTATTTTATTTTATTTTATTTTATTTTATTTTATTTTATTTTATTTATTTGAGAGAGAGCATGTGAGAGCACAGGTTGGGGGAGGAACAGAAGAAGGTTGGGGGAGGAACAGAAGAAGAGGGAGAAGCAGACTCCCTGCTGAGCAGGGAGCCCGCTGTAGGGCTGGATCCCTGGACTCCAAAGGCAGATGCTTAACCAACTGAACTACCCAGGTGCCCCTAGTTGATTAGATTTTCTAGAACAGGGCCACCATCCCTTTACCATGATTTCAAAACCAGGATGATTGAAAATATTTATGCATCATCTTTTATACATTATTTCGTAGCAAAACCTGACTTGAACTAACATGAGACTATTTATCACTGCTAGTTATTCCTTTTAGGGCTAATGAATACTCATGTTTTGCTGCAGAAATATGAATACATTTGATTACAAGGTGCTACCCTTAATACTGCCTATGTTACATGTATGTGCCAATCAACCTTTCTAAAATATTCAAATTTTGAAATCTGAAACTCTTCTGGTCCTCAGAGTTTCAGAAAGAGTAGTTTTGGATTTATGTTAGCACTTTTTCCCCCCTTTATCATGAGAACTACTGAAATCATGCCATCCATCCAGACATTTATTTATTTATTTATGGGGGGAGGGGCAGAGGGAGGAGGTGAGAAAGAATCCTAAGCAGACTCCATGCCCAGTGTAGAGCCCGACGTCGGGCTGGATCTCACAACCTTGAGATCATGACCTAAGTCGGGCGCATAACTGACTGAGCCACCTGTGTACCTCCAGTTATTCTTTCTTTTTTTTTTTAAATTATTTATTTATTTATTTGACACAGAGAGATCACAAGTAGGCAGAGAAGCAGGCGGAGGGGGGAGGGGGCGGGGAGCAGGCTCCCCGCTGAGCAGAGAGACCATGTGGGGCTAGATCCCAGGACCCTGAGATCATGACCTGAGCCGAAGGCAGAGGCTTTAACCCACTGAGCCACCAGGCACCCCTCCATGTTATTATTTCTTAAGGGAGTCTTTTAATCATATCCTGTCCCCCAGAAATACTGTAAAGAAGAAACTGAGTTTACTTGGAATATAATATATCTCTGGATGATTTTTTTTAATGATAAGCTTTTTTACCCATGGTCATTTCTATCATGTTGTTGTTTAGCAATTAACTATATAAAAATCCCTGAAATAAAATTTAAAGATGTTTATCATCTATGAAACACTAAATTTATTAAGATAGTGTAGTTGTAGGTTTTTATTTTTGTAATTCCAATAGAGATTGAATCACTTATTTTCAAAAAGAGTAAAAAAGGTAATTGTACCCGATATTAAGATGATACTGTATGATATTAGCTTTCCCCAAAGTGTCTTTAAAGAGAGTAGGTTAGGGTTGCCTGGGTGGCTCAGTTGATAAGCGTCTGACTCTTGATTCTGGCTCAGGTTATGATCTCAGGTTTGTGAGATGGAGCCCCATGTTGGGCTCAGTAGGGAATCTGCTTGTGAGTCTCTCTCTCTGTCCCTCCTGCCTTCTCTGCAATAAATAAATCTTTAAAAATAGAGTAAATTAACAGTTCTCTTTTACCAGTAAGGAACTTGCTCTGTGAAATAACATTTACTTTCCAAGCAGCTCTGTTCTGTAGGATTTTTAAATTTAGAAAAAAAATTCTACCTTGAATATTTTGTGAACTGTAAAGGGAAAAGTACTTAATATTAACTTCAAGTAACTTGAATCAAGTTTTGCAGGTGAATTTTAAAATATCTAAATGGGGGCACCTGGGTGGCTCAGTGGGTTAAAGCCTCTTCCTTCGGCTCAGGTCGTGATCTTGGGGTCCTGGGATTGAGCCCCGCATCGGGCTCTCTGCTCAGCAGGGAGCCTGCTTCCCCCTGTCTCTCTGCCTGCCTCTCTGCCTACTTGTGATCTCTCTCTGTCAAATAAATAAATAAAATCTTTAAAAAAAAAAATTAAATGTATAAAAAGTATAGTATCAGAAACAAAGGTGTTATATTTTTCTTTTACATTGTCAATGTAATGTTAAAGTAAAATTTTCTATTTATTGTCTATAACTCTTAATCTAAATATTATAAAAGCTGATGTAGAGAATATACACATTTAATTTGGGACCCTACTTTGCATGCCTGGTCAGATGGTGTAAATATTATGAAACAGCTTTTTAGTCTAGGATGGAAGCACTTTCATAGAGAAGAATTTGTAAGTATCTATAGCGCGTGTCTCCCGACCACTGCTTTGGGTTGCAGGTTGGCCGCCTATTGCAGCAATTGGCAATGACCGGCTCTGAAGAGGGAGATCCCCGGACAAAGAGCAGCCTTGGAAAATTTGACAAAGTAAGAACGAATACTGTCTTGTGTGAAATACCATTTATAGAAAATTTTGCCAAAGTATTAGTGAACTTAACTATTGTCTTTATTAAATCTTGTCCTTTAATTAATTAGGAATAAACTAAATATTCTTTTCATTTACCCTTGGTATAGCTATAGAGAATACAGGGTCGGATCAGCAGCATTTAAAGGAAGATGTCACTAAAGATTACTAATTCTTACTTATTGAAGTGTTGAGGAGATGCCACTATAATGAGAGCCAAAGAGCTATTAAGATTATTTTATTTTTTTTTTTTTAAAGATTATTTTATTTAAAAAATATAATAAGGTGCCTGGCTGGCTCAGTCAGTAGAGCATGTGATTCTTGATCTTGGAGTTGGAGTTCCAGCCCCACGTAGGAAGCAGAGATTACTTTAAATATTTTATTTATTCATTTATTTATTTTAGAGAGGGGGTCATGCACATGCAGGCAGAGGGAGGAGCTGAGAGAGAGGGAGGGGGAAAGAATTTCAAGCACACTCCATGCTAAGTGCAGAGCCCCACATGGGGCTCAATCCTATGACCCCCAGATCCTGACCAGAGCAGAAATGATGAGTCTAATGAGCTGCCCAGGCTTCTCAGGTGTAGAGATTACTTTAAAAAAAAAGCCTTAAATAAGGTTGCTCAGTTGGTTGGTTTCAGCACAGAGCCTGACCTTTGGGTTCTGTTTGGATCATGAACTCGGGGTACTGACATTGGCCCAGGTCAGGCTCTGTGCTCAGCCGGGAATCTGCTTTAGATTCTCTTTGTCCCTCTCCTTCTGTCCCTCCCCACTGAGTGCGTGTGCGTGTGCGTGCACGTGCATACACTCACTCTCTAAAATGGATGAATAAATTTTGAATAGATAGTTTAGTTTAAAAAAATTACTAAATCAACAATAATTGTATAATTTTAAGTGTATTTCATAAATATGTTTTATGGCATTGTTCAGTTAAATTAGATTTTAATCATATTTGAGTAGGCTATACATTCAGCCTTATTTAAAATTCAGAGGTTATATAGTGAAATTCCACTTTACCTCTGATCTCTAACCTTTATTTCCTCCCCAAAAGGTTCTTGATATTCTCAGTTTTTCATATTTTCTTCAAGAGGTCTATGTGTATCCAAGCAAATTCTTACATATGTTTTCCCAGTCACCCATCCCTCCCTTTTCACAAATGGTAGGGTAGTGTGCACTCTTCTGTGTCATGTCTGTTTCATGTGCCAGAATTTCATGGAGACAAGTCTGTGTCAATTCAAAAAGAGTTTACTTTTTTCATTGTTGTGTTTAATGTAATTTTCAAGAAGAAAATCTTTTTGTGTGCTTGTCTACCTTAATTAGAAATTTTGTTGCCTTATTTTAAAGAGGAAATATTTCACTGTAATCTTTTCCTGTTTAACAGAGCTGTGTTGCTGCTTTTCTTGATGTTGTGATCGGGGGCCGTGCAGTGGAGACCCCTCCAATGTCCTCCGTTAATCTTCTGGAAGGATTGAGCAGAACTGTGGTTTATATAACCTATAGTCAGCTTATTACTCTGGTAATGGCCTTATTCTTTAATAGGATTTTCTCAAAAGTCATTTATCTAAGCGTGGGCAGAGTCATAGATGAGTACATTGTGTGAGAAATAGATACTGTGTTTGAAAAATTGATCTCACTAGCTAATGTCCTTTTACCTTTGCCAGGTGAATTTTATGAAGAGTGTGATGTCTGGAGACCAACTGAGAGAAGACAGGATGGCTCTTGACAATTTATTGGCAAACTTGCCCCAGGCAAAGCCAGGAAAAAGCAGCAGTTTGGAAATGACTCCCTATAATACTCCTCAGCTGTCTCCAGCAACCACTCCAGCAAATAAAAAGAATCGATTGCCTATAGGTAAAGAGTATTTCTCATATTTGGCTTTCCCTTAAATTTAGTGTTTTTTATTGGCCTTTACTACTGATTAGTCTGTTGGAATATGGTTTTAAATAATTTGGGAAAGCCTTTCTCTTTGTGTTTTCTGATGCTAATACAATTTTAAAAAATTGTACCAACTAGTTAAGGTTTGTAAGTAAGCTCTACCTTTATCTAAACATGCTTTCCACAATTAAATGAGATAATGCCACCTACAGTATACTTTGTTCATATTTTGGTAACTTTTTTGGGGAAAATTTGGAAGTGTCATTTGAATTACATAGCCCTGTCATTTCTTCAAAGTTCTAAATAACTAATAAAATAATAACTTAGAGGTTTCTGTCAGTAAAGTTGAAAAAACAGTTACAGTTTTTCCATTGTTGTTGTTATTAATCTTTTGTCAAGTGAACTAAGGTATCTTTGTTATTTTATAAAACAAAAGTTTCATTTTATTTGGTCAAGTTTATTTAAGAATTGGGTTTAATTAAGTTCACTTAGTAAACATCTGTTATCTATACACAGAGACAGACAGACACACACACACACATTGATTGAGCATTACAATGTACTCTGTGCCAGACTCTGGATGAATACTTTATAGATGTTGTTTCACTTAATTCATGCAAAAAAATCCATGCAACAAGAGTAGGTATAATCACTATCCTCCATTGGGGGGTGGTGCACCATGTTAGACACTGGGGATACAAAGACCATTAGGATATGCCGTTGCTCTGGTAGTTGCTGATAGTCTAACTGGGGAGAATAAGAGGAGTTCAGTTGCCGTCATGATACTGTGTTTGATGGAGATAAGTATGCATGGAGGTTTATGGGGCACCCTATGTTGGCCAGTGGTGATGGTGTCAGGAGAAGATCCTGGAGACAGTGAAGCTTATACTTTCCCTTGAAGGATGAATGGGAGTTAGACAAAGTACACCAGAGAGGGAGAGAAAGAGTATTTCTCTTTCTCTAAAAGAGTATTTAGGGAACAGTGTTTTAGTGCCAATTTTTTAATGAAAATGAGGAGCTCTGCAACAGTTAGTGAACATGAATAGTTACTTTATTTTACACATTTTGAAGAACGGGATTTCATTTTTAAGCTTCCATGAGCTGATTTGTTAAGAACTGACAGTTTGTTAAAATTAATCCATCTTACATTTAACATAATATGGAATAATATCATCAACGAAAATATGGCAACGAAATGTTCTTAAAATCTTTGGCTTTCATCATCCCAAAATACAAATTTTCAGAATTAAAAATAGAAAAAAGATGAAGTTTGACACTCAGTGATTTTTTAAAAAAATTTTTATTATTTATTTTAGAGAGAGAAAGAGAGAGGGAGTGGGAGCACATGAGCAGGGCAGGGGGCAGAGGGAGAGAGAGAGAAGCAGACTCCCCACTGAGTGTGGGGCCTAATATGGATCTCGATCTTACAACCCTGAGATCGTAACCTGAATCGAAATCAAGAGTTGTGCAGTTAATCTGCTAGCCACCCAGGTGCCCCAACACACAGTTATTTTCAGTGTTAGAGCCTGTTTGTACTTTTTTAACATGAAGAAATAAATGATTTTTAGTAAATCAGAGATTTTTTTTCCTCCATTATTCACTCCTGTTTGTTCTTTCATTTCTTGTCATCTAGAAGTATCGTTAAATATGGGTATAATGGAAAGTAAATTTCAAATGTTTGCCCACTGTTACTTCATATAGTCATATGACCTGGCCATTGAATTTATTTCATATTTTAAAAAATATGTCCATTATTTAGAGGGTTGATTTTCTTTCTGTTTAATGGTTTCGCAACCCAGGACAACAGTTAGCAGCCATCACTGCCTGGGATTCCTCAGCCGCCAATCTTACTGCTCATACTACTCTAGTAACCCCATTTGGTGGGTAATAGGCTGTTCTTCCTCTTCTTATATAACTTTCTTTTAAGAAATAGTATATGAAAGTGTGTTCCATGTGCATGTTGCTTTTGCTTTATGTAAATTGCTACATGGATTTTGATTACTTGCATTTTTATCCATTATAAAGTTTGTTGCTTAAGATTCATGTAGTTATTCATGAACTTGAATTTAAGTTCAGAGTTCAGGAGAATATAGCAAATAAAGGTTGGAGTGAGCGTGTGTTGAGCTTTTGGAAATTGATGTGTGCTCTGGATTTTGAAAGTGAGTGATTAGTGGACAGATCTACAGCACTGTGTAGAGGACTCTTTAGATTTCTCTCTCATTTTTTTAAGATTTATTTATTAGAGAGAGCATGCACACATGGCGGGGAGGGGCAGAGAGAGAAGGAAAGGGGAAAGAATCTCTAGCAGACGCTACGCTGAGCACAGAGCTTGACAATGGGGCTCAATCCCACAATCCTGAGATCATGACCTGAGCCAAAACCAAGAAACCAAGAGTCGAGAGCTCAACCAACTGAGCCCCCAGGCATCCCAAGAGGATTCTTTATATTTCTGTCTTCAAGTAGGTCAGTTTTCACTCAAAGTGAAGTTGAAAGACTTGTTATTATAGAGTGTTTTTGCTTAAGTCTGTACTTTTGGTTATTTTGTACTGAGGTAGAATTTCTATTCAGTGTTCTGGTCATACTGAATTTTATTGCCCTCTGAAAGAAATTTGAAACTTAGCACAGAAGACTTAAACTCAAAGAGAAATTTTCAAACTATCTAAATCTTTCATTGTCCAAAAGTTCTTGTAGAGTGTGTAGGATGATTATTTTAGGAAAAACCATTACTTATTTTTACTCATAGGTAAAACTTGTTTACTTACAGAAAAGAGCACCCCAGAATAATTAGATTTTTCATTAATTTAGAATGTTTCTCTAAAGCAGAAAGGAAACTTATGTTCAAACATAGGGAAATCTTTTTTTCCTGCATTTTTGGAAGGAGATTAGTACATTTCAGGAAAATCAATGTGTTTTCAAAAACTGATTCTGATTTTGTCAGTGGTTGTCCAATTAGCATATATTACTTTATATGGCTATCAAATTTCTATATGAAATTTTCTGATGCTTATAAGTTCAGTGGCAGTTAAATTGTTTTATAGGAGAAATAGTTGAAGGTATCTTGATCAGAAATAAGGTAGTGCTCTTCTTGTCACCCCAAGTCTTTTTTTTTTTTAAAGATTTATTTATTTGTTGGAGAGAGAGAGCATAAGCAGGGAAGGGACTGGCAGAGGTAGAGGAAGAAGCAGGCTTCCCGCTGAGCAAGGAGCCCAATGCAGGACTCGATCCCAGGACCCTGGGATCGTGACCTGAGCTGAAGACAGCGACTTGACCAGCTGAGCCACTGAGGCATCCCATTGTCACCCCAAGTCTTAAGCTGAGAGATGTGTTTGCTGTTCTGCGGGTGCACTCATCTGTGTGTCACTCACTGTCAGGTGCACATGGACTGTTGTTTCTATCAGTTTTGTTTTTTTTTTTAATGTTTTTATTTATTTATTTGACAGAGAGGAGAGAGATCACAAGTAGAGAGGCAGGCAGGCAGGCAGGCAGAGAGAGTGGGGGAAGCAGGCTCCCCACTGAGCAGAGAGCCCGACTCGATCCCAGGACCCTGAGATCATGACCTGAGCCGAAGGCAGAGGCTTTAACCCACTGAGCCACCCAGGCGCCCTGTTTCTATCAGTTTTGAAGGAGAATCTGTGTCAGTCATCAGAGTAACTGGGAAGGTGTAGGGTTTTTTTAAAAATTCATATTCTCCACTTTTTTTTGTGCATGCATAAATGTCCTACATTAATAGAAGATACATTTTTGGATTTACTGTACCATTTTCTTCATTTTGTCTTGTCCTTTAAATTATATTTGAAAATTTTTTTATTAGCAACTCGAAGTAGAAGCCGCACCAATGTGCTAATGGACTTACATATGGACCATGAGGGATCATCTCAAGAAACCATCCAGGAAGTACAACCAGAGGAGGTGTTGGTCATTTCCTTAGGGACAGGTCCCCAACTCACTCCAGGAATGATGTCGGAAAATGAGGTATGAATGTGCTGTTATATTTAATTTATAGCCATCAATATTAAGAAATTAGGTTCTTTTTTTTCTAATTCATGGTCTCTTGCTTTTTTTTTTTTTTTTTAAGATTTTATTTATTTGACAGAGAGAGAGAGAGATCATAAGTAGGCAGAGAGGCAGGCAGAGAGAGGGGGAAGCAGGCTTCCCACTGAGCAGAGAGCCCAATGTGGGGCTCGATCCTAGGACCCTGAGATTATGACCTGAGCCGAAGGCAGAGGCTTTAACCCATTGAGCCACCCAGGCGCCCCTGGTCTCTTGCTTCTGTAAGTCAACATATATTTAATGCGTGCATTAAATGCCAAACTCCCTGTGAACAGTTCTGGGAACCTTTCACATTAATGCATTGATAGCACAGTAATTGGTGATTAGGGCTACACCAAAAGGAATTTTCCTCATAGTATAAAAGAGACAGGAAGCCCGGAAATTGTAGTATGGAAATTGAAAAGACTTCCAGTGACCTGTAGGAAATGTTTTTTGTTTCTTTTCTTTCTAATGATATACTAGTGGAATTCTTGCTTTAAAGAGCCAGCCATTCTTTAGAAATACTCTCTGTTCTTTGGTTGGTTAGGAAGAAATGGTAGACAGAACTGAAAAGAAAACTAAGAAAGTAAAATATTTTGAAGAAATGGGCTTGGGGTGTGGGCATCGCTTTTAAGATATTTGTATACAGAAGAGCTTGGGACAGAGGCAAAAAGAATGAAGAAATCAAAAGAAGCGTCATTTTATACTCAACAGGGACTGCTTATTAGTCAAGAAAACCTGTTCATGACCTGGGATAAAGGGACCAGTTTCAGTGGTCGATGGAAGTGATGATAGCGGGTGATACAGCTGTATTTGGAACTGTGGCATGACCCTTAGGAAAGAGTTCTTTTTTTTTTTCCCTTAGGAAAGAGTTCTATCGAAGTCCAGAACTTTGTCCACACACACACACACACACACACACACACCACACAAAAATGAACTGGCAAAAACTGTCAGAATCAACTTTTTAGGAACTCCGGAATGTAATAAACTTATAACATATGGGGAATGTTAGATGAGGAAAAACAGCTGAATTTCAGGGCTGAAATTTACCTTCCTGGCTTACCTTTCCCCCAGTTCCCAGCTCTGGCTGTCCTGTCCGGAAGACAGCAGCCTGCACTCCTGTGCAGGGAAATACCTTCATTGTGGTATGAGCCTTTTGTTTGCCGGTAAGCTTATCATTCTCCAGGCCTTTAGATAGATTTTTTCCTGAAGATTCTTTGTACATTGCTCACTATGAGTTTAAAGATCCAAGTTATCTTAAAAATACAAAATGTAAAATTTTTATGTCTGCATTTAATTTCAAGCAAATAGGAAAATAATTCTATATTTATTTATTTTGAATGGGAGAGAAGGGGAAGGCTCAAAGGGAGAGAGAATCTTTTTTTTTTTTTAAGATTTTATTTATTTGAGAGACAGAGAAAGCACAAGCAGGGGGAAGAGAGGAGGGGCAGAGGGAGAAGCAGACTCCCCGCTGAGCAGGGAGCCTGACATGGGGCTTGAGCCTAGCACCCTCAGATCATGACCCGAATCAAAGGTAGACATTGGCTACCTTTGGTTAACCAGTTGAGCCACCCAGGCGCCCCCAAATAACTCTATTTTTAAGTGGCTTTTAAAAGCATCACATGAATAAAGATATAGAGGTATTAAAAACCTTTAATTTACTCATTCGAATGCAGGGCCAAAACAGCACCTATGGGGTTTGGGGTTTTTTAATTTTTCTTCTTCTTAAGTGAGGATACTGTTCTTCCTTCATGTTCTGCCAACAACCTAGGATCCCAGTGGCTGTGATTTCGAGTTCCAGGTGTGCTTAAAACATGCTGTTTGACTTTGAGCAAAGCACTCATTTCTTTATCAGGTTGGAGATACATGTTTACAGCTGAGTTATGAGGCTTGTGTGGAGTGAAAAGTAATTATTTTATTTGGAAGTCATCTAACAAGTAGAAACCTTGTAAAAAGGCCATCCGTTCTAAGCTGGAGATGGCTGTGAAGTCACACTTCAGCTCCTGGTGTGGACATTTGTGGCTGTGTATATGGTGATCGAGGCAAGGTTCAAACTAGATTGATTGAATTCTGGTGCCTACAAGATACTCTGTTGCTGTTTTCTTCCTATTAAATTAGCTTATTCTGAAAAAATGTACTGCAATTCTAATGTCATTTTGCCATGCAGAATGCTTTCTGTGCATTTTTTTTATTTAATCCTCAACAACTCCATGGTATGCATACTGTTACCATGACTCTTTTATAGATAAAGAAGGTTAAATCACTTACCCAAGATTACATAATTGGCACATGGCAGAGCCAGAAGGACCGGCCTGCTGATTCCAAAAGCCTTTTGATTCTTATGATCCTACCCATTGCTCGCTTATAGCTCGTTGCCTGTTCAGTCTCTGATACCGGGTGATGGAAAGGCATAGGTTCCCTTGTTTTTTTAACTGATCTCCTTTAAAAGCTTGATCAGAGTCTTGTGAATGGGTTTTTTGTTAAAAATGGAACTTAAGACTAAGAAGAACTTAAATATGCATTTGCTGTGGTCTGTTTTCATATCAGTAATCTTTTAGTTCTGATAAACCAATGGCATTTTGTTTTTTATTTTTTAATATTTATTTATTTGTTTTTTCGGCATTTTATTTTTCAGGTCCTAAACATGCAACTTTCGGATGGAGGACAAGGAGATGTCCCTGTAGATGAAAACAAACTCCACGGTAAACCTGATAAAACCTTGCGCTTTTCCCTCTGCAGTGATAATCTGGAAGGAATATCTGAAGGTGAAGGGTTACTTCATTCAAAGAGTTATGTGATTCAAGTAATACTTTGTTTTATGATCTTTAAAGGAGCCTTATAAATTATAATTATACCATCTGCTCCTCTCCCTGAGGAGAGCAATAAAGTTTTCCTCTAATGATCTTGAGCAGTTGGCTCTAAAGATTGTTTCTGGAATAAATTAAGATTTCAAGAAAAAAATTTAAAAAGAAAAAGATTGCTAGAGACCTTTGATCATATAAAATGGAGAAGATATATGTCTTCATTGAGACTTGAATAATGCCAAGTTTCTCTAGTATTAATGTATACCAAAGCTTATGGAGCTCCTTTAGAGGGATAGAGTGCATGTCTAAATGGGAGAAATGGACTCACTAGTATTTTAGGATGTTGTGTATACTTTTAATGTTCTGTTTTTCTTTATTCACACACCTTTATGAAGCAGGAAGATACAATGGAAATGGGAATGAAATTAGAAAATTAAAAGCATAGATTGTGTAGTGAGAATCTGTCATTTCATGTATGAGGACAAACTTTTAATGAAGAAAGTTGAGTTTACTATCATTTTAAGCAAAACATAACTTTTCCTTTTTCTCCAACTTTTTAGAACAGAAGTAATGTACATTCATACTAGAAAATGTAGAAAATAAATTGAATCATTATAATTTTACCATTCTATTTTTGGGGGGCTTGAATTTATGACCCTGGGATCACGACCTGAGCTGAGATCAAGAGTTGGATGCTTAACCAACTGAGTCACCCAGGAGCCCTCCCATTCTATTAATAACAGCATTTCAGTTTATTTATAGCAAAAGTAGGTTTATGTTGGTTTTGTAACCTTTTTTTGTTTAATGGTATAGCAGTGACATTTCCCTTTCTTAAATAACTTAGGTTCTCAATGGTTTTTTTCCTTTAACTTCAAGTGGGCATAATTTATTTAAACATTTTTGTATCATTAAATATATAAATTGTTCTTGCTTTTCAAGCATTATAAAAAGTCCTCTGACAAGCAATGTTAGGTGAATTTTTGAGTTGTTTCCTAGGATAAATTCCTAGAAGTACAATTGCTGGCTTAAAGAGCGGGTGTATTTTTAAGGTACAGATGCAGTATTAAAGGCATCTTGGGACACCTGGGTGACTCGGCTGGTTAAGTATCCCACTCTTGATTTCGGCTCAGGTCATGATCTCAGGGTCCTTAGATGGTGCCCCATGTTAGGCTCCATGCTGGGCGTGGAGCCTTAAGATTCTCTCTCCCTTTCTCTCTGTTCCTGCCCCCCCCAGTAAATAAAAAATATTAAAAAGCACCTTAATAAAAATAAATACATAAATAAAAGCACCTTGGGGCACCTGGATGGCTCAGTTGGTTAAGCATCTGGCTCTTGATTTCTTTCTTTCTTTCTTTCTTTCTTTCTTTCTTTCTTTCTTTCTTTCTTTCTTTCTTTCTTTCTTTCTTTCTTTTAAAGATTTTATTTATTTATTTGACAGAGAGAGATCACAAGTAGGCAGAGAGGCAGGAAGAGGGAGAGGGGGAAGCAGGCTCTCCGTTGAGCAGAGGGCCCAATGCGGGGCTTGATCCCAGGACCCCAAGATCATGACCTGAGCTGAAGGCAGAGACTTAACCCACTGAGCCACCCAGGCACCCTCGGCTCTTGATTTCTACTGAGGTTGTGATCTCGGGGTTGTGGTGTCTACCCTGCATTTGGCTCCGTGCTCAGCAGGGAGTCTACTTGAGATATTCTCTCTCCCTGTGCTTCTCCCCATGGCCCCTGCTTGCATACTTTCTCAAATAAACACATACATAGAAATAAATAAATGCACCTTAAATCAGTTTTCAGTCTGTTATCAAGGCGTGAAAAGTTGTGTGGTAGCTGGTGACTTTTAAAAAGCTTACTCACAGTATAAACACTTCTCTAGGTCCATCAAATCGCTCCAATTCAGTATCCTCTCTAGACCTAGAAGGAGAGTCTGTATCAGAACTTGGAGCAGGACCTTCTGGGAGTAATGGAGTTGAAGCTCTCCAGCTATTAGAGCATGAACAAGGTAAAGTGAAGTTGAACACATTTGCTCAAGTAGCAAAGAATTTACCTGGCTACAAGATAAACTGTGTATTTCTGTGTAGGTTGGCTGTGTTCAGTAAAGGAATAAATTTAAGTTGATTATATAATGACCATAAAACTTGCATTTATTCATAGTTCTTTCAGTTCTTAAAAATGTTTAGTTGGTAAATGAATTTTTTTAAGCTTAAGTTACATAGAATAATTAAAATGAATTGCTTGAATTCTATAATATTTGACGTTTCAATTTTGTAATACTGAAATTTTAAGGGCTATAAAGAGAAATACTTGGGATTAAAGGCACTTAGAATAGGGTGAGGATGGTATACAAATGTCTAAAAGTGTTATAAAAGTGCCTTGGCAGTCAAGTGGGATATACGTGTGGTTAGAAGTGTAGGGAAAATCTTAGTGGAAGAAAATGCTAGCCTCAAAGCCTGGCTCGCATTGTGTTGGCAGAAACTAAAGATGGGGCATTCTAGGTGAAGGAATAGAATAGTGCAAGCAAGTCAGGGAAGTGAGAAACCATAGTACTTAGGAACTAGCAGGTAGAGGAATAATGTGGGGTAAGAATTGAAAAGTAGATGGATCCCTATTGTGCATCTAGGAAGATTAATTTGAAAAGTTCTTTGGATTTGTTGATTTAAAGATCACTAGCCCTTCGAGGGGGTGTTGAGGGCAGATTGCAGATCAGCTGGGTCTGAGGCAATATTCTGAGACCTGAGTGGGCATAAAAATAACCTGGGAAACTAAAAAAAAGCCATTCCCATGTCTCATTCTTGAAATCCTTGTACAGTACATTTTCAGAAAGGAAAAGAGCATTGCCAGTTGGGATGTGTGTGGCTTGAATAAAAGTAATATTATAGTTTACTGGACTAGTTTGTCATAGCAGTTAGGATTAAATTTTCTGCAAATAAGAAAGAAACCTAAAATAATAGCTTAAGACAGAAGTTGAAAGAATATCACTTGACAAGCCCTCTAGGCGATTCTGATGTAGGTAGTTGGTGGTCTACATTTTGTGAGCATTAGGCTAATAAATTGAGACAAATTACAGACTACTTTACTCATTAGTCAAGGGAAGAGAGAAAACTCTGGTATCAGGGGAATGTATTCAAGGCAAATGAAAAAATATTTTAGTAAGGGTTTGTTAGTTCGTTATTGCCAGAATAATTGCTGTGTAACAAAACACCTCAAAACTTAGTGACTTAAAACAACAAACATTTATTTGTGCTCTCAAGTCTGTGGGTCAGCTGGGTGATTCTGATTTCGACTGGACTGACTCATGTATCTGCAGTCACCGTTGCTTGAGAAGGGAGCTCTACTATTCTTAGCCGGGGGACAGTTGGTCATTGAGGAGGTGGCTGCTCTGGGATGACCTTTGCTTCGTTCCATGTGGTCCCTTATCCACCAGCATGGATAAGCTAGCTAACCTTGTTCTCATGGCAGAAGCAAGGGTGAAAAAAGGGCAGAAGTTTATCAGGGTCTTTGAGGCCTACCCTTGAAACCAGCATACTTCTTTACTCTTTTGGCTAAAGCAAGTAACAAGGCCTGTGAAATTCACAGAGAGGGAAATATATCCCAATTTTTTTTTTTTTTTTTTATCAGAATTACACTGCAGAAGTTGCCCCAGTTAATCTATCAGAAATGGGCTCCAAATGCTGAGCTTAGTTCAGAGAGGGAAGTAGTACATCTGTAGGGGGATAATTCAGTGCCTTGGTATTGCATGCTCAGTGTTAATGAGAAAATATGTATCTTTAAAGTCGTTAAAAAAAAAAAATGCTGTCCTGCCATTTTTAAAGTGCATAATCTTGTTTTTGATAGCCACAACCCAAGATAATCTTGATGATAAGCTAAGGAAGTTTGAGATACGCGACATGATGGGACTGACAGATGACAGAGATACATCAGAAACAGTGAGTGAGACCTGGAGTACAGATGTCCTGGGAAGTGATTTTGACCCAAACATTGATGAAGATCGCTTACAAGAAATTGCAGGTAACTGCTGTGTAATTTCTCTGGAAGATTGCTGTTTAGTTATTCATATCCGCCTACCCTTCATGGGCAGGGACTTCAGCTTCTGACAGACATACTGGGAAGCTGAGATTACTGTATGTAACAAGGCGCTTGTGTCTTTTTTCTTTACCTAAATATAGGTAGCGTTTTTCCCTATCGCCATTTAACTCTCCCTTCCCTGCCGAAAAAGAAAAACCAAGCTTCTGAATTAGCTTCTTGTTTTCAAGGCATAGTATGTATTCTTAGGATATTTTTTTTTGAGACTAAACACCTTACCTGAAGATGAAAATTCTTAGAGATCATAGCCATAAAATCTTTCAGAATAATATAGTACTAAGATTCTCTAAAAGTTGAATTTATAGGGCGCCTGGCTGGCTCAGTCAGTAGAGCATGTGACTCTTGATCTCAGGGTTGTGAGTTGAGGCCATAAAGCTTAGTTAAAAAAAAAAAAAAGAATTTTCTTTTGGAAGGATTAATTCAGTTCCAAAGAGTGACTAGTTTTTTTCTTTTTTTTAATATCAAGTTTATTGAGATACAATTTACATACTTTAAAAGTCACCCTCTTTAGGATACTGCTGTTCTGTGAGTTCAGAAAGATTTCATACAGTCCTACAAGTAGCATGTTCATTTTCTCTTTAAATAATGGAACATTTCAGGCAAATCCAAGAGGGAAGATTGAACTCTGTGTGCTGTCATTCAGCTTCAGCTATCACACGTACACACGTGGCTAGTTTTGTCTCATCTCTCCTACTACCTACCCTTTTACCCTGTCCCCCTGTTGTGTTTAGGCAAGTTCCAGATGTTATTTTATTTGTAATTATTTTATGATATATATATATTTATGATATATTTTTAAAAGGTAACTTTCACCAGTAACCTTTTGCCAAATGTTTTTTGTGCACTGCAGTAGAATTGTTCTTTTGTTAGGTGTAATCAGACCTGGTGGAGCATTCTGAACTTGAGTATTTCCAACACGGGTGTATAATAATGTTTAATCCTTTCTATTTGTCTTTTTAAGTAGTGTAAACAGATTTCTTAATTGGTTTTGCATTACTTTGTTTCAGGGGCCAAAGTAGTATTTTTCCTGGCAGAAAGCTCTGTTTGAGCAGTGAGCTGTATTTGCAGTTGAATGCATGCGACAGAGATGTGTTTTCCTGCAAATATATTTTATTGCTCTGAATATGTGGCTGATATGCCAGAAGAAAACATATTTGGCCAGTATAACTTTCTGTGGTTAAGTATCTCCATTTGAGTGTTTTTAATCCCTGTGAGGACTATTCATTTTAGGTATTTAGGGACACATGTAAAAATGTGCTTCAAAACCAAAATGAAAGCTAGTTGAAATGACTTGAAATGATGGCTGTTTTGGGGCGCCTGAGTGGCTCAGTCGTTAAGCGTCTGCCTTCGGCTCTGGTCATGATCCCAGAGTCCTGGGATCAAGCCCCGCATCGGGCTCCCTGCTCAGCAGGAAGCCTGCTTCTCCCGCTATCATTCCCTCTACTTGTGTTCCCTCTCTCTCTGTGTTTCTCTCTGTCAAATAAATAAAATCTTTAAAATGATGGCTGTTTTCTCTAAGGAGAGTCCAAGGTGAACAGGAGGAAACAGAAAAAGGAGCTTGTGCCATTGTGACCAAAGTGGGAAATTTGTGTTTTTAGTGGTGCTATTCATTGAAATTACACTTACCTTGGCTTCCTTCTTGTGGATAGAGTAGAGATGACGTTAGTTTAGTGTTTGGCCCTTCTCCGTTATCACTGCTCTTTCCATCAGGATCTTCGTTAACCCTTTGCTCCCCACTGGTTATACAGGTGCAGCAGCAGAGAACATGTTAGGCAGTTTACTGTGCCTGCCAGGTTCAGGGTCAGTGCTTCTTGACCCCTGCACTGGTTCTACCATATCAGAGACAACAAGCGAAGCTTGGAGTGTAGAGGTATTGCCAAGTGACTCAGGTTAGTATGCCGTCATTGTTTGCTTTTTGATTTGCACGGAAGTTTTAAATGTAAGGTATCTTAATTTCTATACTGTGTACATTTTGTCAAGTGTGACACAACCATTTTACTGAGAATTTTAGATGGACAGGGCATTTTCTGTCCATCAAGAAAAAAAACTGCAGTTTGGATGGCGTAGGCTAAGATGGCAGGTGCTTTTTGACTCTGCGTTCAGTTATTTTTCAGTTTTGTTAGCAACTCACCAGAGTTCTGTGTGGGACACTGAATTCGCTATCTCCCACTAACTCATCACAAAATAGGAATAGCAGTACAACTCGAACCCTGAGCAGTTGGAGGCTTGGTAAGCATGCCTAGATTCATCCCAGGGAGAACTTGACCCTTTAAAAGTATCTAATATATTTTTGAAATGTACTGAAAATTGAGACTCTGGAGTCGTGAGAATTATTTTGTGCAAGATTATTATAAATGTATATAAAGTGTTTTGTACTTTTTCTTTTTTAAATATTGCATTTCTCCTTTTTTTTTCCTGATTATGAAGATAAAACGTTGCTTTCAATTAAATATCAACTACCAGAATGCAAATTTAAGTAACTGTATGTCTGAATAACATTCTACCTAATTTACTTGGCTCAAGAATAATTAAGTGATTCTGATACATTTTATAGTATCAGTGGACTCAGATATGCTGCCCTTTACCTAAGAAGACAGTAGGGTTAACTTACTCTCTATTGATTGCCCAAAGGAGTTATTTTTTAGAAAATGTTTGGTTTAGTGTTAAGCTATTCTGTATTCTCCTGTTGAGTTTACTTCTTAACCAATAATAGTGTATTTTATGAGATTAGTGATCTACAGGTAGAGTTTTCACCTTTGCACAACAAACTGGCCTCTATTGGAATGAAAATCGCAACCTTAGCTTCTTTAACACTCGATCTAAGCAACTTTGCTAACTGGCCCAGACTTAGAAATCTGTTTACAATGATTTCATTCACACTCTAGTAGCTTCCGTCATGTGGGTCACAGGCTGGAACTGCAGCATGCTCACAGAATCACTAATGTGGCATCTCATGTCTTCTGTTTAGAGGCCCCGGATCTAAAGCAGGAGGAGCGTCTACAGGAGCTGGAGAGCTGTTCCGGACTAGGTAGCACATCTGATGATACGGATGTCAGGGAGGTCAGTTCCCGCCCCAGCACACCAGGCCTCAGTGTTGTGTCGGGTATGTCTGTCTTGTTTTAAGGAATAAGGATTGCAAGGTGTGTTCCCACCTCTCCATTTATAAAGTTGATAACAAGAGATATGTTTTATTTAAGAGTTGAGGAATTTCCAGGAAACAAAATTATTTCTGTGGGACCTTAAATCTCTGAGAACTTAAGGTGTGGCTTTATAGAGCCTGTTGAAGTAACCAGCAAACAGTCTGTGTGTGTTCCCTCTCTAATGCTATCTGTTCTTGGTGGCCTCTGCTACTGTACTTAGATACCACATGATACTTGCGATTACGTTGTACAAATCAAGGTAAGCATATTTAGGCAGTCGTACAATAAAGGATATGATTTTAAACATCTCACATGTATAGCACTGGGACATAAAAATTTTGAGAATATTTACATTTCTCCAAACTTCATATACTTTTCATGTGGTTATTTTGTTCTTGCTGCTTAATCTTTGTTTGTTTATTTAAAGGCATAAGTGCAACCTCCGAGGATATTCCCAATAAGATTGAAGACCTGAGATCGGAATGCAGCTCCGATTTTGGGGGTAAAGATTCTGTCACTAGTCCAGACATGGATGAAGTAACTCATGGTAAGAAGGGGAAAGGAGAATGACTTAAAAATGATCACATTCGCAGGTGAAACTGGCAGTTTTATAATTTTGATGGTGATAATATCAGTCGATAGAGCACTTTGGGGCATAATTTGGCAGAGTGTATGTAAGGCCTTGAAAATTCACAGACCAGGGGTGCCTGAGTGGCTCAGTTGGTTAAGTGTCCAACTCTTGGTCTCAGCTCATCTTGATCTCAAGGTTGTGAGTTTAGGCCCTAAAAGAAAGAAAATTCACAAACTAAATTTGGTTCAGTTAGCCCACTTTAGGAATTAGTCATCAGAAAACCGTTCCATGTATGCAGAAAGTCTTATGTTCTTTGTACATTTATATTGATGTTCTTCATAGCTTTCATATTGGCAGAAAATGAGAAGCAACCTAAGGATTGAAAAATAGAATTGCTAAGTGAATTTTGATGCACCCACTCATAATTTATGCGGCTGTCTTGTTTTTGTTTTGTGGATTTTTTTCTTTTAAAGATTTTATTTATTTATTTGACAGAAAGAGAGAGATCACAAGCAGGCAGAGAGGCAGGCAGAGAGAGGGGGAAGCAGGCTCCCTGCTGAGCAGAGAGCCCGATGCAGGGCTCGATCCCAGGACCCTGAGATCATGACCTGAGCTGAAGGCAGAGGCTTAAACCACTGAGCCACCCAGGCGCCCCATGTGGATTTTTTTTT
>CM053615.1:69776141-69801472 GCA_028646535.1 Procyon lotor
CAACCCTGAGATCATGACCTGAGCTGAAATCAAGAGTCGGATGCTTAACTGACTGAGCCACCCAGGCACCCCTAGAGGGACAGTTTCTTTTATGTATTTGAAAGTTTTAGCCTCTGCATACTTACCTGTTTTAATGTTTCTGATTTTGTTTGTGTAGGTATATACATTAAGGAGTCATTTTTACTCCATAGCTGAGAGTAGTTCAAGTCTGTTTTTTTGTTTGTTTTTTAAAGATTTTATTTATTTATTTGACAGAGAGATCACAAGTAGAGAGGCAGGCAGAGCGAGAGAAACAGAGAAACATGTGGGGCTCGATCCCAGGACCCTGAGATCATGACCTGAATCGAAGGCAGAGGCTTTAACCCACTGAGCCACCCAGGCGCCCCTCAAGTCTTTTTTGTGATGTAATATAGTATTATTCATTTTTGTTAGGAGTACTTTTATGAATTTTCATTTGCCGAGAGCAGTATAAGAATTCAAATTTTACGACTTTTCATTTATACTCCTAGGTTATTGCCCTTATTATTAAAGATTTTATTTACTTGAGAGTGAGAAAGAGAGAGTACAAGCAGTGACAAGAGAGAGAAGCAGGCTTGACTCAGGGCTCAGTCCTAGGATCCAGGGATCATGACCTGAGCCAAAGGTAGATGCTTAACTGACTGAGCCATCCAGTTGCCCCTGCCCTTATTATTATTATTAATATTATTTTTTGCCCTTATTTTTATAGGTGGAAGGAAGGTGAGCTTCAGGGCAGTTGTGACATTCTGAAAATTTTGATGATTTACATCTTTTGGCTCTACTCTTTGCATTAACATAATACAAGTTGGCCATTAAAAGTAATTAACATGCAATGCTAGACCACTTAAATGTCATTAAAATGCATGTATGTAGATAAAAACATACCATGAATTTGAAGTAAATCAGAATATGATATTTATTAGATTCTCTTTTTTTCTAATATGCCCCTCAAGTTCTGTTGATCAGAAAAAGGAGACTGGGGGGCACCTGGGTTACTCAGTCACTTGAGCATCTGACTCTTGATCTCAGCCCAGGTTGTGATCTCAGGGTCGTGAGATCAAGCCCCGCATGGGGCTTGCACTGGGTACAGAGTCTGCTAGGGATTCTCTCCCTCTCTCTCCCCCTCTCCCTCTTCTCCATTCTCTCAAATAACAAATCTTTAAAAAAAAAAAAGGAAAACTGTGGAAGAATGTTAGAACCTTTTCACCGTGTAGAAACTCTTACTGAGTGATGAGTTCTGATTTGGTTTCACAGTTTGCCTGTTTATTTTAGGTGCCCACCAGCTGACCTCTCCTCCTTCTCAGTCGGAGTCTCTACTTGCCATGTTTGATCCACTGTCTTCACATGAAGGTAAACTAGTCAGATACCCTGGGCAGAAGAACAGAACCAAAACTCTTTGTTAATGCCTTTGTCAGATCAGTTTGTATCTCAGTTGCAAACTTTTCCCCCTGTGTTCTAGGGCCTTCTGCTGTGGTAAGGCCAAAGGTTCACTATGCCAGGCCATCGCATCCACCACCAGATCCCCCAATCCTGGAAGGAGCTGTGGGAGGAAATGAAGCCCGGTTGCCAAACTTTGGTTCCCATGTTTTAACTCCGGCTGAAATGGAGGCATTCAAGCAAAGGCATTCTTACCCTGAGAGATTAGTTCGCAGCAGGAGCTCTGATATAGTGTCATCTGTCCGGCGACCAATGAGTGACCCCAGCTGGAACCGTCGTCCAGGGAATGAAGAGCGAGAACTCCCTCCAGCCGCAGCCATTGGTGCTCCTTCTTTGGTGGCTGCACCTCATTCATCATCTTCATCCCCGAGTAAGGACTCCTCAAGAGGAGAGGTATGGGGCACAGGCCATCTAGAAGAATTTTGCTAATTGTGTTCAGCTTTAATGTTCTATCTGCCAAGTTCTCCTGATATATGAGATTAACATGTATATATAAATCTAAGAGTAAGGATGGACAGCAGTCATGATTGAAGATGATCTGTCAGTCTAGTTTGTCCACAACTGTAACCCATGGGAATCCTATACTATTTTGATTTTTTTATGTATTTTGCATTTTTATGACACTTTGAACTTTTCTCCAAGCAATTTTGTATCTTAATTTCATTTAAGCCTCACAGTTTCTTTTCTTTTTTTAAAGATTTTATTTATTTATTTGACAGAGAGATCACAAGTAGGCAGAGAGGCAAGCAGAGAGAGAGAGGGAAGCAGGCTCCCTGCTGAGCAGAGAGCCTGATTTGGGGCTCCATCCCAGGACCGTGAGATCATGACCTGAGCCGAAGGCAGAGGCTTTAACCCACTGAGCCACCCTGGCGCCCCTAAACCTCACAGTTTCTAAGATGAGAAATTAAATGGTTTGTTTGAGGTGACTTGATAGGCTAATAAAGGAAGTGTATTCTCAGCTCTTTGACATGTGATTTTTTTTTTTAAGATTTTATTTATTTGACAGAGATAGTTCAAGTAGGCAGAACGGCAGGGAGAGGGAGAAGGAAGCTCTCCGCTGAGCAGAGAGCCCGATGTGGAATTCAATCCCAGAACCCTCGGATCATGACCTGAGCCGAAGGCAGACACTTAACCAACTGAGCCACCCCGTCGCGCCTGACATGTGAGTTTAATAACTCACTTTAACTGGCGATCAAAACATGAACTTTGAAGTTTGTATCTGGGTTTGAGTCCCTGCCACATGCAGACTATATAACTTTTATA
The DNA here is from genome assembly GCA_028646535.1 of Procyon lotor. Classification (NCBI taxonomy): domain Eukaryota; kingdom Metazoa; phylum Chordata; class Mammalia; order Carnivora; family Procyonidae; genus Procyon; species Procyon lotor. The sequence continues at coordinate 69,778,860 of CM053615.1, forward strand.
TATATATATTATATTTTTTTTATATATATATCTCCCTATTTTATATAGGGAGATAACTTTTTTTAGCCCCTTATTTCTCGTCTATTAAAAGGGCTTAATAGTAGTATTTATCTCCTAAGGCTACTGTGAGGTTTAAATGAAATAATATGTATTCTCAGCATTTGGTATTTGGCACACAGTCATAGTCAATTTTATTATTACTACTACTGTATCATCTCTACTACACCTCTAGACTTTATGTGCCTTGTGCTTACTCCTTTCAAAAGTATTTATTGAGTGCCTACTTTATGCTAGGCTCTGTGTTAAGGTTTTGGTTTACTAAGAGTAATGCGATAGTGCCTGCCCTCGAGCAGATCATAGTCTTGTGCCCAAAAGGTATATACTTCTGTGTTTCAGAAGTTTCCTATACAGCATAAGAACAGATTTTCTTTTAAGACAAACAAGAGTAGATTTTGTATTTCACAGACAAACTGAAATCCTTTCCCTAGTAATTTATCCTGCTGTCCAACTCCAAATAAAGCATCAAACTTTTTCTACAGACTGAAGAACGCAAAGATAGCGATGATGAGAAATCAGACAGGAACAGACCTTGGTGGAGAAAACGTTTTGTTTCTGCCATGCCTAAAGGTAATTTTATAAAATATTAGAGTTATATTAGCAACAAGAAGCAAAGCCCCCAACTCTCTTTCAGAGAGCCAGTATGTCACCTCCTCTGTGAGGTTTGCTGGGCCTAAGTTTCTAGCTGTTTTGAGAGTATAGAAATGGTTTCACTCAGGTGAATGCTAAAGACAGACCTTTAGAAATGACAGTTCTTGTTCTTTGCAGGAAGTGGTAGTGGTTTCGTAAATGAAAATCAGGCAGGTCACGGTTGTTTAAATATCATATGCCATTAAGATTAAACGTAGGACTTTTGACATGTATTGCTAATAATTATTGCAGGAAAAAGGGATGCTATTGGTAATTAAACATTGAAAATTCATCCTTTACATTCCTGGAATAAACTTAGCTTTTTATGTTTATGTTCATTGAGAATGTTTATATCCTGAATATTAGTGTTTATTTTGGAAGGCAGTTATATAAAATTGTTTTCTTTCTTTTTTTTTTTGGTGAATAGCCTGGCATTATAGCAGTAGATACTGAGATTTGAGTTGGCAAAAGCGTCTCTTCCTGCAAGGAGAGATCGTCTAGGATTGAGACTGGGGACTTCTTCCGAAGGCCTCTTCTCAGCACTGCGGCGCTCAGGAGCTGAGGAGCACTGCTTTCAGCTGCACTCAAGCCCCCTTGATGAGGAGAGATTGAGGCTCGGAGCTTTGAATGTGTTGTTTTTGAGCAGAGGTTAAGAGGCAGTGGTTTTGACTGAGTCCCAGCAGATTCGAATTATATCATTCTTCCTGTGGCAGAGGACCCCAGAGCGGATCCCGAGAGCTTCTTTAAGAACCTTCAGTGCTGTTTTAAGAATGATTATCAGTTGACACTCAAGATTTCTTAGCTTTTAAACTTCTCACCTTCCTTTCACTTAGAAATGTTGGCACACCAGTTTATACTCCAAAATGACTGCTGTCTTCCAAGTAGCGCAGTATGTTATGTGTCACACTACTGACTTTATTTAATTTCCAGCTCCTATACCATTTAGAAAGAAAGAAAAACAAGAAAAAGACAAAGATGATGTGGGGCCTGACAGATTCTCAACACTCACAGGTTTGTAGACCGTGGACTTCCTGGCTCCTTCATTCCCAGAGCACATATTTCATAGCACTGTTTCTTGGGCGCCGTAAGCGCTGCCTTTTTAGAAGAGTGTGTCTGTGTGTGTGCAGTGGGGAGTGTGTTCTTCATGGCTCTGTGGCTTCCCGGTGGTGGCCGCAGGGAACCTCCGTGTGCCCTTCCTGCAGACCGCCCCTGCCATTCTCATCCTCATTATCATAACTTCTGTTTCTGATGAGGCCCCCGCTGCTGAGCCTCTAGGCACACCCTCCAACGCAACATCCCGGTGGGACGATGCCACACGGGGCCCTGTAGGGAAGTGTGGTGATGGTTTTAGTGCGACGCATGCCTGATCTTTGGATCACTGATCAAATAGCTTTCTCTCATGTTGATCATGGAATTCTAAATTTATTCCCATCTGTAGTTCTTGATCATTCAGGATCACAGTGAAATTCCTTTCTATCTAATCATTTCCTTTTTTTGTGATAAAAAGTTCCAACAGTATCATAACATTTATAAACTTTACTAATTTTTTATAGCTGAAATCATTTTAACATTGCTATCTGACCCAAGGAAAATACAACTAGGTTTTGGGTTCTTACCTTACTCAGCATTTGTGTTTTTGCGGTTTCCGTTTGGCACATTATGAATGAGCACCTTTAAAGGAATGAGTTCGAGAAGTAGTGTCAGTGACCCCACCTTGAGTTTGGTAGCTTTGTACTGTTTCCGATGGCTGTAGAGCATCTAGACCAGAAATTAATTTCTCACCTCTTTTTTTCTTATCTTGATTTTCAACTATGTTATCCTACTACATTAAAATGAAGGTTTTTATTAGAAAATGGTATAGGTTTCCAAAGAACATCCTCCTCAAATAGCTCAGCGTAGTACAGGTAGAATCCCATTTTAATGCATGTTATTTTGGTATCTGGTTGCATGTATTTGGATGTATTTCCGTGGTCTCTAGATCCCTGCTTTATCTGGTGCAGTGACTCTCCTGGAATGAAGGGTTTTGAAGAGCAGGAGATGTGTGTCCAGGCCAAGGTTCCCTGCTGAGAGCCGTCAGGCCTGTCTTATTCAATCAGCAAATACTTGTTGAACATCTGACTCATGCCAGGCACTGTGCTAAGTGTTGTGGTTATTCAGTCGAATCACATGATCCCTATTCTTCAGAAGCCTGCAGTCTGATGAGAAGAGTTGGAAACATATACCACGTTCCTAGTGTTTATGAGTTCACCAGTGTTTATGGAGTGCAATACTCTTAATGAAATCTCACGTTTTTAAAATGTTGAATTAATAACTGGGGAAGTTACAAATTATTTTTTGTTTGTGTCTTGGGGCAAATGTTTTTCTTAGTTCTTAGTGCCTAATCTAGAAGCTAAGTAGAGTGAGTTTTTTTCATAAGGTATTTATTTCATTTTCTTTGTGTTTGATTCAAGCAACTTAGCTTCCCTACTAATGCAGAAATTTCTGTCCAGTCCTAATTAATGACCTGTTGAAAATTATCGTTAAATCAACTTTTAAATGATACGAAAGGAAATTTCTTAACAGTCTGTCCATAATGCAGTCACCCTAACTATCCTTTTTTTCATATTCTTTTGCAATCTTTCCATATTAGTGTATGGCTTTTTCATGATTGAATCAGAGTATTCTGTAACTCTATATTCTTCTTTACTAAATGTTATTTTATAAACCCTCTCCAGTTTCTAGTAGACATGTTTGGTTTTAATAATTTGTATCGGCTCACAAATAATCTGTCATATGATTTGATAGTATTGTGAATGTTTTCTTGCTTTTGGATACTTGAATTGTATCCAGTTTTTTACAGTGAAAAGATTGCTCACAGCTTCATATATGTAGTGTATTTTGTTTGTTTTCATTACTTTCTGGGATAAAATTCTTAATGGCATAGAAATAACGGTTATAAGTGACATTATGGCTTTCCCTATGGTTAGCCAAATTTTATTGTTCCTTTTTCAGAATGCTCAATAGCACTCAAAACCAATAGCATAAAAGTACTTCCTCTCCAAAGAAAGATTTTGTAATGATAAAAGTTTTATCGGTTTACATTTTGAAGATCAGATTTTATTAGGATTCTCTTCTCATGCGTTCAAATACCATTATAGCAGAAAGATTAAATTAGTTCAGAAATCCTCTTTCTCTACAGTTTACTGCAATTTTACAGAGACATGGATACTAAATTTTTTTTACCCATGGAAACAGAAGAGCCCATGAGCATTCTACTGAACCTTTCTACCTGATTTCCTTGTCCGTAAAGTGGAGGTGATAACACTACCTCCCTGTAGGGTTGTTGTGATGATTAATTGAGATTGTTCATATATGGTGCTTAGCACAGTTCCTGGCACGTGGTAAGTGCTCAATAAATGTTAGCTGCTATTATTATTAGATGTTATTAACACACACACACACACACACACAATCTAGTGGGTTTTTTTGTGTTTTTAGACTTTCTGAAAAATGGGATTCTACCAGAATGTGTAGACATTTATGGTTACCCACTTGGTCTAGATCTACCTCAGGAGTTTGCCTTTCACTATAGAACTTGATTTTGTCCCATAGATCTGTAGCAGTTCTTTGCCTTGATGACTATTAATTAATGACTCTGCCATCTTAGACTCCAGGAACACATTTTGGTGCACCAATTTTGCTGACAGGATAATGGTCCAGACAGTAAACAGTGCTACATCTGTGATGGTGATAACTTTTTCTCCATGTACCCTGAGTACAATTCCAGCACTTTCCAGCAGTGGCTAGATTCTCTCCGAGTGCCACTGACACCATTGCAGGCACGAAAGTGCACTCTCCTAGCACTGCACTGCCATCAAGAAATTCAATAAGACAGAATACTGAGATCCAAAGTTGTCAGATGTGGTGTAGAGAGAGAGCCATACAGGAAGAATGGAGGAAGGCATTTTTAAAATTATTATTATTTAAAAAGGTTTAATTCTAAATTTGATACTTTCCCCCCTCCTTTAGCATGGAGATGCCCGAATACACAAATCTGCATATAAAGATGCATTGTTGGAAGTTCTGTTAGCGTGAACTGGTAATAACAGTAGCTTGAGTGGAAGCGCTTTAGAAACCCATCATCCATGTAGTCTGCACCGAACTTCCTGACACCGTCATGCAGAATTTTGCCAATGAGAAAGTGGAGCTAATCCTCCCGATTTCATGCTTGGGCGAGCCCTCAGACCGAGAAGTGGGATGAGCAGGCAGCTGCACGGTGCCTCTTAACACTGAGATATGTGCTCTTTTTAAGTCTTACCTCCTAATCTGCCTTTGGGATTATGCTGCTGGTGGCATACTAACATCAGAATTGCTGCAAACCAAGGGGAGCTGATTCTCCACTCTCCTTTCCCCTGCAGATGATCCCAGCCCTAGACTCAGTGCACAAGCTCAGGTTGCTGAGGACATTCTGGACAAATACAGGAATGCCATTAAGCGAACCAGCCCCGGTGAAGGAGCAATGGCGAACTATGAAAGTACAGGTGATCATCATGATAAAGATTTGAATACAGTTGACCCTGAACAGTGTGGGAGGTATGGGGGGGGTGTGGGTAGGGGCACCAACCTCCACATAGTTAGAAATTTATGTGACTTTTGGCTCCCCAAAAACTTAACGACTGATAGCCTATTATTGACTGGTAGCCTTAACATAGACAGTTAAGATGCATTTTGCATGTTATATGTTATTATATGCTATGTTCTTACAATAAAGTAAGCTAGAGAAAAGACCATGTTGTTAAGACAATCATAAGAGAAAATACATTCACTGTACTGCATGTTTTTATTGAAAAAAAAATCCACGTGGGAGTGCCTGGTTGGTTCAGTCAGAGGAGCAAGTGATTCTTGACCTTGGGATTGTGAGTTCAGGCCCCACGTTGAGTGTAGAAATTACTTAAAAATAAAGTCTTTAAAGAAAGAAAGAAAATCAATGTATAAGTAGGCCCATGCATTTCAAACCTGTGTTCACCGGTCAAGTGAACTTGACCAGTCAAGTGTTCTGCCTTTGGTACCACAGTGAAAAGTAATCTGAATAAGTAGCTTTTTGATAGCTACTTTGAATAGCTGTCAGAAAAATATGGTATAATCCCTAAAATAAAATAAGAGGAAAGAAAAGTATATAAAAGCATAAATTGTATACTGCATGTGTTTCTGCTTGTATGTGCACAGTGTGTCCCTGGGAGAACCTGACTGGTAATGTGAGTTGGCTCAGGGAGAACGCATAGGAAGCATAAAGGAGAGCCAGAGTAGAGGAACATTTCACATGCATATTATTTTGAAAAGTTTCAAAGGACAGAAGAGTTGACTAGTACAGTGAAAGTCCACGTTCCCTTTACCTGGGACTTTATCAGTTGTTAACATTTGGCTGCATTTTCTCTCTGTTTATTTTTTTCCTTTTTTGCCCCAAAGCATTTGAAATTATCTCCTAATAAAGATAGTTGTCCTGTGTAAGCAGAGTATCTTTATTATGGTAATGAATTTTTATTCCTTTTGAGTTTATACATGAGTGTATTCTCTAAATTGGTTAATTAAAAACGTAAAGGCAGCTGCAGGAGCCACAGATCTGTCGTGGCTGCATTTGTGAGTCGGTCCCAGCTGCTTATTTGGGCAGTGGGAACAGCCCTAGTGAAGGGCCCCGGGGAAGCTGAGGGCCAGGTTCACCTTGGCCACCAGGCAGCGACGGGCTGTACAGCAGGCCACTTGCTCCTCGGGCAGGACTCCATGTTTGTAGCCTGAGGGTGTCGTGCAAGATGCTTTGTGAGGCCCCTCTTGGTTCTGTGGTTCAGCAGTTCTGATTAAAGCATTATTTGTTAAGTCCCAGATTTTCATTGCCTTGGGTTGAAATCGGTACAGGAAGTAAAAGTCGTTCTCTTGGCCACCACCGCTCTCGTGATCTGTCATCGCTGCTATCAGCTGGTTTAAGCGAGCTTGCTTTCTTTTTTTGAAGAACTCTGACTGGAAAGCACAGTCAGGGCTTTATTTACTCGACCAATTTATGGTTGAGGAGCTCTGGACACCTCGTGCGAGACTTCTCCGGGTTAACCTGCTTCTGTCCTCTCTTGGGGTTGGGCCTGTGCAGAGGTCATGGGTGACGGCGAGAGTGCACACGACTCTCCTCGAGAGGAAGCGCTGCAGAACATCTCGGCCGACGATCTCCCGGACTCCGCGAGCCAGGCGGCGCACCCCCAGGATTCTGCTTTCTCGTACAGGTATTCCTTTGATAGGATTTCGAGTTTGTGGGTTTGGACTTTTCATCACCACGGCTGTCACTTCGAGTCAGATGATTCATTAGGCCGAGCAAATGTGTAGAGCAGAGAGACGAGGACGAAATGCTGTTTCCTGAAAGGACTGCTTCCCTCTGGCTGCCATACAGCAAAGGCTTTAAGTCGGGGTGAAAAAACCAACCGCCTCTCGTGCGCACAGGGGCCACGTCAGTGATTTAAATGACACAAGCGACAGTCCCTTTGCCCACACCAAGCTCCCTGGCCACGTGAGATAATGCTGGGGGAGGCTGAACGGCAGGGTCGGCTGCCGTTTCAAGTGGTAGAGCGATAGGAAGTGCTTCTTGTCAGGCGGTGAGCTCGTCTGCGGCAGGATCAGCCCTTCTCTGGAGGTGTGGGCGGCGGGCCTTCTTGGTGTGGGCAGCGAGATGGCTCTGGTGACTTCTGTGCTCCCTGCTGACCCTGGCAAAATGTCCCTTTCTCATTCTCCTCATGATGCCCCTTGTGAGACTCCGTGTATGTTACAGGGTCCAGAGGATTTGTCGTTTGATTCTGGTGACTTTACAGAATGATCCTTGCCCAGAGTATTTCTATAGCCTTGCTCCTTGGGTCACTAGAAAGCCCGTTCCTTTAAGTGAGGAGTCAATAAATTAAAAATTATCTGTTATTTATGACCTCTTGAAACATATGACCTCCCGAGGTAGCATATTAATTTATATATCGTGAGTGTTTATAAAGTATGACCGTATCTGCATAAAGAAATCAATGTACTTTTGGGGCGCCTGGGTGGCTCCTTCAGTTGGGTGGCCGTTTTCAGCTTGGGTCGTGATTCCGCGGTCCTGGGATCGAGCCCCGCATCGGGCTCCCTGCTCGGCGGGAAGCCTGCTTCTCCCTCTCCCTCTGCTCCTACCCCTACTTGTGCGCACGCTCTCTCTCTCTCTCTCTTTCTCAAACAAAATCTTAAAAAAAAAAAAGAAATTAATGTACTTTTGACTTATTCTTCAGAGATGCAAAAAAGAAACTGAGACTTGCTCTTTGCTCTGCGGATTCTGTTGCTTTCCCAGTGCTAACCCATTCAACAAGGAACGGTTTACCGGACCATACAGACCCAGAGGGTAAGTTTTTCCTGTGTTTATAGGTTGATCCATGTGAAACTGCCTGTATTCAGCCTATGTAAGCTATAAAGCAATTCCGTATGGTTGCATTAGTATATTTGTGTTAGTATCAGGGAAGGGCACTTTGATTCCTGATGTTTCACTAAAGTAAGGGGCAGTGCTGCTTAGTGCTGCTGATCATGGGTAGAGCAGAACTGACATCCCAAAGGCTGAGGGACGGTGTGCAGTGGAAATTCTCGACAATAACAATTCTTTTTTTTTTTTCTTTATTTAGACAATGAAATTGTATGCTTCTTAAAAGTTCAAATAGCTGAAGCAATTAATCTACAAGATAAGAACTTAATGGCTCAACTTCAAGAAACAATGCGTTGTGTGTGCCGCTTTGATAACAGAACTTGCAGAAAACTGCTGGCCTCTATTGCCGAGGACTACAGGTAGCCCCCGCCTCCTGCTCTCTCGCCCAGTGCCAAGGGTCTTCTTCCCTGCCTTATTTCACAAACGAATCTAGGCTTGCGGCAACATGCTGGGCTCTGTTTACCTGGACGTAGATTTCCAAGGAACACACTTGGATATTTATCTGGAAATGTAGTTGTAAACGAGCAGCTCTCACTAACACAGACGTGCACTTTCTTTCAGTTTTTCACAGAAGCAGCGTTAGTAGAGGTGAGGCCAGGAGAACTAGGATATCCTGCTCCTTTTCTTGTCGGGGACCGGGAAAACTACTTCCCTGGAGCAGGGAAGCAAGTGTAGCCTAAACACTGCTGCCTCCTGTCTGCTGCCTGCCCTTTGCTAACAGTTCAGGAGAAGAACATCAGTGAGATTCTTGGGAGATGACGAGGCCCCAGGCTTAGGGGATAGGTGCTCTAATGATCGTTCCAATTAGAGTATAAGCCAATTATCAATGATATGCTTGATGATCTAGTGGTACATTAACCTGTATTTTGTTGTTTTAATATTCTTAGCAATCAGTTTCCTGTGAAGTGTGAGGTCCTGCCAGCATGGAGACCATGGACCAATATAAAATAGATCAGGGATGCCAAGGGACTTAGTGACATGTAGTGAGTTAGGTAGCTAAGTGTTTAACTCCGTAGGTGTTATCGTTCACCAACGTGCAGAATGGTTCTGTTCCTAGAGCTGGCAGCATGATTAGTCCTCATGACCGTTGTCTGCAGCCTGACATGGCTAATTCATAAAACCAGATTGTGTGAGGTCTTTTTTTTTTTTTTTTTTTTTTAAGAAAAATTAGAGGACTCTTTGTCTCCAAGAAAGTGTGCACTGTATGTATGTCATGTGCTGCAAAGCCTATTTTGTTTTAGGAAAAGGGCGCCCTATATTGCTTATCTCACTCGCTGTCGACAAGGACTGCAGACCACACAGGCCCACCTGGAGAGGCTACTGCAGCGAGTGTTGCGGGACAAAGAGGTGGCCAATCGTTACTTCACCACCGTCTGTGTGAGGTTGCTGCTTGAGAGCAAAGAAAAGAAGATCAGGGAATTCATTCACGGTAACTAAAGACCTTTAGATTAAGCATCTCTTCAGCTATGTATTAGTGGGGAGATTGGGAAATTTTTGTATTGCTGGTTTGAGTAGTTGCATGTCTAGGAGTAGTCCCTTAAATTCCCAGATGTTTTATGGATTCTTAATCATGAAACATTGATGCCGAACCAGGAAATTTCATTTTTACCATGGATTGGATGTCTGTAGTTTATATGAAGTTGGGAAAATTGGTTAAGATTTTGGATCCACAAAATTCTTCTCATATTTAAAAATAAAGCATATCATTAAATTTTTTTTTAATTTTTATTTTTTAATACTTATCTTAAAAATTCCATTTCAATTAATGTACAGTGTTGTATTAGTTTTAGGTATACAGTATAGTGATTCAGCAATTCTGCACATTAGTCAAAGTATGTCATTTTTTTAACAAACCCCTTGTTCTTCAGCTTTTGCGTATTTCTTACCTTTCTCCCGATTTTAATGATTTGGCCATGTATTCTCCTAAGATAAACCATGTCCAGATACTTTTGGCTTTAAGAGCGTAATATCTGCATAGCTGGTTATTAAAATAATTTCTGTAATTTCCTTTTTTAAATTATTCAGATAGTGTATTTAAAAAATTATTATTTTACATTGGAGACTTTCAGCAACTCACAGCAGCTGATGATAAAACTGCTCAGGTAGAAGATTTTCTGCAGTTCCTCTATGGTGCGATGGCCCAGGATGTCATATGGCAGAACGCGAGCGAAGAGCAGCTTCAGGACGCCCAGCTGGCCATTGAACGGAGTGTGATGAACCGGATTTTCAAGCTGGCTTTCTACCCTAACCAGGACGGGGACATACTCCGTGACCAGTGAGCACTCCCATGTTTACTCCATCCCCGTTGACCACGTAGGGGTCCATCAGCCAGTCCCTTGTTTGACGCAAGCCGTGCTGAGACTTAGTATGTGACAGTGAAGGCAGCGAGTGTTACTGTTTTTCACCCGTCTGATTCCAAGATCAGAAAAAAGGATAACGCTCTGTGTTCAGGGCAGTGGGAATGAGGCTGAAGGCCGTGTCAGTCGCTGTGGCCTTTTTTGGAGGGCACCGCTGCTCTTGCAAACCAGCTGTTCTCGCCTCCTCTCTCTTCCCTGTGATCTTGACTGCAGCACCATCTCCCTGACCTTTCCGACCGGGACTCTCCCTGGCAGGGCTCTCCTGGGTCTGTGCCCCTCTCCTTAGTGCTTGCCACAGCTGGGCTTGTACATTGGGTGGAACCAGGCTTCCTCAGCCTGGCACTACTGACGTTTGGGACCAGATACTCCTTTGGTGTAGGAGGCGGCTGTGTGCCTTGTGGGATATTTAGCAGCATCCCTAGTCTATACACACTAGATGCCAGTGGTACCCCCGGCTGAGAACCAGAATATCTCCAGACGCTGCCAGATGTCCCCTGGGGGGCAGAGCCACCCACTTCTCGATCACTGCTGTGTGTGGTCGTCTGGCAAGTGCTCTTCTCCGCTGCGTCATCAGGTCCGTGAGAGCAGGAACGTTGTATTCACTGCTCTCTCCCGGCGTCAAGCACAGTGCTTGACTTCTGTATGCTCAGTATCTATTTATTAGGAATGGAAAGCTCTACGTTTGAATGTCAAAAAATATCTGGAAATGTATGGTGTTATGAATTAGGTCTCAGTAAAGCTGATTTTAAAAAATGGTCCTAAAAAGAATTAATCCTGAAAAAAAGACCTGTGGTGGTAACAGGGATTATATTTTGGGTGATGAGACTAGGGATGATTTCATATTTTCATTTTCCCTTTTTTGCATTTTCTTGAGCACTGCTATACCCTCTTTCTGCCCCCAGCACGTCGAGGTGGCTCCTGTGCCCCCCGCCGCCCCCCGTGCAGTAACACTGGCTCACTGTGCCAGCGGCTCTCAAGGGGTCCACGTGATAGGACCTCAGGGTGACTCATGAGTGGTTTATAGAAGGTTTCTTTCATGGAGATGCTAAGATCTTGTGTGTATGTTCTGTGAATGGGTTAGGATTGTTCCAGTCTGCCTTTCCCACTGGTTCATACTCTCAGATGTACAGCCAAGCTTCTGTACATAATTCACCAAATGGGACCTGTTTTCTCTCCAGAGACCAGTTTTTGGCTTCCAGAATGGGATAAGGAGTTAGGGACATGCAGACTGTATTTACTGCAAAAAGTAGCTTTGGAGCAGATTATTATTATTTTTTCTTTTTTTAAAGATTTTATTTATTTGACAGAAACAGCGAGAAAGGGGACACAAGCAGAGGGAATGGTAGCGGGAGAAGCAGGCTTCCTGCCGAGCAGGGAGCCCGATGTGGGGGCTCGATCCCAGGACCCCGGGATCATGACCTGAGCCGAAGGCAGACGCTTAACGACTGAGCCACCCAGGCACCCATGGAGCAGATTATTCCTACACTCTCCTCCATAGCCTTTCTGTAGGACTTAGCAGAGTGTGGACAGTTAACACAGTGTTCCGGAGGGAATAGTAGAAACTGAGAAAGCTGGGTTTAGCCCCTTTCCCTGACCCCTGTGTGACTTTAGGCAAATCCTTTACTGTTTTAAGCTTGATTATTTTCATCTATGAAATGAGAGAGAGTTTGAGTCTTCTCAAGAGCCCCTTTTCTGTCTAAGCTTCTGTGATCTTTGGTTTCTGGTTTTTGATCCTTCTGCTTCCTCTGTGCTTTTTTTTTTTTTTTTTTTTTAAGATTTTACTTATTTATTTGACAGAGAGAGATCACAAGTAGGCAGAGAGGCAGGCAGAGAGAGCAGGGAAAGCAGGCTCCCCGCTGAGCAGAGAGCCCGACGTGGGGCTCGATCCCAGGATCCTGAGATCATGACCTGAGCCGAAGGCTAACCCACTGAGCCGCCCAGGTGCCCCTTCCTCTATGCTTTGTACTAGTGTGTCCAGGTGGCTTCTGGGCTAGGGCTCCTCTCCTTTGTCTCTTGGAATGCTGTCCTCAGCTGGGAAGGAAGAACTTTCCTATTCTCCTTGTCTCCCCTCAGCTCATGTAGCATTTCTAAGCAGATCCTAAATGTGAGACTTGTTTTTGACAAGATGAAATACTTATAGCTAAGAGATACTCTCAACTGTAATTGTAATCTATATCTAAAAGTAAGACTAAATGTTTTAAATATTTTGAAAAAAAAATCAATTATGACTCTTTGTGTGCCTTATTATCTGAAATATGTATTTACATATGTGTTTTGGGGGGTTTGCAGGGTCCTTCATGAACATATTCAGAGACTGTCTAAAGTAGTGACTGCAAATCACAGAGCTCTTCAGATACCAGAGGTAATGCAGGTTTATATGGCCCGGGGCGCTGGTAGTTGCTCCATATACTGTATGTGTGGAAACAATGTAATAAATTACAAAACACAATTTGCATTAGATGTAATTCTAACTGTAAAGTTCTTAAAGGTCCTAGGATTAAACTTGCCTGGCAGGGAACTGCACGTCAGTGGGGAGATGAGGAGGAGGAGGCCGCACTGAAGGCCCCAAAGCCACTTGGCCTCCCGCCACAGTGCTCCCCATGGATGTGTTGTGTTTGTCTGTTTGTTTGTTTGTTTGTTTGTTTTAGAGAGAGTGTGTGATGGAGGGGGTCTGAGGGAGAGAAAGAATCTTAAGCGGGCTCCGGACCCAGGGCTTGATCTCACAACCCTGACATCGTGACCGAGCCGAAATCTAAGAGTCAGATGCTTATCCAGCTGAGCCCCCCAGGACCCCCTTCAGGATGTCTTTATAGCCCTGTTTCTGCAGAAAAGTCCCATTTGAATAAGGGATCTGGTGACACTCCAGGGAGTGGGACTATTATTCCAGCGGAAGAAGTTAAATCTGAATGTGACGTCAAAATTGCCTTTTAGTGTCATCCAATTTTTACAAAATAATAGGAAAATTTCAGGTATTTGAGCTTTCTGATTATTTTATTAAAGTTCCCAGTAATGAAATATTGATTAGCATGAGTTTTTAAATTATTTTTTGAATCTGTTATTTTTAGAACTTTTGCAACAAATGTACTTATTTTTTAAATTTTTTCTTTCAGAAGTAGCTTGTTTGGGCTTTTAGAATCAGCTACTATGTGTAAAGAATTTCCATTCTAGCTACTTATGAATTATTTGAAATTTTTTGAATTCTGGATTTGGTGTTAATCATATGTCCTTTCTTCCATTAATGGATATCTGGGTTGCTTAATTGAAAATGCAAAGCAAATTATTTAAAAGTATAGACGTTAAGCTTTAATCTCAGTCGGAGAGGAAGGAACAGCAATTTGGCATTACTGAAGAAAGGAGAAGACACCAAGCTTGTCCTTCTGCTTCCTGGCACCCAGGTTGCTGTGGTGGCTTCCTGTGGTTGCTTTTGGATTGAGGATCTGCCTCTCTGTCTCTGGTCTCACTTAGGTTTATCTTCGGGAGGCCCCTTGGCCATCTGCACAGTCAGAAATCAGGACAATAAGTGCTTACAAGACCCCCCGGGACAAAGTGCAGTGTATCCTGCGAATGTGTTCCACCATCATGAACCTCCTGAGTCTGGCCAACGAGGACTCCGTCCCCGGAGCAGATGACTTCGTCCCTGTTTTGGTATTTGTGTTGATAAAGGTGGGCCCCTCACTGTTATTAAGAAAAAGAGTTAATTTGGCATTTCTGAGCTGGGTGGTGCAGGGCTTCCCACGTTCCAGAGACCTTGGCTTTTCCCAGTCTCAAGCTTTGTGTTACCCAGAATGAGTCTAATGTAAGATTTTGTTCTGTCCAGAAGTTATGGTTTTCAAAGGAAAGAAAAGAAGGGCCAAATTGTTAGATGAACATTTCCAGCTGTTATGTGCCTGAGGTTCTTGGTTGGGGCTTGGTTGTAATTATCGAGTGAATGAATGAGGGAAGAACGAGGGCTCTTATTTTGTAATTGTACCATATTATTATTATTATTTTTTTAAAGATTTTATTTATTTGACAGAGAGAGAGAGAGATCACAAGTAGGCAGAGAGGCAGGCAGAGAGAGAGGAGGAAGCAGGCTCCCTGCTGAGCAGAGAGCCTGATGTGGACCTCGGTCCCAGGACCCTGAGATCATGACCTGAGCTGAAGGCAGAGGCTTTAACCCACTGAGCCACCCAGGCGCCCTGTGCCATATTATTTTAATCCATACTGACATCTGTCTCTCTTTTTTAAAGATTTATTTTATTTATTTGAGTTGAGGGGGTGTGGGGGCGGAGTGGCAGAGGGAGAGGATCTTAAGCAGACTCTGCCCTGAGTGCAGAGCCTGACTTGGGGCTTGATCTCATAACCCTGAGATCATGACGTGACCCAAAATTAAGAGTTGGACACTCAACTGGTGGAGCCACCCAGGTGCCCTATGTCTGTGGTAGTTCTGCAGTCTGAACTCTTAGCTCAGTGAGCAACCCGTAGGATCCGTGTGCGGTCGGCCTTCCTAACTCCAGCTGCTGGCCTCGCTCTTCTCTCTTCCCCATGTGGTGGCCTGGTTCCTGTGCAGGGCCCCTTTGAACGTGTTCTGAGGCACAGGCCTTAGCTTCTCCCAGCCACTTAAAGCACCTGTGTCTGTCCTTTCCACATGAAGAACATGAAAAAGTGAGAGATGTTCTGTGTTACCTCTGGCAACAGAGGGCATATTATCTTTTTAGTTTTTTTTCTTTCTCGACTGATTCTACCTGGACTTATAACTCACTTGGCATATAGCGTTTATTTCCTTATCTGACATTTTGGAATCCGGGGGTGTTGAGTAAGTCTGCTGAGATTAGTTCAGCCTCCTTAGGGACCAGCAAGCTTCAGTGACTTAGAAGGATAGAAAGCTCTAGATAGTCCAGCTGGCATTAGAACCCGAGTTACCTTTCCAGTATACTGTTGTTGTTCTTAGTGGCTAGAGTTTATA
Source organism: Procyon lotor (assembly GCA_028646535.1). Lineage (NCBI taxonomy): Eukaryota > Metazoa > Chordata > Mammalia > Carnivora > Procyonidae > Procyon > Procyon lotor. The sequence continues at coordinate 69,794,296 of CM053615.1, forward strand.
AATCACCTCCAAAGAAGAATTTGGGGATTATTTTCAAAAAGGACTGGCTTCTCTTTCACAGAAAAACATTTGGCGATGTTAACTTAGATGATTTTTGCAGAGCTATACATCTGAGTATTTGACTCTTATTTCTCACTTCTCTAGGCAAATCCGCCCTGCTTGCTGTCCACTGTCCAGTATATCAGTAGCTTTTATGCCAGCTGTCTGTCTGGAGAGGAATCCTATTGGTGGATGCAGTTCACAGCAGCAGTGGAATTCATTAAAACTATCGACGACCGAAAGTGACCAAGACCAAGGCCCACCAAGGCCGCAGACTGTTAGGCGGGCAAACAAATCTCTTAGAAAATGTACCAGCTGCTTTGAAGGCTGAAGATTGTTTTTGTATAATATTGTACAGCATTCAGACATTTTAAAACAGATCTTTACTAAACAGATTAATGAGCTAACAAGCAGGTTTTCTTTTCTTTGGGCTCTTTTCCTTTCTGTTGCATATTTGGTTATTTTCTTGTCCCAAGTAGAGAATTAGTACTGCAAAAAGGGACCACATTTTTCAGGTATTTTGAAATATTAAAAAACAGAACAAAATCTAGAAAATTCCTAAATCTCCATTCATGGATACCCATTTTGTCCTTTTATTTAAAAAAATAAAAAGAACAGTACACCTCTTTCTAGATGCTGTCTAATCTTATATGCATCTAATGGAAGGAAAATACCAGTTGCACTGAGAATTATAATGGTGGTGACATTGGTGGCATTATCTATAAATACACTCACCTAGATTGAGAAGCTAAGAAGGAAATGTAAATATAATATATATTTATATTTGATGTAATATGGACATCTTCAGATTCTAATAAACAAGGAGTATTGCTGATAGTAGGTTGTGATGTACCCTCTTGTGAAATGGTTTCCTGGACAAAGTTTAAGCTGAGCTTAAAAGCAACAAATACAGAGAAATATTTATTAAAGTGGAAAACAGTTTCTTGAGCTTTCTAGGTGTGAAGTTTGATGCACAAGACTGCCTTTAATGAGGGTGTAACTATCACTTAGACATTCCTCACCACGGACGTCTTTGAGCCCGCAGGAGAGAGGCGGTGAACCCTTGAATCGCCACGCATTGCGTACAAAGGAACAGTAGACACCTAGTAGGTTACTGTGGTACTTCTTATCTGAAATACTAAATACAGTGTAGAAACCCCAAACCGAACTCCTTTCAGACCTTTAATTGTAATATATTTTTGATGATGATTCACATTGAATGACAGACTAGGAATTCAGTGAATGTCATTTTTTTAAAAACCGATTTATATTGTCTGCTCTAGTGATACAAGTTTTACTAGTGATAAACTATTTTAATCAACCATATTATTCTTATGGGAAAAAAATCTATTTTGGCAGGTTTCTGTGCCTTTTATTTCCCTCTTCTGAGCAAAAGTCTGTGTTTCCATACTTTGGTTTGATTGTATATTGATAATCAGGAATGGGCTTTGGTGTCTGAGAAACTGGCCAAGGAGGCACCCAGAGCTTCAAGCGCGAGTCTCGTACGTAAGTCACGACTGACTGGTTTCACTTTGTATGTTTCCTAAAATGGCGAGCTGCTTTTATAACACACTCGGTCCCATACTTTGAGTCCCTTGTTGTGGGCAGCATTTTGAGGCATTTTTAAGGGAACCGTGAGAAACAACCTTGAGCAGACGAATACACCGGCTGTCTTCTCTCCAAGACCTCTGTGCTTAATTGTGCCTAAAGAAGCCAGATTTGCTTTATGCCTCCACCTCTTCTTACTCATTTATTTAAAAATACCAAAATAACAAGTTGCATAGGAGTGTGGGATGTGGTTTCTGCCTTCTAGGGAGAGAGCAAAGTTAAACTAGTACTACAGAATGTCCTCTGGAATGCTAGGCCCTGTGCTTCGTGGCTTGTAACTGTCAGACTTGCCTGGGTATTAGATTGTCAAATCCTGTCATAAAGGCTTTACGAGACAAACGGTCTAACACGATTTCTAAGACCTCGGGGGGGTCCATTTACTTCAGCTTTTGATTCAATAAACGTTAAGTCGATAGAAGACTTGGAATAGTTGAGATGCATCACTACCAGGTTTCATAGAGACTTTTTTTTTTTCTCCAAATGGTTGCTACGTCTCTGCTGTGTTATCACTATGGAAATAAATGCGAAGCTGTGGACATGGCACAGGGCTCTTTTCTGGGGAGGAGAAGGTGGTGAGCCGTAGGGTGTGGGGTTGCGCTGGAGGCAAGAGGCAGGAGCTGAGTGGCGCCTGAACCCGTGGTGAGGGTAGAAGCCCACAGACCTGGCACCAGGCCATACCTCAGACAGGCAGGGGCTTGGGTCTCGCCCCAGGTGCTGGCCGGGCAGCACAGCCCTGCTGTTGAAGGAGCAGTGAAAAGTTTCCCTCTGGAAGCCCTGTTAGGAGCACGGACGAACCAGCGTTCCCCGTTGCCGGTTTGCTGGGGCGTGACTCACTCCAGTGTTGACCTCTGGGCCGAGGAGTTGGTAGCGGCCTGGCCGCGGTGGGGCCTGGGACAGACCGTGATCTGGAAGGAAGAACAGTCGTTCTTGGCTTCTTCCTCAACTTGCTCCCAGTACCTGTTTTGTATGAAGGATTTGTGCAAAAGTATAAAATCACCCACAGGAAACATTCAGTAGCCACTGATTATTACATGGAATTCGCAACGGTAATGAACATTAGATGGAGAGAGTGGCTCAGTTCAGCGAAATCTTAGGCAGTTGACTTCTCTAATGAGAGATGCGTTTGTATTTTGTGTTAATATCCTGCTTCTGGAGAAAGGTAGTAGGAATACAGATTGAACACTGCCTTTCCTTGTGAAATTATTATTTTTTTTAAGCCCGGTAAATGTTTTCTTTCTCCACTTTAGTTCACATCTCAGCCACAGTAATTGCTTCTTCTTGATTTTTCTCTTTAAAACCTGCTGATGAAAGCCTTTTTTATACAGATATTAAATCGCCGTAGTAAGGGAATTAGGCTTTGTGAGGGATTGAAAATACACGTGTTGCATGGTTTTTCTTTTCCTGTTGTGTGCTGGAAGGCTCTGCAGACTTTGAGTGTATGTGTTGCCGAGGGGCGTGAGCGAGAGAACGACACCGGGCCGGACGGCAGCAAGGCTGTGCCAAGACTCTAGCCGACTGCGCGTGCCCGTCCAGGGCCTCTGTTGAGTCGAGGGGCCGTGGGGATTCCGATTTGGGCCAAGTCAAGGTCAACTCCATATTTAAAATGGGGGAGGCTTCAAAGGTTCCTTTCTCTGATGTGATTGGGTGTGGAAAGGGGAAGTAGGACCACACTTGATCAAAATTATTAGTGGATTGCATATAAGTGATAGAAATGTAGTAGGGGTTAGCTTCCTCCATGTGTGTCTTGGACTTTCTCTTCCCGCCTCTCCATTTCCACTTTATTTCTTTAAGGAAAAGTCTATATTTGGCGTCTTTTTAGTTCTTTTAAGTCTAGTGGATTTATTCTATATGTAATTGCCATAATTTGGTGCGGGTGGGGATCAGAAACAATCTTCTTGAAGCTCAAAGAATTTTTAGTTAGTAGATTAACAGTGGTGACATACTTGAGATATTTTGAATGCCAAAATGCTTGAGAACTTTGCCAGATTAATACTTGATATGTTTTAGAAAGTAGGTTACCCAAGAAGTAGGATGACCAGGAATAGCTCTGTTACTCCTGAGAACACTTGGAGAAAGGAAAACCGTTTGCTTCAGCGTCATGGTTGGTGTGGCGTCACCGTGGAGCTGGTGTGTCCCACAGGCCTGCGCTCAGCAAAGGTTGAGCTCAAGAGGGAGGAAGTCCTCTCTACCGGGTTACTGGCAGGCAGTGTGGGCAGCGGCCACGCGCCTTAAGAATCCACCCCCACCGAGCGGATACTCTGTCTCGCTTACCGGATTCTTGTGCTTCACCTGTATTAAAAAGCGTCGGACTGCCTCTCCTCTTGAGACTGATAAAACCTTCTATAAGTCTCAGTTAATGAGCTTGCACAATCTTGTATATGTACAGGAAACCCCTCCTGTCTTCCAATGTGATGACTGATGTATGGTCTTATTCTGTAAAGCTGATTAAAGAGGGAGAGCAGTTGAAGTCACTGGATTTTACGTTTCATCATCCATTTTGTACGCCGAAGCAGTTCTGAAAGTTTCTTTGACTTCAAATGTCACTAATTTCTCCACCAATTCACACTTGTCTTTTTCATTTGGACCTCTAAGGCTATTTGTTAAGTGTGGTCCAGGAGGGAATGAGCGTGAACTCATGGTTCCTAACGCGATGGTGAACATTTACTGTTTTCACACAGTTCATATCTGACCCTTGTGTTTGGTGGCTGTTCTGCGAGCAGAAGTCCCTGTCGCGGTGTCACTGAAGCCTGCATTCATCTCTGCGGCTGGGGGGAGGTGCTGTTAGACAAGGAGCCCTTGTCACAAGCTCACTCTGCAGGCTTCCTTCACTGCTGGAAAGGCGCTTGCCCTATATTGATTGCACTTCATTTAGAAGGAAACATTAAAAATTTCGACGAGGGCTCCATTCAATATTAAAATTAATGCTATCACTTGCCTAAAACTGAAAATTGAATTCAGCTTTTCTTGCCAATTTGGCATTACCTCTGTGCTTGGACTCCTGTTATGTTTGTACCCACTCGAGCCCTCTCTCCGAGTAAGTGGCTCCGCAGGCTTTCCCGGAGGGTGCTGAGCTGTGACACTGTTGAGCTGGGCCCCCCGTGGGGCCGCCTGTAAGATGTCACGATCCTGAGAAGCCAGAGCAGCCAGATCATTTCTCAGAAGCGCCTCTTGGCTATGAATGTGACCTCTGCCTAGAGATGTAAGGATTCATTGAAGATCTTTTGCTTCAGTCATTTCATTCCAGAAGAATCCTTTTCCATCTTCTTGGGGTACCAAAATGCAGTACATAAAAAAATCGACCAAAGAGACCAGAAAATCTCTGGCTGTGGGGATCCTAAAAACATCTTCCACATTTGGGCATGGCTCTCAGTTCCAAGTCATTGAACCTGTTGTAGATGCTGAACATCAAAACCACAGTAGGCCTATTTCTGTTAACTAGGGATTCAGCATATTGCTGGCCAAAAACATTAAATTTTATGTTCCTGTGAAAAGAGTATCTGATGTGATTTTTTAAAGTATTCTCTATGCCCAACGTGGGGCTTGAACTCACGACCCTGGGATCAAGGGTTGCCTGCCCCACCGACTGAGCCAGCCAGTTGCCCCTTCTGATGTGATTTTTAAAAATAGGGTATTTTCACCTCAGCTTTCCTTACCCCTCTTCATTTGTAGGTTTGACAAAAACTTTGTAAGCAAGGCGGTTCTGTTGACTCCTATGTGTAGCCGCTGATGTCCGTTCGTCTTTCCTGGGGGTTCAGTCGGGTGGGGGGGGGGGTCTGTCCTCACTCACTCTGACCGAATGAATTATAGTCTCCGGGAGTGGGACCCAAAATTGTGCCCTAGGGAGTTCGGTAAACCATTGTTGTCCAAACTTCCCTCTTGAGAATCACCTGGGACTCTTGTTCATAAATCCGAATTTATTGAGGATGGGACCAGGAATCTTTGCATCTTCAAGTGATGGCCTGGCCCTAGCTATCTGGGCTAGAGAGTCGGGAGAAGACTAAAGATTAAACTGTAAAAAAAAAAAAAAGAAAAGAAAGAAAACATTAGACGCCACCTTTCAAAGACCTGTATTACAGGTACTTGATCGGTTTTTAAGACCTGAGTCTGAAAGAGCTGGCAGCTTGGTTCTCGGAGGATCTGGGAATCGTGTGCATTTACAGGGCAGGTGGGTCAGGACCCCGTCACGAGACAGGTGGAAGCAAACACCCAGGCCCAGTATTTTCCCAGCAACAGGTGAGGTGGGGCGTTGAGGCAATCGTGAGGCACACCAAGGGGGTGGTGTCGGTCACAGACCACATGGCACAGACACCGGTATTCAGGCAGGTCTCTGGGATGGGGCCTCTTGGTATATGAAGAAGGGTCTGGAATTTATGTGGAAGGGAGAGCAGACTATGGTGAACTCCTGGTACAGACAATGGAAGGTGCCCCGCAACACAGTCCTAGCCGGTTTCTGAGTGACCAAACAAGGGCATGGAATGGACGATTTTTTAAAAAAAATTTTTATTAACATATTAACATATAATGTATTATTTGCCCCAGGGTACATGTCTGTGAACCGTGAGGCTTACACATTTCACAGCACTTAACATAGGACATACCTTCCCAGAATGGACGATTCTTATTTGGCCATTGTATGGTAGTCTTATTTCCAAATCATATATAGTCTTTATAATTTTAAGGGCAAGAATTAAAAATATTTCCTTTTTAAGATTTTATTCCTTTATTTGACAGAGAGATCACAAGTAGGCAGAGAGGCAGGCAGAGAGAGAGGGGGAAGCAGGCTCTCCGACGAGCAGAGAGCCCGATGCGGGGCTCGATCTCAGGACCCTGAGATCATGACCTGAGCCGAAGGCAGAGGCTCTAACCCACTGAGCCACCCAGGCGCCCCAAAAGTATTTTCTGTAAAAACAACAGTAAGTTCTCTAGGGGCATTCTCAAGGGGGTTTGAGAAGCTCCTGGGAGCCAACATTTCACAAAGCATGAACCAGGGGCCCGTCTGCACCTCCACCTGGGGATGTCCATGACCTTGTGATCTCGCCCCGTAGCCCCTGAATCAGAATTCCTGGGGTGGGGGGGCAGGAATCAGCATTCCTAGCAAGCTCTCCATGTGACTGATGCTACAGTGGGATCCACTGCGGAAGGTGTTCTGTTCTTAAAGGCTTGGCTCCAAGTCCTGCGAGGGTAAGAGGTGTGAGGAAGGCAGGCTCTTCGAAGGGAGAACTTTGGCCAGACAGCCCTTCCAACCCGTCCTCTAAGGATAGCTCTTTTTATTTGCTTAAGCCCAAGTGTTTTCTTTCTTTTTTTTTTTTTTTTAAAGATTTTATTTATTTGACAGCGAGAAACACAGCGAGAGAGGGAACACAAGCAGAGGGAATGGTAGCGGGAGAAGCAGGCTTCCTGCCGAGCAGAGAGCCCGATGCGGGGCTCGATCCCAGGACCCTGGGATCTGACCTGGGCCGAAGGCAGACGCTTAACGACTGAGCCACCCAGGCGCCCCCCAAGTGTTTTCTTTACTCGCACCCCGTGTGGT
>CM053615.1:69801972-69821648 GCA_028646535.1 Procyon lotor
TGACCTGGGCCGAAGGCAGACGCTTAACGACTGAGCCACCCAGGCGCCCCCCAAGTGTTTTCTTTACTCGCACCCCGTGTGGTTATATAAATACCCTTGGGGCGCCTGAGTGGCTCAGTCTTTAAGCGGCTGCCTTCGGCCCAGGTCAGATCCCAGGGTCCTGGGATCGAGCCCCGCATCGGGCTCTCTGCTCGGCAGGAAGCCTGCTTCTCCTGCTACCATTCCCTCTGCTTGTGTTCCCTCTCTCGCTGTGTTTCTCGCTGTCAAATAAAAAAAAAATAAAAATAAAAATTAAAAAAAAAAATTATATAAATACCCTCTTCCCCAAACCTCAAAAGTGGCTAAACATCCCCAGAGGATCCCAGTGTTCCAACTTTCCATATGAAAAGATCCTTGTCTAATCTTCGCCCCTGTACTTCGCTTTCACACGTCTTTCGTCCCTCTTGTGTTTTGTTTCCTCTCGGAACTGGTGTCCCCGCGTGAAATGACAGCATCGGTTCCAGCAGCCCCAGGCTTCTGACCAGACTTTTGCTCCCAAAGAGCAGCCTGGGCCCGGCCCCGCTTCCCTCAGCCCCCGTTTCGGGTCCTCTCAGTCACTTCGCGGGTTCCAAGTCCTGGGTTTCTTTTCCTCCCTCCTGCCCACCTCACTTCCTGATCACCAACAACCCCGTGTTCCCTCTCCTGTGGGGACGCTAGTGACAGGGGAGACCCTGGGGGAGCGAGTGGGGAGGGAGTCCGCGGATGGACGGACGGGGAGGGAGCGGACAGATGGCAGACAGGGAAGGTGATAAGGGCCTCTGTCTAGCACCTCCTCCACCGCGAAGCTGGGCCACACCCGCCAGCCCCAAGAGGGTTTTCCCCCTCCTGGCAAGACTCCTGCCACCTTCTGAAAAGCCACGGTGTTGAGTGCTGTACGGGCGGACCAGGGTGTGACCAGTGTGTGGTCCGTGTGTCACCGGTCCGGGAACCTGCAGACGGTGCCGATCTTAGCTTTGCCTCTGGCCGGACCCAAGGCGGGTGACCTCTTCCTGAGTTGGGCTCTATCACCTCAGCGACTCTTCCGGTCTCTGGTTTGGTCACATGTATATTATGATTATATATATAAAATCTTGAAATAGTTCTGTGCTGTCGTCTAACTGAGGGATGGAGCTAAAGTGCATGGGCACCGCGGAGGTCACGGACGGGGGGGCAGCGCCGGCGAGGCCCCTAGACATTCCGGGCACGCACGGTCAGCCTCTGAGCGCAGAAACCACGCGAAAGGAACCCAGTTTTAACTGAAAGGCTCCATTGTGAATCGACCTCTATTGTGTGGTGGTCCTGAATACCAACTACCGTCCAACAGTTTCTGCAGCTTTCCTTTGAACCCTCCCGGATTTGGATACCTCAGTAAGTGCCCTGCGGTCCTGCCTCTGGGGTTCGTCTCCACGGCCCCCATCTCTGTGTCTCCCAAACCTCCCGAGGTGTCCTGAGCAATGTCTCCTGAATGTGCCTCCACCATCAAAGCCGCTTTTCCCGCCTCTGTTCTCCCAACCACCTTCCTCTTGCGCTTTCTCCTATGTGCCCTCAGAATGAATAAGTCTGATCGGATTCCTCTTCTGCCTAAAATCTTCTCTCTTCTATTTTGGTTCCAACCTACTTTTCAGCCTGATGCCCCTGTCCTCCTTCTCCAGCCCCCCCTGGGGCCTCAAAAGGCTCACCTCTGCCCCAAACTGTCATGCTTCTCCTGCCTGTAAGTCTGTCTGCCCTTCCCGAGCCCTCTGGTTTCAACGCCTCTCCTTACCGCTCCGGCTTCAAAGGGAGGAAGGCAGACCCCCCAGATGCCCCAGTGAGGCCTCATCCCCCGTACGCGTCTCTGCAAAGTGGTGACTTCCCTGGAGCGCATGCTGTCCTAGGGGACTGCCCTACCCCAAATGGCAGGTGTCCCCAAATGTCTGCAGATAGGGGTGGACGAGAGGAGAGACCGTGGTAGCTCCTTGGCAGGGGGATTTCACTACCTTTTCTTCCCAAACTCAGCCCCTGTGGGGACAGGGGCTCTCCCTGCCCACCTTCACATCCTCTGGGAAGGCACCTCACACCAAAGCCTTTGGCCTCCACCTCTGTGGCCCAGTTGGTGGAGGAAGGAATAAGGAACCTCACACCCACCGTGCGGGCACACCCATACTAAGTCCCGTCCACAAGGCACTTAGGCTCAGCTTCTGGGCCAGGGTCAAGGTCTGTGGTCCCTGGAGGCTCCGGCCGGGGGCCCAGGACACTTGGGTTCTCCAGCCGCAGCTGGTCCTCAGGTCTGGAGACACTAGGGCCCTTGGCCGGGCCTCAATGTGCCTGCTGCTCACCCCTGGCTGGGCACGGGGTCCCCGGGCTCCAGGCTGCCCACCACTGGGGTGGTTCCCTGGGGGCTCCCCCAGGGGCACCAGGGCTGGGGTCATGCCCTTCCTCCCCCTTCTTCCCTTCCCTGTTCCAGACCCAGGCTCTAGGCGGCTGCCACACAAAGACTTGGTTTGGGCCCTGTGGGGCCACGTGGAGCTGAACCAGCGGGGAGATGGAGTCACCAGGAGGAGGGAGCCTGGGGATGCCCTGGGGGGCAGAGGAGAGGCCACAGTGTGGCCTCGCAGGCGTGTGCCCCCCACACCTTACCAAGCACAGGGCGGGGATGGAGGATGCCCAGGGGCAGCCCACTCACACCCAAGTTCTGTTGCGCGCCTGCACCACCCTCCTCCTGGCCCTGTGCCCCGGGCACTGTTCAGTCCCTCTCTGTGCAGTGGGGATTATCATATCTCCTTATTAACTCCCTGGTCGGGAGGCAGTGACCGGCCAGGCAGCAGTGACATGGCCGCCATTGCAGGATCTTCTCCGGAGGCTTCCCTGGCGTGGGAGCCATGGGAGAAGGCCTGGGCTGTGCTGTTTCCTGGGCCGGTGCTGGGTGGGCCAGTTTCCTCCCAGGCCCCTGCTTTGCTGTTCCTTGGGTGACATCTTGTGGCCAAAGACGGGTACACACCATCGGCGGGAAAGGCTTCCTGGTGAAGGTGTGGTCAGGCCCTTCGGGAGGACGGCCCCGGAGGCCCAGGAGAGCGGAGGGTTCCTGGACACGAGAAGCACCAACCGGTCCCCCTTCATCGGGCTTTTCACCCACCTCTTTACTGGGACAGTCCTGGACAGACCCTGGGACTCATGCATGCCCCCCAACCTTGTCTCCTTGCCCGCCCAGTGTTACAGCAAACAATAACCATTATCCCCAATGTTGAAAGGGTTTTTCTTTTCTTTTTTTTTAAGTTATCTGTACAACTAGTGTGGGGCTCAAACTCACAACCCCGCGATCAAGACTGACACACTCCCCCAAGTGAGCCAGCCAGACACCCAGGAGGCGTTTCTAGAGCAACCTAAGGGCAAGGTTATTATTCCCATTTCACAGATGAGGCAGGAGCCCTGAGTCACATAGCCAGTGAGGAACTGAGTCAGGACGTGAGCCCAGCTCCGATGGGCTTCTAGGCTAGATGAGTTCGCTGGACAGTCTAGTTCCCAAACTGTGGGGACCCTCGCACCCCATCCCTTCAGGAAGGTAATACCGAGGGTGCACATACTGTTAGTCACAATAGTGCCTCGAGTTCCGGGACCGTTTTCATGCACCAGGCACAGTTCTGAGTGCTTTATACACGTTCTTTCACAGAAGCTAGGGAGTACAGTGAGCCCCATTTTACAGATGAGGAAGCTGAGGCTCAGAGTGGCGAGGTGCTTTATCCAAAGCCATGTAGAAAATAAATTACGGAGTTTAGGTCTGATCCAGGTCTAGTGGAATCCCAAGTCCTTGTTTTTAGCTACTGAGGGGTCCTGTCTGCCCCTCCGCAAACTATCATCCCAACAGGATTGGGGGTGGGGTGCCCTCCCATGGGGTAGAAGCAGAAGGAGTTTTGCAAACTGTAGAGGATGGTACCCATGATAGTTCTTTATCATCCCGATCCCGCTGGGCGCTTTCCCTGTGCCTTCGATCCTCTCGAGGGCAGGGCAGGACCAGGGTGGGCTCCCCAGTGCCCAGCATGAAGCCTGGCACCCAGCGGGCACCGACCTCCCCACTTCCCCACACACAGCCCGGTCCACTTTCCAGTGTCAAGGTCACGGCAAGGACAGAGGGAGCGTCTCCGCCTCCCCACTCGCCTTGTTCAGAAGAAGGGGTGACCTTCGCCTCCTCCTTTGTTGTAACAGGCTGGCACCTGGATTCCCATGCAGGGCCCGCGGGGGAAAGGCCCTGGTTGCTGGGGACCCCTCGCAGACCCCTGAGAAAGCAGCAGGGTGGGCGGAATATAAATGCGGCCATGAACGTGGAGGAACAGATGAGAGAGAGCCTCCAGGTGACTGGGTGGAGAAGACCCACCAGGGCGGCCGCCTCCTCTCAGCGCACAGATTGAGCCCATGATGAAGATGAATGGAAACCCCTTTGCTGGAAAATGTGGAGGCAATCAGGGACGCTACCTGTGCCGAGGGGCCCTCCCACCAGCTCTGAGCAGAGAAATGTTAGGATTCGGAATTTCAGCCGCGGCCACGTGGTTAGCAGGGAAACCAGGCAAAACTCGTGACAAGCAGCACCAATTACAGGATAAATGATACAGGCCGCCCGTGAGCTTGGCAAGAGTGAGCGGACTCAGACGGCAGCGGCGGGCGGGGACCCGGCGGCCCCCGCAAGAGGATGACACCTTGCTCCAAAGAAAGGCAGCCCGGATCGGTGACCACCACTGGCCCCTGCCTCGGGCCCGTCGGTGGGGCAGTGTTAATGACCGGAAGTCCTCGGAGCCGTGGTTGTGGGAATTTTAAAGGCTGGTTTTGAGGGGGAAGGTGGGAGGTTGTTTTGTGGGTTATCTCGTGTTTGCTGATGAAAACAAACCAAACTTGTCGCTTCCAAATCCCACACTGGGAGGCAGGACTGATGAGGACACTGTGTCTTCATTTTCCAGGCCGAAAAATCCCAATTTTTCTCAATATGTCCACCGCAGAGCAATACGTGATCATTCGGTCGCATGCACGGCGGACCAGGAGGAAAGGTTTGCGGAGCGAATTAATATTGTCGACGAGATTGCAGGGGGCATGTTTAACTCACTTCAGGTGCTCTAGAAGATTCGCACAATGGATAAGCTAATTACAAATCATGCCTATTTATTCATTAAAAAGGGCCTGGGGGAAATTCTAAGAGGCAACACTGTCTTAACTTCATTCAATTTGCAGTCTGTGATTAAACGGAACACAGCTGCAAGACTCCAGAAATGCTGCCTGATACCCGCTTTCTCCCCGGTTGCGACTGACCTCTTCTCTGGGGGCCTTTTCCACCCTCAAGCAGGGTCCTGTCCTTCCCCAGCCCTTCGGACGCTCGCTGGCTACATGGGACTTTGGGCAAGTCCCTTTGCCAGCCTGCGTCTCAGTTTTCTCATCTGCGAAGTGGGTTTGTGACCCCCTGGCTGTCAGGGTTCCTGAGGAATAAGGAGGTGATGGATGTTCCAGAGCTCAGGCTGTAGCTGGGTGGGAAGAGCCTGCTCTTGCCTCCCTGTCCGTCTCGGTACGTGGGCTGCTGGCCCGCCCAGTGCTGGACGGAACCGGCCTGACGCCTCCCACTCATGACTCCGGGAGTCCAGCTGTCCCTCTGGGGCACAGTGACCACCAACGGCTTCAATTTGCCCAGGACGGAGGGATTTCCCGGATGTGGGATTTTCGGGACTAAAACCGAGACAGTTCCAGGGAAACCCGAAAGGTTAGTCACTCTTATGCTCAGAGCCCCACCAAACTCTCCTTATCAACGTGCCCTAAATTAAGTGAAAAAGAGAGCTGGCTTTATCTTCAAGGCTTAAAAATGTCTGGGAAGCCCAAAGGTTATTTATTATCATCAATAAATTATAAGAACCAAACAGCCAATGTGTGCTTAGCATTTTCCAATTCATGAAGTGCTTTTAATTTACGGGATGAGTGTTTTGGGGCTTCCTTTCAGTGTGCTCAGCACCCACTCGCTGAACCCCCAGAGCGGATGTGGGAAATAGGAGTCCAGGGGCTGTGGCAGGTTCTTGTCCCTGGTCCTCTGTGAGGCCCCAGAGCCTCGGATTCTGCAACTCGGCTCAGGGCCCTGTTTCTGTCTCTCTTTCTGCCTTTTCCAGAGGCTTCCATATCTTAGAAAGGGTCCCTAGCCACGGAATAAAAGATTAGCCTGCACCCTATGGGATTTCCCTCTTGTGGATCCCCCTCAGTCAAATAGTGACAGTTTCAAAAGGTCCAGACTAGTACCGTAGTGGTGATGTTTAGACCACGGTGCAACTTGAGACACTTCATTTCTCTGAGCCTCAGTTTCTCATCCGAGGAATGGGGATATTAATAGTTTCTATGTCCCAGTGTTGCTGTGGGAATTACATGAGATCGTTTGGGCATGGCATTTCGGTGATGCCATATGTGGCACATAGTAGGTGCTCTCTGAATGAGGATTCCTATTTTTGGCTTGTATCCGAGTGTGTCCTTCGTCTTTCTGAGTTGCCTGTGGTCAGCCGCGCGGCAGGCAACTGACAAACAGTGGAATGAGGCAGCAGAAGTAAATGCACGCATGTTTCCCAAATGACCTTGAACTCACACAGGCTGTTTCCCCCTCTGCCAACCAAAGGACTCTTCCTCTGCCCCCGTTCCCTTGGAAGCCTCTCGGTAAAACACCCCATTTCCCATGGCTCCCCTCGGGGGGCCTGATGGGTTGTGAGACGTGTTTCCATCCCCCCTATGGTTTCCAAAACATACAAATCATTCCGGCTGCACTTCTGTGTTTCATTACTAGGGATGCACATTTGAAAACAGAGGGTGAGGTTTAAAAGCAACATGCAATTTTTATTACATATATCTCCAAATCTGCCATTAGGCCCGTCCCCGTGGTGTTATTGACCTTGATTCTTTCTCATTTGCATCCTGCATTTTTCATCCTTTGGAATATGGTGTTTTGGGACTTCTCCATCATTAAGTGGATTTACAGCAATTTCCCTGTGTGTTTTCTCCAAGGGATTCTGTTATGAGATGCACATTAAATCTCCATTAATACCTCATTATCCGACTGATAAGATTACCATGATAATGAGGCAGAAATTCTAATTGTTTCACTTCTTATTGTGCCTTCCATTTAATCCTTTACTCTACCTGGAAGTTGGTCACGAGCTTGTGAGCACCAGGCCGAAAAAGACTTTCCAAACAGAGGACCAAAGGCCAGGGTTGTTGTGATCAATAGTGACTGGGGGAGAGAAAGGAGGTGGGGTAATGTTTAAATTAATCACATCTCCTGGGCAAAGAGTTTGGGGGTGGAAAGCCATCCGAGGTGGGCCTGGTTGGCTTATGGGGCTCCTGTCCGAAACACACTCACACACACATGCACACGTGTCCACGTGCACACACGGGCTTGTGTACGGATGTGTGGGCACATAGTCACACACACATAACCACTCCCACATGTGCACTTGAGATGCATGTCTGAACTCTGAGTTCAAGAGAGCCTAGCTTCTTGACTTCATGCTGTTTTCCACTGGCCTGGATCCTCTTCTAGACCTTTCCTAGCTCTGGAGCTCTCTGTGAACCTGCCTTCCAGATTTTTTTTTTTTTAAAGATTTTATTTATTTATTTGTCAGAGAGAGAGAGAGACTGAGCAAGCAGGGGGAGGGGCAGGCAGAGGAAGAAGCAGGCTGCCCACTGAACAAGGAGCCTGATGCAAGACTCGATCCTGGGACCCTGGGATCATGGGCAGGAACGGAGAGATGGAGACAGAGGGAGAAGGGCCCTCTTCCAGGCAGAGCCTGCACGGGACCGTCGAGGAGGGCTGCTCCCACCGGGACATCTCTGCACGCCCCTACAGCTCCCGGGTCCTGAGTGTGCTCATCTACTCCAGGTCAGCTCCCGCTATCTGTGGGGGTGGGAAGTCCCCTGAAACTGTCCTGGTGACACGGCCACCCACCAGCTGCACGCGACCTAGAAACTCCCCCGGGTGGGGTTGCTTGGACTTTCAAAGACACGGGCTCTTCTTGGCCTTTATCCTGCCCCTGTGCTTGGAGAGCTTGGAGAGCCAACTCCCACCCCCACGGGAGACCTCCCTTGAGGCTGAAAGAGCATTTCCAAAGATTCTGCAGAGACTGGGAAGTAGCTTTTTTTTTTTTTTAAAGATTTTATTTATTTACTTGACACAGAGAGAGAGGGATATCACAAGTAGGCAGAGAGGCAGGCAGAGAAAGGGTGAAACGCTCTGCTGAGCAAAGAGCCCGATGAGGGGCTCGATCCTAGGACCCTGAGATCAGGACCTGAGCCGAAGGCAGAGGCTTTAACCCACTGAGCCACCCAGGCGCCCCTAGTTTGTGTATTTTAAATAATAGCTGTTCTAATGGGTGTGAAGCGGTATCTCGCTGCAGTTTTGATCTGTATTTCCCTGATGATTAATGGTGTTGAGCATCTTTTCAGGTGCTTATCAGCTGGGTGTCTATGTTCTTGGGAGAATTGTCTTATGACGTCCCTCGCCCATTTTTGAATCGGGTGCTTGGGGTGTTTTTGTTGTTGAGTTCGGTTTTATATATATACACACATACATATACATCCTTGATATTAATTCCTTGTCAGATATGTGACTTGCAAATGTCTTCTCCCATTCTGCAGGCTGTCATTTCACTTTAATGCCTCTGTGCTGAGGATGTATTTCTTTTATTTATTTTTTAAATTATTATTTTTTTTTAAGTAATCTCTACACCCAGGGGTAGAGAACCCCTGGGGGTAGAACCCATGACCCCGGGATCAAGAGTCACATGCTTCACTGACGAGCCAGCCAGGAGCCCCTCCCAGGACGTTTTTCTACCCCTCCCCCAGAGTCGGAGGGTTTTTCTGTTTGATGCCCCCAACTGCAGTGGGTCTGGGGGCTTTCCGGCTCGTTCTCAGCTACTCAAGGCTCTTGTTTCATAGGGGAGAGGGTGGAAAAGGCTTTATGCCTTTCCCACGGGGACTGGAGATCTAGGAAGCCTCTTGCCTTGCCCCGGATCTTTCTTGCAAGTATCAGATGAAGTACTTGGATCTCACGACCCTGAGACCATGAACTGAGCCGAAATGGAGTCAGATGCTTAAACTACTGAGCTTAGAGAAGCTGTGATTTTGTTCATTACCCACCTTTATATAGAAGCTGCGAGTCTGTGCCGGGCCCTAAGTACCCTCAGCGTGCCAGGCTCCGCTGGGCCCAAAAGGGGGCAACACAGGGCCCCGCCCTCAGGGAACACACAGCTGGCCGCTGGATCTTGTCAGAGCCCCTGGCAAGACAGAGCTTTGGAGGGCAGGCTGGCCAGAGCTGGTGCGCCAGAGTTCCCGTGCCGGTCCAGCTGGTCGCCGAGTCCTGTCCAGGGCTGGTCCAGGGCTTCGGTCCCTGGACCCGGCCTTTCCCTCCTCGGAGTCTCAGTTTCCTCCTCTGTAAAATGGGAGTAGTTTATCCCCACCTCGCAGGGGCTTGTGAGGGGCTCACAGGATCGGGCCCCCGGCCAGGGCCGAGCTGGGTGGGGAGGAGGCTGCTTTGCCCAAAAGCCACCGTGCCCGTGGATCAGACCCTCCGGGCCGTGTCTGCGTGGCCCACCGTGCTCCACCCAGACCCGGCTCCAAATGGGGAGCCTGGCCATGTCTGCCTTGAGAACCAACCAAGATCAGCCTGCTGTGGTTTTAACAATGGGACCCTCCAGGCAAGATTTGGGGGCTGCGCAGGGCCGAGGTAGCAAATCTGGGCTCTCAGCCGCTGTTAGGGTTGGAATTTATCTCTCATCCACTGCCTGCCCGCCCCCCGGCCCCCCACGTTGAAGTCCTGACCCCTGTGCCTCATAATGTGACTTGATTTGGAGACAGGGTCTTTACGTTGGTAATCAGGATAAAATCTTTAATTTCCTTTTGAGTGTGGGAAGGTAGAGGGGTAAGTACAGAGCCTGATGGTGGGACTTGGGGAGGAAGGGCCGAGGGGGGACTGAGCGGCAGGGGTGGCTTAGAGAACCATCGGATGGAGGATTCTGGGATGAGCAGCCCTGGGGTGCCCTGGGGACGGGAGGCCCCTCGTCCCAGGCTCGTCCACCGGGGGTGTGGCTCACAAACCCCAATTCTTTCACTCCTCACTGTGTTCCCCCCAGAGTCACGGCCCTAGGGGGCCTCACCTCAAGTTAGAATACTTGATTACTTCTGTAAAGACCCTGCCCTCGAATAAGGAAGTCATTAGTCGTTGGGCCCTCATCCAGTCTGACTGGTGGAGCCTGAGGTCCTCACAGAAAGGGGAAATTTGGACAGAGAGAGCACACGGGGAGAGCGCCGGGGGCCACAGAGATTGCCAGCAACCCCTGGAAGCTGGGGAGAGACTCCCCCTGCCCCCAGCCCCCCGAAGGAGTCATGCTGGCTCATGTCCCGACTTCAACCTTCTGGCTTCCAGAACCATCCTCTTTGTGGTACTGACCACAGCCGCAGAAACCACACTGCCTGCCGTGGGAAGGGCTTGGGGGCCAGGCCGACCCAGCTCCTGCCCCTGCCCTCACTTCCCCTGGTGCTTGGACAAGTCACTCGCTTCCCCGAGCCTGGCTCGCCTCATCTGTGCTGGGGGGTGAGCGACCCCGCCCAGCCACCCCACCAGGCCATTCCCAAGGTCACTGCACCACGTGCCCTCAGGTTTGGAGGCGAAGCGTCCCCCTTCTGCTTAGCCGGGCCCTGCCATCCTCCAGCCACCACCAGACGGCCCTGTCCACCCCTTCCGGGCCTCAGACACGGCCCAGGGCCCAGGCTGGAGCTGTGCTCTCCCGGATCTGAGTCAGGTGCAGCGAGGCCTGGACACCTGCTTTGTTGTCATTTGTTTGTTTTCGTTTTTTTATAGGAGGGGTGGTCTGTTCTCCCAAACCAGATGCTTCCCAGAAGGGACTCAGCAAGTCTGGGAGCTGGGAAAACTTTTGTGGTTGAGCTTCCTTCTCCCTTGTGTACAGACACAGAAAAGGCAGGGTTTGGCTGAAGGCCCCACAGATCTGGGGGGTTGGGGGGGCAGCAGGCCTGGCTGGCGGAGTGGAGAGGGGACCTTGGTGGCATGGGTCCCTGTCTCTCAGGTTTCCTCACACAGATAACGTTATCTCTCTGCCTCCTCCCCCTGACCTGCCCCCCTCCCCCCACCCTTCTCCGCTCTAGAAGCAGACAGAACTTGCCCCTGTACTCTCTCCCCTCTGAGGCCTGGCACAGGGCTCCCTGGGGCCCATCAGGGTCCCTCCTGAGCCCCCCAGAGTGCTACAGGATAAGAGGTTTGTATACAGCTAGGCTTGACACGATGCAGAAGGACCCAGAAAGTGACCCCCAAGGAGAAATCGGAGGGTCAGGGGAAGGATCCTTGGCCGGCCACAGCTGTCGCTGAAAAGGGGGCAGTCAGGGAGAAGTCTACACTGGGCTGCTGCTACTGGGGGGCCTCCCTCTGGGGGTCTGCGGCTGCGGGGTACACGAGGCACACAAAGTCCCCTTTATTCATGTTGGGGTGACTGTGCTCGGATAGTGCTTTTAGCAGGGAAGCCCGCACTTGGAATCCGTGTCCATTCCGAGGGGAACAAGGTGCTCCTCCTTCCACGATGGCGGGGGCCTGCTGCGATCCCCTGCCACCGGCCGCCTGAGCTCCTTGGGGAGCAGTCGTGCGGGGGCTCAGGAGACATGTGCGGTAGTCCATGGAAGGGACAGGCTCTCCCGGTCCCTGGGGTCTAGTTTAGGAAAGGGGGCTGGGTAGTCGACAGAGCCCCGAAGGCGGATCGGGAAGGTGTGTTACTGGCCCTGCCAACTGAAAGTAAACTGCTTTGATGAGAGAAGAGGAGCCAGATGTCCCGAGCGGCTCCAGCGAAGAAGCCACATCTGGAACAGCAGCTGGAGTTTGGAAGCAGCTAAAGCACCTGAGTGGGTTTACGATGCCTCCTGCCATCCCGCGAGCTCCATCTGGCCTAGGGGACTGGAATGGGGACGCGGTGGGAATAACACGCTGCCTCGTGCGTGTATTCGGTGCAGGACACAGTCCCTGACGTCCACCCGGGAATGCGGTTCGCCTCGGCTTTACCGTTTTGGCGGTGGGGTGGGGGGCTTCCATGTGGCCTTGCCTCCCACGAGGGCCCTCGCTGCCCAGGGAAGGAGCGGCCCGTGGCCCAAGGTGCCCATTCCAGCTGTGCATTCCCAAACTGGTAGAACAAGCCCGGGCTCTGTCCAGGGACCCACTGGGTCCCCGTGAGCTGGAGCTCAGCCAAGTGATCCCAATGACCTGATGTGATTTCCTGCAATATTCTCGACACACGGCCATACGTGCTTGGACATGTGCCCCCTCGAGAGGTGGGGCCTGTGTCCCTTTCCCTTGAATGGGGGAGGGCTTGCGGCTGCTTCAAGTGACACTGTGTGACCTCTGAGGCCGGGTCACACAAGGGGAGGCACTTCCTACCGGGTTTGTTGGTCCACTTGCTCAGGGAACCCCGAGTCGCTCAGGAAACCTACAGATCACCACCGGTCCCTGCTGAGCCCTGCCTGCCGGCCATCCTTGCCAGGAAACCAGATACGTGAGAGACCTCCAGGCCAGCCCCTTGCGCTGAATACCCCTGAGTGACCTCGGTGGACAGCATAAGGAGCGAGATAATCTCCCATGAGCCCTGTCCGCCCCTCGGCCCACAAGCTAACGAGATACAAGAAAATGGTTGCGGTTTGTTACACAACCGTGGATCTCCAGGATTCCTCCAGAAGCCCATGCTCTGAGTGGACCGCGGTGGCCTTGTAGGTCTTCTGGAATTAGTGTCGGCTCCGAACTAGCATCCAATAATCCCTCAATTATTTCATATTTCTTCTCCCAGTCTCACTCTGGTAAGTGGTGTCAGGGCCCTTTGGCGGAAGATCAGGAGGAAATATTATACTACACACTTCTGGCTGCATAGCAGGGTCCTTCCTCAAGTGAATCCGGCCTCTGTCCTTCAGGGGCTCTGTGTCTGTGACCCGCCCAGTCCGAGGGTCACGGTTCTCCATTTCGTTGCTTCAGTTAGACTTCCGTTCACCAAACTTATAGCTTTTCTGATTAAGCGAATCAAGATTTTATTAGGTTGCCCACTTATCTCAGTCTTGGGGACACCATGATGGATTGATGGATCAATTAATGAATGAATGCCCCTGTCCACCCCCCCGAATGTGGTGAGGGAGTGGTTGAACAGGAATTAAATAGTAAGTTCACTTCAGCATTCGAGCCCCTTCTTGAATTTTTTTTTTTTTAAAGATTTTACTTATTTATTTGACAGAGAGAGACACGGCGTGAGAGGGAGCACAAGCAGGGGGAGCAGGAGAGGGAGAAGCAGGCTCCCCGCTGAGCAGGGAGCCCAACACGGGGCTGGATCCCAGGACCCTGGGATCATGACCTGAGCCGAAGGAAGAGGCTTAACGACTGAGCCCCCCAGGTGCCCCAGGCCTCTCTTGAATCTTTTGAATACTTTCTTCACCACTAAAGAAATCCTGGCATCCCAGCTTCCCTCAGTATAGGTTCCCCTCAGGGTCCAGGTTTCAGTGAACCAACTGAGCAAACTTTTCGAGCCCCTTCTAGTTGTTGAGCTAACACAAGGAACCCAGGATCTCTGCTGGGCGCACCCGCCCACACCAATAAATTTGCCCAGACCCGACATCACATCCCTTCCATTAGGAGGCACCACAATTTGGGGTCCACTGCTATAGGCATTTTCCCGTTGGCGTGAGCTGGCAGCATCTTGTCAGGCACTGGTGCGCCCCCCATGCCTGCCTCCTCGTGGGTCCCACCGTGTGCCCGAACCCCCGAAACCTGCCAGTTCTTGAGTCTGGTTCTATATCCAGAAGCATCTAAAAGTAAGGGGTGGAGGGAGATCGTCTTGAGGAAGATCTCACCACCTCAGGAGGGGCCACTGGAGTTTCTCCAGGCATGGGGGAACCTCTGGCTCTTCACTCAGACCGATGCTCTAGAAAGCCCGGAGCTCATCATTTTGCTAGGTTTTCTGGAGCACTCAGGCCCTGCCATAGGCCTTGACCTCAGGGTCGAGAGGTGAGCATTTAAGGGACTTCTTCACTCTTGCATGGCACGGACCCTCCGCGTCCTCTGTACCCCATGGAACACATTTAATGCAGAGAACTCCTTAGAGCAGAGAACTAACGCCTAATCTCCTTAGAGCAGAGAACTAACGCCTAATCCCATCCTGAAGGTTCTCTGTTCCAGAAGTGTGGCCACGGCCAGTAGCTACCAGGCCGGGGTCGGTCGGGAAGCAAAGCCACCGTGAGTGTTATGGGACGGGGACTTATTATGCTTATGTTTTCTCAGTCCTGGCATGACTGTGGGGTGGGGGGACTGGGGACACGAAGGTCCAGAGGGGCCCCTGGGGTCAGAGAAGGAGCCTCTCCCCGGGGTGGCCTGAGAAGCCAGGTGTGTCCACGGTCTCTGGGAGCGCCTGCCCCTGGGGGTTCTGGGCCCGGGGCCGCTGTTGCTCATGTGGAATTGAGGGCTTCTTGAGCAAATGAGGGAAACTGCGGTGTTTTCGCTATTTTCTCCAGTTATTATCCTCACTTTTTAGACACAAGGACAAAGTCTCAGAGAAGGGCACGAGGCTGCTGGTGGTAGGGCCAGATTTCATGGGCAGCTTGGTCAGATTCCAGGGACCAATAAACACAGGAAGCCCCGCGTTGAGTAAGAAGAAAGGAAATCAGGGGAAGACCCCTGTGAGTTACTCATTTTTAAGTTGTTTTTTATTAAGCGTGTGCTGCGCTTACCCCAGGGCAGGCTCGGGGCTCACTACAGCAGTGCTCCTGCTGCTGTTTGCTTTTCCTGAAAGGGGAGAGAGCAGGCCTCCCAGGGCCCAGCCCAGGGGCCGCCTTGGAGTCTCAGGGAGCCTCTCAGGGCAAGCCGCCCCCTCACAGGGGTCATAAGGATGCTTCGGGAAGCGTCCCTGGGCTCAAATCCCAGCTCCACCCTCCACCACTTACTAGTGGTGTGACCTTGGGCAAGTTACCTCTCTTGGCCTCAGTTACACCATCTGTAGAATGGGGTTAGTAGTCCCTACCTCACTAGGTTGTCACGAAGTTTAAATAAATTAGTATTTGTAAAGAACATAGAACAGTGACTGGCACATAGTTAAGTCCTACACCAGCGTGTACTTACACACACACACACACACACACGCACTCACACACACACACACATGTGCGCACATACACACGTGATTGCCAGAACATGTTTGAGAGTAACTCGAGCAGCGCCTATCAGACTTTTACATGAGCAGCAATGCCGCTTTGTGGAATCTATCATGGATACACTCGTACAAGTTTGTGATAAATATTGAAGAACGTTGACTACAGCATGATTTGTGAGGACAAAAAAACAAAACCAAAACCAAAAAAACCCCAAAAAACAAAAAAACCAAAAAATCGGGAAACAACATAGATGTTTATCCAAAGGAGGGTGTTTAAATAAGTTGGGGACTATCCACAGGGGAAAAGAATGCGTTCTGTAGATTCCGTTGAGTCATCCGAGATTGCTAACATTTGGCTCTTTTTGAGTCACGGAGCGGTAACACGGTAATTTCAGACGCTTCAATGGGAGAGGAGGCCCTTGTGTGAGAGCAGACTGAGCTGCAGTAACAAACAGACCCCCGCACGTTTGCTGCCAGGAGTCACCGTCCCCGGTTGCAGAGGGACGTGAGATAAGTAAAGGAGGAGAGGGGCTCACCTCCCTTTGGTGCTTCGGGAACCCGGGCTCAGGAAGCGTCCGACTTCTTCAGCAGGTGTGTCTCCGAGGCTGTTTTGCTGCAGGTTCCCAGCAGGAAGAGGAAGCACATGTAGGAGCCCTTGACCTCAAGCCAGCCTGGAAGGGGCACCCTCGATCAATTTCGGCGTGGCGGGCTCCCTCCCAGAGGCCCCTGGTGCCATTGAGTTCCAAGGGTGCCCCAGGGAAACTTGCCTGGTGACTGTGGCAGAGGGAACCTCCCCACACAGAGCGGGCCCGACGTCCCCCATCCCTGATTTTGGGCAGAATGTCCCCACGTGCAGCAGAATCACTTTCTATCTCTGTCTTTCTCTGTCTCGATGATCGCGCTTAGAACCTGACCACATGTGTCAGGAACCCAGGCCACCGGGAGAGGCTACAAGTGGGGGTTTCAGCCGATAGCCCCAGCGGGCCCCCAGGGGGACAGCCAGCATCAACCGCCCGATGGGGGAGTAAGCACGTGACTCTCCGATGATTCCAGCCCTAGTTTTCCAGCCCAGGCTCCACGCACTGCAGCAGAGGTCATTCACGCCTGCAGTCTGCTTTTCTGACCCACAGAAATCCTGAGAAGTAACAAGCAATGATCGCCGTTTCAAGCTACTGGATTTGGGGGCAGTTTGTTCCATAGCAATAAATGACCAGGACAGTCATGCCCTGTTTGTGAGTTGCTTCCTTTTCTTTACCTTCTTTCCCCACTTCCCTTCTGGCTTTGCCTGGGTCACCTCGCAGACCGTGCACCTGCCTTCCCGTTCCCGACTCAATGTCTGTTTCTGGGGGAACCCCAACAAAAGGACACATTATTGCAAAAAGATACGGGCAGGGAAGTGACCCATGGAAAATTATTGAGTGCTGTTTTCTGGATGGGTTTGAGAACAAGAAACTTAACTTTTTATTCAATGAGTCTGAATTATTTACGTTTTAAATAATTCTTTATTGTAATTTTTTTTTAAGATTTTATTTATTTATTCGACACAGAGAGATCACAAGTAGGCAGAGAGGCAGGCAGAGAGAGGGGGAAGCAGGCTCCCCGCTGAGCAGAGAGCCCGATGCGGGGCTCGATCCCAGGACCCTGAGATCCCAGGACCTGAGCTGAAGGCAGAGGCTTCAACCCCCTGAGCCACCCAGATGCCCCTGTAATTTTTAAAAATACAAAAATTGCCCATAAAATCAGAGTCAGGTCTCCGGAGACCAATGGAAGGAGTGAGTTGACCTGAGGAAAAGGGCAAGCTTCTGACGTCAGCACCCGCCCGGCAGGCAGCCCGAGCTGGATGGGACCCACCCCTCCCCCTCCCCCTCATCTTCTCCTTCTTCTTCTTTATGCTTTACAGAAACTAAGAAAGTCATGGTATAGACACATAACATACAATTCACCATTTAGCTGTTTTAAGTGTTCAGGGCAAGAAGCACATTCACCCTGTCGTGGGACCCTCATCACCACTCGTCCTCAGAACTTTTTCATCTCCCCGTGCTGAGACTCGTACCCCTGAAACACTGCCTCCCCATTCCTTCCTCCCCCAGCCCCTGGCAGCCACCGGCCTGCTTTCTGTCTCTGTGAACTCGACTGCTCCAGGGACCTCACAGAAGGGGACTTGCACTCTATCTACCCTTTTGTGTTTGATTTTTTCCGCGTGGGGTGGTGGTTTCCGAAGTGGTCCCAGGATCACTCTCATGGTCAGGGCCATCGGTGGCCACACTCCCTGGTGGGAGACCTGCACCCGCCTGCACAGGTGTGGCCGGCGGATGTGGCCGGCGGACATGGTTGGCCCAGACATTCTGTTCTGGACCAGCTCCTGGCGCCTCCCCTTCCCCAGTTCCGAACAGAATCGCCGGGCGAGGGTTAATCAACATTCAGTCATGTTTCCAAGTTTAAATGGAGCATTTGTTTAATTATGTGTAAGTAGCAATACATTGTGGCCATTATCTAAATCACTATTTTATTTCCTGGATGTGGTTTCATAATGCAGGGTTTCTGCTCCAGCCTAGCATCATTAACAGAGAAGAGTTAATGAATATAAAAGCGTAAAGGCTAATTACACTTTAATTTACAATCATGGTCTCATTTTGGGACCACATGAAATCTGTTTTGAAAACAATTAAAAAAAAAACCCGCTCTTGCCCTGGTAAGTGGAGGGACCCCGGCCAGGAGCCCGGCTCTGTCTGCCGAGTCGTGGCTGAGCAGAGTTGGCTGGCACGGGTCCCCTCTCTGGCGCCATTACTCATTACCGGGAGGTTGCTAAGGCCAAGTTCAGCGCCCTGTGACTCTGTCTTTTGTTTCCAGCAATTTTCCTCTTGCCTTCAGTGTCTGCCCTTCTGGCTGCTGGGGAGCCCCACCGGGAGTACCGGTGGTGGCCTGGCCACGCTGCTCTGACGTGGCCTCACATCCAGGCAATCTGCTCGGAATTACCGTGTTTTTAAAGGCGGTGGTGATGGAAGTTCGTGGACTAAGTTTGCTAAGTTCCCACTGGATGCATATTAAGTACTCCTTGAAATTGCTGATCAACGGCAATTGGTCTCCCTGAAATTGGAGTTAGTCCCTCCGAAATGCTTGATGAGATGATGGAACAATTGTAAATTTTGGGGGGTATAATAAAGGCGCTGTAATTATGCAGGAGAATTTTTTATCTTAGGAGATGAAAAGAAGTTCGGGAGTGAAGGGTAGTGATGTCTACCACTTACTTCCAAAGGGCTCAGGGGAAAAAACTCATATATACAATAAATATATAAAACATTAACATTACTAGTATATGATAATATTAATTATATATTAATATCAAAATATAATGTTAATATTATATATATAAAGAGAGAGAGAAAGAGAGACAGGTAAACCAAAGCATGAATCACTGTTGAATCCAGATAGAGGGTAGATGAATGTTTATAGTATAATTCTTTCGCATTCCCTATGTTTTGAAGGGTCTTATAATAAAAACTTGGAAGAAAAAACATCATCCCTCTGGCTGCCACAAACTATTTTACCTTCTTGTTAAATAAATTCCTTTTCCCCCAACTGAGGGAAAAGTTCTGTTTAATTAAGCCTCAACTTTGTATAGTTTTGCGTAATGGATTACTAAGGTCTGGAATAGTAACTAATCAGATAATCAAATAATAATAATCAGATAAATATGCACAAAGCCAAAAAGCAAAATAAAGCCACAGAGGGGTTAGTCAGCCATGGGGCCCACTTGCTTCTTTTCCTTCTGAAGCCCTTGTAGAGAACAATCAGTTCAGAAAATACCAGCACCTACTGCCCACTGATGGCATGGGGGGGTGGGGGACAGTAGAGGGACCCTCTCAGCCACGGCCAGTGGGCTGGTGCAGTGGAGGCGGCTGCCGGCTCTGGGAATCCCTCCCCAGGAGACACTGGGGGAAGGCTGTTTGCTGTAGCATCATTTATGTCAAAAATAACAGCAGAGACAACCAAAATAGAAACGTCTGAAAAGAAACATCAAAAATTTCTTTACAGGGGGCCACCTTTACAGGGTGGCTCAGTTGGTTGAGTGGCCAGCTGACTTTTGATTTTGGCCCAGGTCATAATCTCAGGGTCTGGGATTAAACCCCACAGGGGACTCCTTGCTTAGTCGGGAGTCTGCTTGGGATTCTCGCTCCCTCTCCTTCTGCCCCTCCCCCCGCTTGCTCCCTCTCTCTCAATAAATAAATATATCTTTAAAAAATTTTCTTTACAGGGGCGCCTGGGTGGCTCAGTGGGTTCAAGCCTCTGCCTTCGGCTCAGGTCATGATCTCAGGGTCCTGGGATCGAGCCCCGCATCAGGCTCTCTGCTCAGTGGGGAGCCTGCTTCCCCCCCCACTCTCTGCCTGCCTCTCTGCCCACTTGTGATCTGTCTCTCTGTCAAATAAAGAAATAAAATCTTAAATTTTTTTTTCCTTTGCAATTCAACAATAAGGTACATTTTAATACTTTCTGTAGGTCTCA
>CM053615.1:69821748-69849122 GCA_028646535.1 Procyon lotor
TAGCTGATTGGACCAGGACAAGCACGGGTGCCCAAGCTGAGCCAATCAGAATGCCTTCCCCAGGAATCTGGAAAGGTGACTAAGGAATCCCAGACTCAGTGTGAACCTGGGAGCTGTCGGGGGCCATCTGCGGCTGCCAGGGGCTGAGGACCGTGGGCCACCATAGGTAGGAAGCAGACACATGGACAGAAGCAGGAGACAGCGGGAGAGCCCTGCGGACACCCGGTAACCTTTCCTGGTCCTAGGTCCAGCCTTTGGATTTTAGAGACTCCCCTATAGCATTTCATGAAATTTCTTTTTGTCACGTTTAACTTGGCTTGCGTGAGTTTCTGTTACAACCCAAACAGTTTTACTACATTGAGCACGCACTTTTTTTTAATCATAGAAAGGAAAAGAATAGGGGGCGCCTGGGTGGCTCAGTTGGCGCAGTGTCCAACTTTTGGTCTCAGCTCGGGTCTTGATCTCAGGGTCGTGAATTAAGAGAGAGAGAGAGAGAGAGAGAGAGAGAGAATAGGAATTGCAGTCATTCACTCTGCTGTGCTGCCCCTCCCCTAGACGGACCCTCTCTGGTTCCAGCCTCTAGCAGGTGGCCCCTGGGAGCCCTGTCTCCCCCCGTGTGCGTGTGCCCAGAGGGAAATCAGCTTCCTGCTACAATAATCTCTGAGTCACTGTCCCATCCCATTTGGCTTCTCAGCTCTTCTATCTCCTGCGTGGTTAATTCCTTGGATCACATTCCCCATGTCACTGGATATTTTTTTCCCGGTCCAATGTCAACTGATACACCTATGTTATCTCTTTTTGTCCTCAAAATGCTCTTCTGACGAAGGTCCTGGGATCTCTACTTGGTAGATAAAGAAGCTAATGCTCAGAGAAGCTGAGTGATGAGCCCCAGCATCACACAGCTTGTCACAACGCTCACAAGCTCTTTGAACTCGTATCCTTATATTATACCGTACCGCTTTTTGTAATCACCTCTATTAAAAACAAAATCCCCAACAAATCCTGCCTTCCCGGCCCTTCCAGCCCTGCCCAGCTGGATAAGTGCAGGACTGATTAGAGGGCTCTGGGGTGGCCCTACAGGCTCTGGAAACTTCCTTGGGTAAGTCTGGCCTCTCTCCGCCCCGGAGCAGTGGAGGTGCTGGTCCTGGAATCCCCCGCCTCAGCTTGCTGGCTGATGCCCTTGGGCACTTGGGCGCACCCCCTCCCCCACAAGCCGAGGTCTCTCCTCTGTCACAAGAGATGTCATGTCTAGCAGATGAGCTCCTCGGTGTCCCTGGCTTCCCGAGGAGCCTGGCAGGAAGTGGCCTGGGGCAGCCGACGAGGCTGAGTGACTGCGCACTGGCCAGAGCGCCCACACACAGCCTGGCATGGACTCACACCCAAGAGCCCGAGTCCCCTGGCCAGGGGTGTGCAGCCGCCCGTGTGCAAATGGAAAGGAGGGGGTGAGCACTGAGTCTCAGCCCCTCCCAGGTCTGTCACCAGTGCCACTTGTTCTCATTTACTTGTGATTTTTCTTGCTGCAAAAAAATATGTTCACTTTTAATATCCACGAAATGTTGGACTCGAAGGGCTGGGTATATTCTTTTCGGACACATATGGAGTTAAATGTGTAACGTGAAAAACACTCTTGGGAAACCCTGGGAAACCCCAAGCTTGGGCACAGAGTCCTTCTGTGACACGGCCTCCAGCTGCCTCAGTTTCTCCCACTGTGTCCTGCTGCGGGGTTGGGTGAGGATTCGTGTGGTGTCAGTCACTCCTTGAGGGTTGTGCTCCAAACTGGGGGAGTGCTCCCCATACCTTTGCAAGTTCTGAACCTACAGTTTGGGGATGGACTCCCCCCGAGGGCAGTCCTCTCGCACCCCCCTGGCTGGCAGGAGGCCTTTGGGCTGCCCCTGTCTCTTTCAAGGTTGCTGGGATGGGCAGCTCCTTGCTGCTTCAGACTTGATTCTTCTAGAGCTCCAGTGCAGTTATGGGAGTTGTCCACTGCTCAATCCTAGGGGCATTCACGCTTCGTGTCATAGACATGGCAGGTTTTTTAAAGAAAGATTTTTTTTTAAGAAAGATTTATTTATTTGAGTGGGGGAAGGGGCAGAAAGAATCCTCAAGCCGACGCCCTGCTGAGTGTGGAGCCTGACCGGGGCTCCATCCCAGAGCCCTGAGACCATGACCTGAGCCCAATCCAAGAATTGGATCCTTAACCGTTTGAGCCACTCAGGTGCCCTGATGCGGCAGAATTTCTAAAGTTAGGACAATTTCCCGGAAGATGGGAGTAAAGAGGAAGTAAGGGTGTCTTTTTGAATTCTCACAGAGATGCCACATGACCCAGAATCATTTCTATTTTGGGAGAATGACAGCTCCACCCAGCGAACTCCTATTCAACCTTCGAAGCCTAGCTCCAATGGTCCCCCCCAGGGAAGCCCCTACCCCGTTTTCCCAGCCAGGGCTCCCCAGGTCCTTCCTTCCCTCTGCCAGGCTGTGAGCTCCCGGGTGCAGTAATGGCTGCACTGGATGGGACTCTACCCACCCCCTGGCCTTGGCCCGCCCAAGGAGAGAGTCTGTGGGCATTATAGAAGGTCAGCCTGGGCCTGAATGGGAAGGCCACATGGAGTTTCCTGAGGCTCCTGTGATGGTGGAGCTGGGAGCACTAGGCGAGCTCTCATCCAGCCCCATTTTACAGATAGTAACACTGAGGCCCAGAGCAGGGAAGGCCTTGCCCAAGGTCCCACAGTGAGTTGGGAGCCAAGGCCTCTTGACTCCCACCGAGGCCGTCTGTATCCGTTTCCTGCTACATGACGGAGAAACAGGCCGGGGACGCGGGACAGGTGGTGGCGAGGATGACACGGAGATGCTCAGGCCACCACTCCCCGCCACGGCCCCAGAAGTCGGTTCCAAGCAGCTTCCCAGGCAGAGTTCCCGACACGGAGCCGGGACGTCTGACTCCTTGGGGACTGGTTCTCTGGGGCAACTGTGGGCGTCCGGCCAGGGGTGTGGGGGCCGTGCGGAGACCCCGCCTGTGGCTCTCTGGACACAAAGGGACCCCGTGTCCCCTGCCCGCCCGAGCGCCCCATCTCCAGCTCCCCTCCTCGTCTGATCCACTTCATCCTGCCGAGATTTATTCCCCGGCCTCAGAGCCTGGAAATAATTTGCTGACAAAGCCCCATCCCAGGCAGGTGCTTTAATTGGTTTTGTGGGAGCAGGTCTGGGAGCATCTATTTAGAAGGAAATAGAAATTATGGTGGTGCCGCCTGTCCTTTCTCTGTAATGGGGACTCGGGAGTGTGTCTCTGTGTGTGGTGGGGGAGGGGCAGCTCTGAGGAAAGCAGAGGCCCGCTCACCGCTCACCCACCGGGAACCCCAGGCCCTTCTCCGGGGGGCAGGTGCTTGGGCTGCAGGCTGGCCCCTCCCCAGCTCTGCTCAGCCTCGGAATCAGGCGGGGGAGCTTCTCCACCTCACAGAGCCTGGGGTTAGAGCTCAGGGCCCTCTTCTCGTCCTTCTTCGGGGACACCCCAGGCTCTGCTCAAGGGGGCACCCTCTTAAACACAAGTCCCATTTGTAATTCCTTGACTCCAAGCTCTTCCACGCCTTCCCGCTGCCCTCGGCATGAAGCCAGATTCCTTAGCTTGACTTTCAAGGTCCCTCCCGGTCTGTCTGACCTCGGATGACCTACTCAGCCCCCTCATCCTTTGTTCCTATCTGCTCCCCGCCAATGGTCTCTGGTCTTCCCCCCTCGGTGCCCGTGGGCCCCCTCTGTGTGTCCCACCCAGGGCTAACGCAGCAACTGCCCATGACTGAAGAGCTCACCATTACTTTCATTTTATAGATGAGGACACGGAAGCTCAGAAGGTTAAGGCACCGGCCAGAGGTCACGCAGTGGGGCTGGGGTCCCAACTGGGCCGATCCAGTGCCCAAGCCCATACTCCTAACTGCCGAGGTATAAAGTCCCTCACGCCAAGCTCCTCACACCCCCTCACGCCTCTAAGCCCCTGTGTCCCCTGAAATACCCCTACCTGCATTTTTCCACCGGCAAACTCCTATTTATCCCTAATGCCCACTGGATGTCACTTCCTCGGGACTCCTTCCCTGGCCAACCCCTCCTGCATCTAGTCTCTTCCTTGGGCCTCCCCGCAAACCCCAGCCAAGTGCTTGTCTTAGCTCTGACCTCTGGGTTTGTTATCGTTTGTGTGGATACCTGTCCTCTCCCCTTCGTCCCTTGTGCCCAGCTAGAGAGCTCCAGCCGCACGGTTGGTCCTACAGAGCGGCGGCCCGCAGCTCTGGGAGCTCAGCTGGGTCCTGGACGCTTGTCTTGCCTGGGTTTTTGAACAGCCTTGACCACAGCCGCTGTGTGGTCCTGGGCAAGGCCCCGCGTCTCTGTGGACTCGGTCTGCCCGGATGCGAAACTGGAGGGTCAGCCCGGGGACATCTGACATGGAGGCCCACAGAGGGCCAGGCTTGGGCTGGAACCTGACCCCACATGACCAGTGCGTTTGTGACTCTGGTGCGTATGAGTGAGTGGGTCATGCCACACGGCCAGCCTCAACTCTGCCCCTCCCCTGCTCCCGGTGAGCTTGGGCCAGCCTCCCCGATCTTGCTGACTCTCAGGTTAATCTGTAATAATAATACCCTCCTCCCGGGGTTGATTTGTGGTGAGGATTACAGGACCTGGCCCAGAGCACTATGTTCCAAAGGTTCTCGCTACTCTCATCAGTGCAAAAAAAAAAAGCCACGAAAAAACCCCATTGGGTGCCAGTCCCTGCGAGTCCCAGTAGGGGGTGACAGAGGGAGGGGCCTGAGGATCTCCATCTAGACAGAGGAACTCAGGGAGACCAGGCCAGAGCAAAGGTGCCTGCACAGGGATTGGTTTTCTGGGCCCAAGGTGAGCAGGGAGGCTGGGTCTCTGAGCTTCTTTTTCCCTGGTGTGATTTTTCTTTCTTTCTTTTTTTTTTTTTTTGGTGTGATTTTTCTGACTCCTAGACAGTGTTAAATAGGCGGAGCGGTTCCTGAGGCCGGCTAGGCCGGCTGCGGGTCACGCTCCGGGGAAGGCTGGGGGTTCCGAGCAAGGCTGGGGGCTCCGATCTTCCTGGGCGAGGCAGGTGGTGCAGATAAGCGTGGCTGGTGGCCCTGGAGGTGGCAGGCCAGCTGAGCTGCCGCAGAGTCAAGGTCGCGGCCTTGGGCCGCGGGGCTTGGGCGCCGGGGCTCCATGAGCCGCCCTGTAAGGTGGAAGCGTCCTGGGCCGGAGGGGGCACAGCAGAGCCGGGGGGCAGGTGAGGGGGCCGCTGTGGGCTCCGGGGCCTCTCTGCACCCGACGCCGGGGCAGCTCCTGCGCCTCCCCCGGGGCTGAATCCGGGAGGGGCGGCGGGGTCCCGGCGGTCACCCCCGAGAGTGAGAGAACGTGCGAGGCCGAGCAGCGGGCGCCCCGGGCGGGGAGGCCGGCGCAGTGCGGACCGTAGGTGGCGCCACGAGGCTGCAGTTGGGTCTCCCTGGCGGCTCCCGCGGCCGCGCGGCCGGGCCGTTCTCGGTCCCGCGTGGCCGTCCCCGCCGCCGCCGGCCCGCCGGTCCGCGGACACCCCCGTGTGTGTTTGCGGCGTTAGGGGTCGTACCCCAGCGGGCAGAGGCCACGGCCAAGGCCCAGGCCCAGACCGACGCGTGGGCGTCGGACAGGCGGCCGGACCCCCGCCGAGCTTCTACGCGGTCTCCGCAGCTGCCACCCAGGTCTCGGCGACCCAGCTGCAGAGTCGCGGGGCGCCTGCACCCTCGGGCTTTCCCGGGGCCCGCGGGGTGGACCGTGGGGCGGGCTGTGTCCCCGCCCCGTGTCGCAGCGGGGCGCGCGCGCGCGTGGGGGGGGTTCCTGGTGACTGTGTGACAGCGAGTGTCCGTCCACCCGCGTCCTGAGAGTAGCCCCGGGTGGGAACAGGGTCGCGTTCAGGACTCCTGAGTCGGTGGGGAGGCCTGCGTGTGGTGTGCACGGGTGGAAGTGCCTGGGCTTGGTGCTGGGCTGTGCGCCTCCCGCCCGGGGAATTCTTCCTTTGTTCCAGCGGAGGACCCCGCCGGGATCTGCAGGCCTAGGGCCTGCCCGCAAGGGCAGAGCTATGCGGTGTCGCTTCCTCCCTCTCAAACCCCTCCCTCGGGGTTCCCTGGGCTCCTTCTCCAAAGGGAAGACTTGAGTGGGAGATGAGCGCCATCCCTATTTGAAGGAGACAGCTGCGATGCTGTGTGTGTGTGTCTTTGTAGGGACATCCTCTTAAGTCTTATTGGGCCTGGAGGAGAAACCTTTGGATCTCCCAGAGAAGGCCCAGAGGAGGAGCAGCCCTGAAGGCCCGGGAGCTCTCGAGCTCTGGGGCCAGCATGCCCGGTGGGGGTGGGGATTGACTTGTGGGGTATCAGCAACAGAAGACATGGCCTCGGAGGTGGTGAGCAGTCTGTCTGGTGGGTTTTGAGCCTCAGGACTTTTATATCCTTTCCAGCTCCTTCCAGAATTCATACATTTCATAAGGAGTAGGAGGCATGGGAGAAGGGGTTTAGAGAGGAATAAGACCCCACCCCTGTCTGATGGGGCCCGTTCAGCAGAGCAGGAAGGACATGTCTTTGGTGGCTGCACAGTGTTGGGGGGTGTGACCGGGGGAGGGGTGGGGAGAGAGAGAGCCTTGCAGGGGCCAGAGCTTGGAGGACCTAAATGCCAGGAAAAAGGAAATTTGGACTTTCTCCCACAGAAGCCAAGAGAATCTCTTCCCCCAGTTACTGGGTCACCACAGTGACCCCCCACCCTACACAGACTGGACACACACACACACACACACACTCTCAAGGCATGCTGTGTGATCTGGGAGGGTTGCTTAACCTCTCTGAGCTGTATTTTCTCTCCTTCCCTTCTGGTAGCAAGCCCCGTGCTCACTACTGAGAACAGCAAATGAGGCCTATCCAGGCCTGGCCAATCCGAGTGCCCCATCCCGGTGCTGCGGTTGGTTCGGAGGAGGGCATGGGACCCCCGTAGCCAGAGGCTTTTCTGCTGGAAGGGCTTCGCAATCTTCACCACCACATTCTTTCTTTCGTTTTTGAGCCATAAATCCTTTATTGCCTTTAGCTGGTTTGCATTTTCACTGTCCAGGGAGATCAGAAATAATAAAGTATTTCCCGTGTGGCGGGTTCAATGCCATGGCGTGTGGAGTGCCATTCCTTATGGGAGTTGCTCTGGGCAGGGGGAAAGAGCGGACGTTGAGAGTCAAAGAGATCTCAGGGACCCCTTCTCTATAGCTTGTCTCTGAGTGGCCCTGGAGACGTCACCGCCCCTTTCTAATGAGTCTTAATTTCCTTGGGTGAAAAATGGGTCTCTGGCCCACCCTCCCTCCTCACCCCTTCTCTCTCTCTCTCTCTCTGGCTCCCACTACTCCTTGTCCACCAGGCTCCAGTCTCTCTCTCTTACCCACTCCCCGCAGGAAGGCCTGGTAGCCTTAAGCCCAAATGTGACTTAAGCCTCACCAGACCAAGTTCTCTGAGTCCCTGAACCACCTTCCAGGCCCTGCCTGGCCCTCAGCTTCCGTCTTGCTGCGCGGCATCCCCAGGTGCTGGGTGAACTGTGTTCGTGTGGGCCTCCTGACCCTGCACACAGGCCTGGAGCAGAGAGGTGGGGGCGCTGTGCTCTCTCCTGCCCTGCCTGTGTGTTGCCGGGGAACCCCACCTTCTGTGTGCTAAGGTCCTGGGCCTACAGGTGATCGCATGAGCCCCCGCTGTCCCAGGTGTCTGGGCCCGGAGCTGCCTCCCAGAGGGGGCCAGACCCGGGGAGCCATGATTTGTTGTCATGGTCGATGCTGGTCTAAGGAAGCCCCGTCCAGGCTCTTAACCCAGCCCCCCAGGAGCTCTCGCCAACCATCCCTGGACGCTTTGGTCCCACCAGGGTGACAGGATCAGCTTTTGGGGTGGGGCCACCATCCCCCACTGGGGCTGCTTGTGTCTCCTGCTTCCCTTCCCAGGAACTCAGACCCAGAGCCGGGGGACGGTGGGACACCTGGCTCCAGGGGTGGTGGAGAGCCCCGAGAGGGACCAGGACAATAAAGAGACGCAGAACCATGACATCATTTCCAAATCATTGCAGCGATCAAGAAAAACCCCACGTTGTGCCCTGACAGGGGAGGAGGACAGTTGTGTCCTGAGTGAGGCAAAACTTGACCTGAGCCCACCCGCTGGCTTGGGCGGGTGGGGAGCACGTTGCCAGCGGGAGGGCCATTGCTAAGGAAGTTCTTTCCCAATGCTTAGTTTTTCATTGTTTTTGTTGTCTAGGCTGATGAAAAATGTACTTTTTCCCATCATCAGAGAACAAGAGAATGATGACGCCTATTTACCATGCGCGGCTTCTGCGTCCTCCTGTCTGTGATCCTGTCAGGTGCTCCTGCTTCTGGGAAGTTATGGAGGGATGTCCAGGGAAGGGCACGCCCCCTCTTCCCTGAGCCTCCCGCTCTTTCCGGCCTGTTTCACCCCACCCTCCATGAGATCTGCGCTCCTCTGGGGCAGGTCCGGCTGGCTCTTCCCCCCGATCTCCACTCTCAGCAGAGCCTGGCACTGGGGAGGTTCTGAGGGATGCTGAAGGGCTGAGGGTTGGCGCTTTTCTTTATACAACAGTAGTTATTTATTGAGCACCTACTGTTTGCTAGGGCCCATGCTGGGCATCGTGAGCCTGGCCTTCCTGGGTTCCAGGTCTATGAGGGGCTGGATGCTAAATATATATTATTTGATTTCAAGGAGGACAAGAGCTCATAGCAGGGCTTGGTCTCCACGGGAGGTGCTGGGAGCTGGGACCCCAAAGGTGAGAGGATGAGGGGTCCAAAGGGCAAGTTTGGATAGAGGTCCTGAAGTAGGAAGGACATCATGTTTTGTTTTGTTTTGTTAAAGATTTTATTTATTTATTTGACAGAGAGAGAGATCACAAGTAGGCAGAGAGGCAGGCAGAGAGAGAGGGGGAAGGAGGCTCCCTGCTCAGCAGAGAGCCCGATGCAGGGCTTGATCCCAGGACCCTGACACCATGACCTGAGCTGAAGGCAGAGGCTTTAACCCACTGAGCCACCCAGGCGCCCCAAGGATGTCATGTTTTGAGGGCAAGAAGGGAAGCCACGGAGCAGGGCTCTGAGAGTGGGTGAGTCGTGCTGGTCGAGGCAGGTGAGGCCCATGGAAGGCAGGCATGTAGGAACTCAGACCGTGGCACGGACTTGGGGCTCTGTCTTAAGACTGTGGGGAGCAGCCCCTGGAGGGTTTTAAAGCCAAGTGGGGTGGGAGTGGGGAGGTGGAGGGACCCGATTGGCTCTGGGTTTCTTTCTTTTCTTTTTCCAAAAATATTTATTTATTTATTTTAGGAATTGAGAGAGAGATAGTGTGAGCAGGGGTAGGAGCAGAGGCAGAGGGAGAGAGAGAATCTCAAGCAGACCCCCTGCTGAGTATGGAGCCTCACACGGGGCTCAATCCCACAGCCCCAAGATCATGACCTGAGACAAAACCAAGAGTCAGATGCTCAAGCAACTGAGCCTCCCAGGTGCCCCTGCATCCGGGTTTCTAAAGGAACCCCTTTAGGCTAATGAGGGGAGGAGGATGGTTGGGGGTCATGGAGGGTGAGAGATGGGGGTGCTGGGCCGAGGGGAGGTAGGGCAGGGAGAAGTGGCTGGATTGGGGATGTGCTTTGTGATGGGGGTGACGGCGCTCACCGAGGGAGGGGATGGCCAGTGAGAGGCAGGAGGCGGGAAGGCCCTCCCAGGTTTCTGGCTGGTACAGCTTAGTGGATGGTGGTGCCATGGCCAGGAGAAGGAGCAGCTCAGGGGCCCCCAGCATGGTCTGATGGGAGCCCTGGTGAGCCTTTGGCCTCGATCCATGCCAGGCTCTGGGACTTGGGAACCGTGAGTAGCCCATCTACATTGGATGTCAAGCCATATGGCCTCCAGATGTTTTCTGATCATTGAAAAATGTGAGTCCTGGGCAAGTGGGCCCGTGGACATGACCACTGGGCTGCTGGGCTCCCCCAGAGGGGCTGACCTGCCTGGGGTCTCTCGGTCCTGCCCAGCCCCTGTCACCCAGGGACACAGGCCCTGTTGTTGGAGGGGCAGGAAGGGACTAGGCGATGAGGAAGAGCCAGGCCAGGTGGATTTGCCAAGGTCCTGGGCTCCTTGGTGTTCTTGGTCAGGGGAATGGACCTGGGTTCAGAGCCCGCTGGTCCTCCATGGCCTGGGGCAGTGGGGGAAGCCTGGACCTGATCGGGGAGGCAGGGTAAGGGGATGGTAGCATGCATCGTCTCTGGAGTCAGACAGAGCTAGGTTCAAATTCTGATTCTCCCACATACTGACCCAAAGGGGCAACTGGGCCTCTCTGAGTTTCCGTCTCCCCATCTGTAAATGATACTCCCTGCCTCCCCATAGGGTTGTTGGGAAGACTAAAATTAGAGAACATGCGGGAAGTATTTGGCTCAGCACATAGTAAATGCTCAATACGTACATTTTAACTGCTATTATTATAGATATTGGAAACAGTAGTCAATGTTCTACTTCTAGACCTTCGCAAATGCTGTGTTTTCCTCTCAGAATGTCCTGGTCCAGTTGGTTAAGTCAGTGCCCAGGCCAGGGGGCTTATCTTGGAAGCCCCTCGGGCTCACCCCAGCACCCAGCCGACTAGATTCAGCCCTTCGTGAGCCAACATCTGCACAGTGCTCACTCACCAGTGGCGGTCTCCCCTCTCCTAGACTGGCCACCAGGGGGTGTGGGTCTGACTTTTCTGTGTCTCCGGGACCCAGCCAGAGGCCCCACAACCCCCAGACCGTGCTTTCTGGCTCCTCACCCGAATTCCGGTCTCTTTCCCTTCAGATGAGCAAGGTCTGGACTGGGCTCAGCATGGGGAGGCATGGATAGGGCCCGGCAGTCGGGTGTGGGATGAAGGCACCGTACAGCTAGGAGAGCAGGATCCCCGCTGGCCTGGGCTGGGCCAGGTGTGAGGAAGGGGTCAGGAAGGCCCAAGGAGAGCTGAGGTCCCTATGGTGAAGGCGATGGAAGTTGAGCCCATATGACAGAGGCGGCGGCCATCTTTGCCCACGGCATCCTTGAACACAAATACAGGTAAGAAGGAACAAGAAATGTGGGGGTCCCTGTTAGGGGCCAAGGCTTAGGCAGGTAGATGGCCGAGGCCTGGTGGGGGTGGTGTGCGCAGTCCTGCTGTTCTCTTGGCTCTTGGCTGAGGTCAATACCAGGCCTCTCTCCTCAGCCTGAATGGCAGACCCTGTTAGCTTGGTGTTGGGTTTTGAGTGGAGAGGAGGGATTTTATGGCCTTGGTGAGGGGAAGTGGCAGACAGGCAGGGGGTAGATGGCTTTCCCGGAATCCCAGATCGCGCTTTAATAATTTGTTTCAGAATTAATGTCCATTCACGCCGTCTTCACTGTTCCAGCTCATTGGAAGATTAAATAAAACCCCACGCTCCCCTTCCCCCCACCCCAATGGAGAGAGACCAGCTCCGTTCTTTCCAGCTGGGCTGGCTGCCTGAAGCCAGCGCAGGAAATAAATCTCTCAGAGAAAACCACTTTGCTCACACGATTTCAATCCAACAGGGCATAGTGGACCCAGTCACTTCTTGTTTTATTTGGCTGATAATCTTTTATTGTATCAGGAGACCCTCACTGAAGCACCATGGCTTTACAGGCCCGAGGCCTCCCCAAACAGCTGGGCCAGGCCTCCTCAGTGGAGCGTAGGCTCTCCCCGTCTCCCGGGGGTCTTCCCTTTGCTGCAAGTGGCAGAGCCAAGGACCCAGAAAGGTGGGTTCTTGGGAGCCGAGGCACCAGAGGAGGGACAGGCCATGGTCGCCCCTGGCTCCCGGGCACAGACCCAGGCCTCAGTGGGTGTGGAATGGCGGCACTTGGTGGGTACTGGGCCTCAGGAACCCAACCCAAGGAGGCCTACGGACCCGTGAGGCCAGGGGCAGAAGCCCAGCCAAGGTGTCACTCGCTCCCTCCCTCAGCAAATTCTCACCGTGTGCCTTCTCTGTGTGGACTCTGGAAATAAGAGGTCACGGGACAGGTGCCTGCCCTCTGGAATTCCAGCCTCTCCTGGAGGAGCCTTTGTTTTGCTGCGCTAGCTGATTAAACTTCCTTGCCCATGTACCATGTTCGGACGCAGGCACAGTCTTTTTGTTTGTTTCTTTCATACGGGCTACCAGGGACAGAAGCCAAGATACTAATTAACAATGTTTAGAAATATTAAAAGCTGATAGAGTATTCCAAAAATGAGTAAAAACAAGTCTTCACATCAAAAAGGTACATGGTCACGAAAAACAAGATAGCATTAAGATACCAGAGTACTGGGGCGCCTGGGTGGCTCTGTCAGCAGAGCGTCTCTTGATGTCGGCTCAGGTCATGATCTCAGGGTCCCGGGATCGAGTCCCCCGTCAGGCTCCACGCTCAGCGAGGAGTCTGCTTGAGATTCTCTCTCTCTCTCTCTCTCCTTGCCCCTCCCCCCACTCACCCTCCCTTTCTAAGTAAATAAATAATTTTTATTATTTTTATTTTTTTAAAGATTTTATTTATTTATTTGACAAAGAGGAGAGAGATCACAAGTAGGCAGAGAGGCAGGCAGGCGGGGGGGTGGGGGGAAGCAGGCTCTCCGCTGAGCAGAGAGCCCGATGTGGGGCTCGATTCCAGGACCTTGAGATCATGACCTGAGCTGAAGGCAGAGGCTTTAACCCACTGAGCCACCCAGGTGCCCCGATAAATAATTTTTAAAGCAATTGTATTTATTCATTTGACAGAGAGAGAGTGAGAGAGGGAACACAAGCAGGAGGAGTGGGAGAGGGAGAACCAGGCTTCCCGTCAAGCTGGGAGCCTGATGTGGGGCTCCATCCCAGGACCCTGGGACCATGACCCGAGCCAAAGTCAGACACCTAATGACCGAGCCACCTAGGTGCCCCTAAAATCTTAAAAAAAAAAGATACAAGAGTATTACTTCATCCAATATTTATGATTCCCCCCACCCCATTTTCTTTTTAGTGTGCTTCTTTAGGCTAGTATCAGCTAAGCTTTGTTATGGATTGATAACTGTCCCACACTTTCCCAGACTAAGTTCTTTGAGTTTATAAATCATATCTCGCCTATCTTTCATAGCGCAGCCTGGGTCGCTAGACTGTTCTGAATTTTCTCCAGGGCTTAATAAACGTTATGTACATAGACATTTGGTTCTGATTTCAACACATCTCTTGTTTCTAAATTTTCTAAAAAAACTTTTTATTTTAATGTTAATGATAGACTTATAGGAAGTTGCAGAAATAGTAATGAGAGTCCGGGATACTCTTCCCCCAGCTTCCCCCAAAGGTGGTACCTTGCACAGCTGTGAGACGATATCAAAGCTGGGAAATTATATTGATACGATTCTGCTAGAGAAACGCAGCCTGATGTCGGTGTCACCAGGTTTTACACAATTTCATTTGTGTTTCCATGCAGTTTAATCCAATGTATAGATTTGTATGACTCAGATGCACTTAACATTATTTTTATTTTCCCTAACTGTTGAATTGAGGTATAACTTTCATAGGGCAAGGTGCACAGAGCTTAAGTGGACACGTGTGACCCCTCTCCTGATGGCACGGCCCCTTTGAAGCCTGGTGGCACTGAGGGGGTTTGCCTGTTCCTGAACTTCAGTAACAGTTTCTGCTCTCCTGCGCTTGGCTTCTTTTGGATGGTGAAGGAAGGCTCTGAAAGGTTCTGGAAGGTTCTGGGAGGTTCTCGTGGACACCTTTTGTTACGGGTATAATGTGTTTATTTCATTACTGGCATTAACCATGGTTAGGGAAATCTGTGTTGATTCTCTTCGTTCAATAAATATCTATAGGCTGTGTTTTGGGCAGAGCCCAAAAGAGCCTATACTGTGGAAATGAATGGGCAAGGCCACATAAGCATGTCTGAGTTGCTCGGACTTGCTGTGGGAGGTGGTCAAATCCATCTCTCTTGGATGGGGGAGGACCTGGCCAGGTACCCAGTGCCTGACCAGGAGCTGGAGGCCATCAGATAGAAGCTGTGGTTCATGGAGCAGGCCCCGGGGCTGGAGCAGCCAGGGTGCAGGGCCTGGGTTGGGGGGTGGAGGGCATAGGGGCCATGCAGGCCAGGCAGCTCCTGAGCCCTGGGACCCCCATGGAGAAGGTGCAGTCGGACCACAGGTCAGTCTCTGATCCAGGAGCGGGAGGCCTACTTCAATTCTTGTGGGTGGTCCCCTGGGTCACTGTGCCGCGTGACTTCTCTGGACGCCCCGGGGGCCATGCTTACATGGAGTTGCCGCTGCGACCTCTGTCCGGGCTTCAGTGGAGCTGGACAAGCGTGTCTTCTGAGGCTGGGTCTTTGAGGTGCTGCCCTCAAGGGCCACCTTGCCAGGGATCCGCTCCATGGACCACGGGGGCTTGCGGAGACAGCCAGGTGCCCAAGGAGGACCATCCCCCTGCAGCAGCCACCAGGGGGAGGCCCGCTTCAGACCAAGAGGGTGGAACCAGGGTGTGTGGAAGGTTCTCATCGTGGTAGTCACCCTTTTGAAGGGAGGACCTGACTTGGAGAGCGGGGCTGGGCCGGGTCAGGAGGAAACAGCCGTGCTCTGGGCGGCACCTGGGGTTCAGTGCGGGACAGCTGCCCTGTCCCCTCCACTCTCCGGGGCTCTTGTTGCAGGGGCACAGTGGGTCCCCTCCCACAGGCCTCTACGGAAGTCCTAACCCCTCACCTCCAACCGGTGTCCACATGAGAAGGGGAGAAGCCAAGGAGAGAGGCTTCAGAACAAACTGCCCTGCTGATACCTTGATCTGGTGTTTCTCCCTTTCAGAACTTCGAGAAAAGAGCTGTCTTTTGTTTCAGCCGCCCAGCTGCGGTGCTGTGTAATGGCAGCTCTCGTGCCGGAATCCTCTCCCCGGGGCCCAATTCTGCACTCGGGAGCCAGCGGGGCAGCTGGTCACCTGGGAGCTGATGCTGGATGAAACACAAGACACCCAGCCCAAGTGGAATCGCAGATAAACCACAAATAATTTTGGGGGCATTCATTGAATGGGCCGCACTTATACTAAAATAAACTCCTTGTCCATCTGAAATCGCATTTCGCTGGCTGTCCTGTATGTCCGTTTGCTAGATCCGGCCGCTAACGGGCCTGAGAACCAAGGCAGAGGCTCTGGGCCAGAGAGCGGCTCAAGGACACAGCGCCCAGCCCGGCCGCCCCGACTGGGGCGAGAGCCTGAGGCTGCTGCCCAGGCCTGGGCCTCTCTCCCCAAATGGTTCCCGTCTCCCGCACAAACATATTTATTGGGCTTGATGGCAAACAGATTATGCTTGTCCCAGGAAGGGCAGCTCGAGAGAGAAAACCTTGAAGTCCGGGAAATAATGATGAGGGGAGTTAAATTAAAGTGCATAAAACCCTCCCGAGAGATAACGTCAGGGTGAGTTACAGGCCCGATAAGGGACGGGGGGCTCGCAGAGGGGGCTCAGAAAGGTCGCCCGGCGGCGCACAGAGGACCAGGAATCATAAATATGGGGCAAGATGCCCAGCCGGGGTCGCTGGGGTGAAAATATTGGGGTCATTCCAAAAA
This sequence comes from Procyon lotor, assembly GCA_028646535.1. Classification (NCBI taxonomy): domain Eukaryota; kingdom Metazoa; phylum Chordata; class Mammalia; order Carnivora; family Procyonidae; genus Procyon; species Procyon lotor. Next base: position 69,837,307 of record CM053615.1, read on the forward strand.
CAATTATCCTGCTTGGTTTGCTCTTCGGGTCTTGTAAATCTTTCACCTTTTATAAAAGATTTCTGGGGGAAAGAAGCACTTTGGAAGCTCTAACTGATTTTTGCAGCGGCTTCTTGGTGGTTCTGCTAAAAGGAAACAAAAAGACAAAGGGGAAAACGTAATTACCCAGCATTCTCAGGGGCGTGGGGATGGGCTGGCTGGTTTCTTCTCATGCCCTGGAGAGTTCGGGCTGCCCTGGCTTCTGACGCACTCCGTTTGGAGCCTGATCACAGTTCAACAATTAGTTTGTTCCGTTTCGCATCCAGTCGCAGTGGGGCTCTTGCTACCCAGTGGGCCCTGCATTCGGGGGCAGACATGGCCACCGTGTGGCCGCCATCTTGACTAATGTGTGGTCCTTCTGGCAGACAGGGCCAGGTTCATGCGCCCACACGGGCTCCTGGAGCTGGGGTGTGGGTCTAGGCTGGGCCTGGCCTCCAGCTCACTGCTCCACGGCATTCACTGGTTTTCCCACAGTCTGTCCAAGGGGGCCCCGGTTCAAGCTCTGTGTCCCTGTGTCTCTGGGTTCCGGGACAGTCTGCAGCACCAGCGGAAGATGACAATTCATTCTGCATGAGTCACTGAGAGCTGCCGTCTGCCTCCCATGGCGTGGGCCCCGAGGCCTCAGGCTCAGCCAAGGGCTTCATTGTGGAGGCAGGCATTTCCTGGGCTTTTCTGTCCTCTGAACACACACGGCCACACTCTCTCCTGTCTCCTAGCCCTTGGAATCCGCATGAGGGATTATCAGCCCTATTTTACAGATAAGGAAACCGAGGCTCCCTCAAAGAGGTGACATGACTGGCCTAGTGTCCCACAAGGAGGGGGTGAAGCAGAGGTGGGATTTTGACCCAGACTCCAGAACTGTGTTCTCCCCTGTGTCCCGTGCCATTGTTCTCAGTCAAGAAGGACAGAGGGTTAAGACTGCTGGGTCTGCAGTCAGATGAAACCCGCTGCCCTGCTTCCCCCTCGCTGTGTGATCTTGGGCGATTCACTGAGCACTCTGAGCCTCACTCTCTTCCTCTGGGTAATGGGCACAATGCTATAGTCCCGCCACAGGGGCGTGGTGCAGAGTCAAGAAGCACATCACTGGGAGCGCCGAGCCCGGGCCTGATGCCTCTAGCGCCCTCCAGAGGGAAAAGCTGGTGTTGATAAGTGTATATGAGAAAGAGTTTCTCCCAATCATGTTTCTGGTCGGGCGACTCCCAAAAGATATAATTATTCAAACTGAATAAAGGTTTGCTGAGTGGGTCATGGACTTCCTTTAGGTTCAGGCCAGACTGAGGTGCAAGAGAAGGCAGGAGGAGGATCAGAGTCGGGGGGTGGCCATGCCTGCCCCAAACTAAACTCAGGGTTCACGTGGGAATAGCATGCATGCTTTCATCTAGCAGATGTTATTGGGTGCCAGGCCTGCTCTGGGTGCTGGGTGCTGGGTGCTGGGGATAAAGTGAGAGGGGAACAAGAAGACTTGAGGTCCCCGCACCCAGAGATCATGTCCATGTCCTCTGAGAGGCAGAGGGGAGCCAGAGAAGCCAGTGAGGAGGCCACTGCTGTGTGGTAGGGAATGCCAATGATGTGATGGCAGCCGGGACAAAGATGGAGTGGCCTTGATGATCCCCATGAAAGGGTATGGGGTAACTGTGGCTCAGAGAGGCCAAGTGACTGGCCCAAGGTCACACGGCTAACAGGCACCAGCACCGGTGTGCCCCACTCCAGAGGCCATGCTCTCAGCTGGTACCTGACGCAGCTTCCCTTGGATTGCCTGAAACAGCGTTACCACCTGAGTTCTGACTTACTCTAGTTCTAGAAATGTGTACACATGCTTTGGCAAAAGGGAGCTTGGGCGATGCCTCACATGTCACCCCCTTGCCAGAGCATAGTGGGCAGTGGTTAATTAAAGGCTCTGAGGGGTCCTGTAGCCTTTCCCATCTGTGTCCATGGAACCCTTCTGGGGACCAGGACACCTTCGAACATTCATTCCCTTCCTTCCCAAATATTTGCTGGGCAGGCGCTACCTGCCTGCACTGAGGAGCGAAGAAGGTGTGGTCCCTGCCCCCTGGTTGTAGAGAGTCGGTGTCCATCACTTCCCTCCGGCTTCACCGTGCGACAGAGCACCTGGGCAGGAGGGGGCTGCCGAAGATTGTGTGATCAGCCGCCTCCCACTCCTGACTTGCTCTGCACCCCCTCGGCCCGGCCAGGGCTACCACTGCCGGCCCTGCCGGGAGCCTCCGTCCGGGAGTTAGTGCTCAGAGGTGGAGCAGCGGTGGGGGTGGCGATGCCTATGAGGAGCTCATGGTCTTGGGGCTGGTGGTCCCGGGCATCCGCGCCAGCGGGACGCCCCAAAGGAGACAGAGAGGGAGAGGTGACCTACAACCCAGCCCTCAGAGAAGGGGAGTGTGACTCGGTCCTCGAGGGCCCGGCTTGGTTCCCACGGAGCCTGGATGGGTTGAGGGCTGTGGGTTTTTATGGAACTCCCATTGTCTGCTTCGCATGGGCTTCCACTCCTTGAAGTCAAAATGTCTTGGCCAAGAGGATGACCGGGCCTCTCCTTGGATGCTCTGGAAACCAGAAACCGCTGTCAGCAGCATGTATGAGCAAAGCGGCAGAGCTAGGCCTTGCCAGCCCTGGCAGGCTTCCTGGAGGAGGAGGAGGAGGAGGAGGAGGAGGAGGTCTTGGAGTCAGGCCAGCAGGACTGCCCAGCTCAGGTATCCACTGGAAGACTGTGGACATGATGGTGATGAGCAAGGGTTCGGGCATCTGGAAAGGCCCTCTTCAAATCCCAGCTCTGCCCTTAGCAGCCGTGTGACCTTGGGAAAAATGACAGGACTCCTGTGAGCCTTGATTTCCTCATCTGTCAAATGGGATAAAGACAGAGAACACCAAGGTGATCTTGAAGGCCTCAGCCCAGGGTGGCCCAGAGGAACATTCCACCGGGGTCGAGTGTCAGCCCTGCAACAGAGACAGGATTCTTTCTCTTCTCATTTTTTTTTTTTTTTTCCTCTGAAGAACTAGAGACTCTGGAAAATACTCCTTGACCTGAAAAAGCCCCAACTGGACGCTCCTGTGGGTCCGTTACAGACATGACTTTGCAAATCAGATGTGACAGGGAAATGTGTGCCAAGATGGGGGCCAGCTGTTCGGCTGTGGGGAAGGGGCTGCTTAGAGACGCGCGCGGCCTCCTCAGAGAGCAGCCGGCCGTCAGCCTCGGCTGTGCCCCGAGCACAAGTGTGTGAGGTGGGCGCCCCTGCCTGGGGGGGAGGGTTAGCGGGCCGCTGGTGGGTTAAACTCTCTCTCTCTCTCTCTCTCACACACACACACACACACACACACACACACACACACACACACACACTCACACTCCCTCACACACTCGCGCACGCACGCACACACACCAGTCTCCCTGAGGAAAGCTGGGGTTGAAGCGAGGACTCCCCTGAACCCACAGAGAGGAGGCAGACATTCGGGATTGGAGTCAGAAGCAGGTGCAGGTCCCACGAACACCCCTTCCTTGCTGGGCAAACTCCTTCACGCTTTAGGCCTTGTCGTTGTGCAAGGATGCTAAGGGTCCCTGCTCCTCGGTGAGTGCGAGGAAGTTAACCAAAAATTTAATTTTGTAATTACAGTGGTTGGCACATCATAATTGCCAGAGAAGTCCACTGATCTCCTCCCCTGCTCTGGTAAGTGGGGCCCTTCCCCTGCACCCCACGGTCTTGGAAGGGGTGTCCATCTCCGTGGCTCATTGCCCAGCCACAGGGCTTGGCCCGGGGATGGACATGTGACCCCTGCCGGGCCAATCGGAGACCTGGCCTGGGATGTGTCTATGGTATTTGGGCCAGAGGTCCCTCCTTCTGAGGCTTGGAAGTCTTGTGTAGGTGGTTCTTGCCACGTGGGGGACGCTTTTTTTTTTTTTAAAGTTTATTTTTTAATTTATTTAAGTAATCTCTACACTCAACGTGGGGCCCAAACTCATGACCCTGAGATCAAGGGTTGCATGACCTGCCGACTGAGCCAGTCAGGCGCCCCAAGGATGCCCCTCTCGGGAAGAGAAAAGGAGGCCCAGAGATGGGACAGTCCAACGGTGGGTCATCAAGGGGACACCGGGCAGCGTGAGTGTCAGCCGAGAGCTGCTCTGGGTCAGCCTAGGAAGGATATTAGGTTCCTGTCCCCGGAGGACCCCTCACAGCGTCCCAGGCAGTGACACAGGTAAGGCCCAGTCCTGAACCCCAAAGGCCTTCTCTTCCAACATGGGAGAAACCAACCATCGGGTGGAGCCGCCAGCAGGCCCCCTTCTCATAGGAAGTGGACAATTTCTTGGCTTAGGGATGAAGATGACCATTTGGCACATCGAGCCCCAGACCCCGTGGCCCCGCGGTGGTGGGCCCCACAGCAAGGCTGCCTGAGCCCAGAAGGAGGCTGGGAAACCATCTCTTCCTCACACCCCTTCCCACGGACGGGCTGGACTTGCCGGACACCCTCCTTTCTCCTGCTTGGAGAGTTCCTCTTGGGGTTCTCTGCCTCGGACTTTGTCCTCCACAGGCATCTACCCAATTGTCATTCTCCAGCCAGATCTACTGGAGTCCCCCAGCTTCTTTACCAGGACTGTTCTCAGCCCCTGCATGCAAACAGAAGGCTGTGTCTGCCGTTGCAGACATCTGGTCACCTGAGCACTAGCGACTGGGCCATGGCCTCACGGACCAGGAGTTTTCCCAAGGACAGGATCCTCATCAGATCATTTCTGTACATTCAGGGCCTGTTTGGGTGTAACACAAGGTCGGCACTAGTAGACAACTTGTTGAATGAATGCTGAATGCTTACATTCCTCCAGAGTTGGGGAACTCACTCCCCACCAGGAAACGGCTCTCATCTTATAGTGGTTGCCTTGGAAGGATTCCTTGGGCTTCTTCTGGGGTTGGTTGGAGTTGGGGGGTCCCTACCTGGCTCCCGGGTCCCCCCATCACCCCACACCAGCAGCAGCTCCCTTCCCCCATGCCTTCCTCTTGCCGGGATGGAGACACTCTTTGTAAATCTAAGTTAACGAGGTGGCTGCTTTAGTCACAGACACTGGATGGAGTCTAAACCGTGGTTTGTCTCTGTCGATCAATGCATTGTATCTTCCCCTGAAAGTGATTAGAAAGAAGAGCTGTCCATCTCACCGGATCTCATGTCTCCACACTGCAGATTTGTAATTCTGGTTAATGATTGCTTGGACAGACGGCCAAGCGAGCCCTTCCCTACATGCGGCCTTGTTCGGGAAGGCTCCCACTGCGCCAGCCCCTCCTGTGGGCACTCCCGCCGGGTCCTCCCAGCAACCCCAAAAAGGGCTTTATTATTTCTTTTTCTTTCTTTTTTCCAAATGAAAATGAGCTTTTATTCTTATTTTTTAAATTCAATTTAACTTTTTCAGTGTTCCAAGATTCATTGTTTATGCACCACACCCAGTGCTCCATTCATACCTGTCCCCACTCTTTTTCTTTCTCTTTTTTTAAGACTTTGTTTATTTATCTGAGGGACAGAGAGAGTGAAAGATCACAAGCAGGGGGGGAGAGGGAGGGAGAAGCAGACTCCGTGCTGAGCAGGAAGCCAGACACAGGACTCAATCCCAGAACCCTGGGATCATGACCTGAGCCGAAGGCAGACGCTTAACTGACTAAGCCACCCAGTCGCCCCAGGTTTTATTATTTCTGCCCATATTTCACAGATGGGCTGTCAGACAGATGGAAGGATTCACTCGAGGCCCCTGGTGTGGTGACTCATGGCCAAAGGCTGAGGGCTTATTCAGTGGAGACCCAGACCCCAGAGTGCAAAGCTGTGGGACAGGTCTCAGGCAGGCCCCAGACCTTGACCTCGGAAGCCCTGGGGGACATGAAGCCCCCACCCTACTTTCCCCCAAAGGCAGCTGTGAACACCCTTCCTTGCCATTTTCAGAGCCTTCTCCTGGCTCTTCTTGGCCTACCCCAGGAGCAGGGGTGCGGTGAGGTCACAGCCCGGGGGGCCAATCGCAAGGCTTTGCAAGGGCACCCTTGTGTAGGGGGATGTCCCTGCATCTTTGGGTGATTGAGATCTTGCTCTAGGGGCTGCAGCAGCATACAGGTCAACCCCAAATGATCTGTCTACTCAAGTTTACACACATCACCATCCTGGACCCCTCGGCAAGGCCAGCCAGGTCACCCTGGAGGTCACCTCCTCTGTGGAGCCAATAACCGCCCCCTTTCACGTGCATTCATTCATGCACATCATCCGTGCACAAGCTGACCTTGGCCCCGTTTGGGGGCCAGGAAACCATCCGAGGGGCCAGGAAACCCTCTGGGTGCACAGAAAGCATCCCGAGGTCATCTGCTGGCAAGTGGCAGAACTAGGGCCTGACCCTCCTCTGAGTGCAGCACCCATGCGCTGGGCCCCAGGCCACCCCGGCTCCCCGGACCTAGGCTTCTTTTGCGAATTCCCCTCGCACCCCATAAAGCCGGTCACAGCTGCTTTTTCCAGGAAGGAATCGGAGACTTCCGACACCTTCCTAGATTCCCAGGGTTTGACTCAGGTGCAGCCCCAGCCTGTCCTAAGAAGCAGTGGGTGCAGAGGTTTGGGACCACCTCACTTCTAGAACTTTCTCTCCTAATTTACAGCCTCTGCCAGCCCTTTTCTCCAGTGCACATCAGCTACACCCTTAAGAGTCAAGGGCTTGAAGAATGCTAAAAATTTAATGTATGTTAAAAGGGTATTAAATTCTAAACTAAAATTTACATGGAAATATGACATTAAAATATTTTTAGCTTTCAGGAAGCTGGGGGCTGGAATGCTATAATACAGATGAATTTTACCATTTTAAAAAGAATTAGCCTCACAGTATTTCTTACATATTCACAGAGCGAAGGCCTGAAGACGGGAGCCCTGTCTGGAGCTCCTCCACAGAGGCAGACCGTGCTTCCCCGGGTGCTTCCCTGGGGGGCTGGGGTCGCCCCCCCCAGGCCTGCCTCTGACTGGGCACTCTTGTCTCCATGGCTACCCGTCCTCTGCTGTGCACCAGGCCTGTGACATTACCTTGTTTATGCCTCACGCGACTTGTGCCATAGGGCTCCCTTCAGCTGGTGGCCCGGCTTGGCTGGGGAGCAGTGTCCTCCTTCTGAGTCAGGAGGGGGAGGGTACCCCAGGGACAGGGGGAGCTGGGATCCCTGACCCAGCCGCCCATCCCCCAGCCCACCCCTGCTGCAGGCATCCTTACGCGGCAGAGAGCCCGAGGGCCTCCTCTGCCCGCAGGCTCCGTGGCCCTGGGACCCTGCAAGTAACTGTCCACAAAGGCCTATTCCTCCAGAAGACGAGGTCAAGGGAGGGCCCGGCACTGGGTGGGCCTTTCTGTCCTTGTCACAGCCTGGGGGCCCTGACTGGGGGCAGTCATCCTGGGCAGCCCAGAGGGGGAGCCCAAGCCGGGCCCCTGACCCCTCACCGCTGAGATAAGCTCTCTTCCTTTTTCCATTTTACAGATGGGGAAACTGAGGCTCCTCCATCAAGGGCAGAGTCGGGGTTCCCACCTGGGGCTTTGACTTCAGGCGGTGGCTGTGTCCTGGAGGAGGTCCCTGGACCCCGGGGATGCGGGGGTGGTGACAGCCGAGGGGCCCTCAGGTAGCTGTCCCCACCCAGGCAGAGCCTATCGGCGGCTGGGACAGAGCCTGGCCGCCGGCTCCGCTCCCGGGAGGAATCCGGGCCAGGGCCCGGGGTTGGCGGGGGCGGAAATGACCACCGGTTACCTGGCGGGCGCCTCCCCGCCACCGCACCTCCGGGAGGTCACTCATTGGCAGTTAAAAATCTATTGTGACTTGTCAGAAAAATGAATAAATGGGCACATTATTTTTTCATTCCAGACCTCAGCATCTGTTTGTCTAATCAGGAAGGAGAGCGGGGAAGTCGGCGAGGGCTGCCTTGCACGCTTCATGTAAGTTTTCCTCTGTCAGAGGAGTTTAAATGGGTAATGAACAGGCTGTGGTGACTTGAAATATAATCCCATTACGCTGACGAGATTTCAGGCCTTTGAGACTTCACAAATCACTCTCAGGGCCTTTATAGCCAGCACCGCCCTGTTGGGACTTTGCATTTAAGCAGAGGTGTTTGGTGGGAACCGAACACGACACGCTTAACTCTTTCCTCCTCCTGGGCCGCTTTCCCAACAGCAGTGCCCCTCCCCGTGTGGCCTTGGTGGCACTTGCAGGGTCTGGGGCGTTTCGGCCGCAAGGTCCCCGTGGGCCCCAAACAAAGGGAGGGACTGTGCTCCAGGGCCTGTTACAGGATGGACAGCCATTGCCGGGCCCTCATCAGCCCTGTTGGTGAGGGCCCGTTGCGGCTTCCTGCCCTGTCCCTGCACACCGTGTCACCTTCCCCTCGGGGAGCTCGGGGACACCCGGGACACCTGGCGCTGGCCGCCACACTGCACACCTTAGGCCTCCAGGCCCACGCGGGCCCACCTGGAGCCTCCATGGCGTTCACGCTGGTGTGGCCTGGGGGTCACCTGCCCACCTCCTTGGCCCCACCAGACTGTGGGCATATTGACCGCTAAGTCGGAACATCATCCCCCACCTCTGAAGTTTTGCAACCTGACCTGGGGAATGGGAACCCTAAAAGCAGTTGGTGGGTTTTCAGGGACACGACATGGGTGGGGTAAGCTTCTTAACACAGGAAGAGAAGACTCAGAGGGAGGTCAGTGTGGTCTCCAAGGTGCTCATAGGGCTTCTGGGGCAGGGGGGACACGGGTCTGGGGCCCAGGAAGGAGGCGTTAGGAGGCAGGTGACACTCAGGGTGGAAAGAGGAACCGGACACGCAGAGGCTGAGGCGCGTTGGGTGGGTTCTGGGGGCCATCGGTGCAAGTAGCCCAGGGAGAGCAAATGGGCCACCAAGGAAAAGCACTGACCCGAACGGCAGTGAGCGCCCCATTGCTAGAGGTGTGCAAGCTGAGGCTCCAGCACTCCGGGAGGGAACACGCACTTGCTGCCCCAAGACAGGAGGACGGACTAAACAGCCTCACAGTATTTCTTAGAATTCTTGCTCAGCAGCAGCAAAGCTCCTGCAAGTTTCGGAGCACAGAAACCACTAGAAGGAAGGTTAGGTTCACCGCAGTGGGGGCATTTAAGGCATTCTCTAGAAAGGTCTGTAGAGATCCCGTACTCCAGGACCTTCACTGACACAGGAGACGGAGGCAGTGCCCGCCGCAGTGCCACGAGGTCGCTGGCTGTGGCGAGTGGAGGCCAGCAGCGAAGGGCATGGCTATGGGTTCAGGGTCGTGGTGAGACCCTTCCAGGCCCCAAGCAATGACAGGACCTGCCCCGCGGTGGCTGTGGGAGCTACGCGGGCTTGCCCGTGTTTGCAAGGGGCCCCGAGACCCCGGGGGAGCGGGAGGGGGGTGCGTCTCAGCGGGTGGCCGGCCGAGGGGCCACTCCAGGGGCCACAGGCCAGGCTGTCCGCGCTCGGCGAAGCCCTGGTGGCGGGAGTCAGGTCAGGAGATGCTGCCGGAGAGCCCCGGTGGGGTCTGAGGGTCACCCGGGTACCTCGGGGAGGCCGAGCTCCTGCTGGGTCAAGTCTACCCTTGAGGAGAGCGTGGTCTTAAGATCCAGGTGGTGAGAGAGGAGCCGAGGAAAAACTGAATTCCGGTGGACTTGACACTTGGTTGACCTGGGAGGTTCTCCGGTGCTCCCCCTTAAACTCTTCCTTCAGGAGGGCGGAGGGGCTTTACATAAACTGCGGGCGTGCTCTGTGTCACAACGCGACAGAGTGATTCTGTACTCGAAGGAGGTGAAGATTTCAGTGTCGCCCGAGTGAAGAGGGTCACCCTGTCTCGCTCGGTACTTAAGGGGTCCCACGGAGCATTTCAGGGACCTTCGGTGCCACAGGAACTGCCGGCAAATGCCACTGTCCAGAGCCATTCAGTGTAGACTCACGAGTCAGGGTAACGGACTCAAGACTTTAAGAATTCACAGCAATACACGAAAGATGGTATTTATATGACTTTTATTTTAATGTCATTTTATTATTGAATATGTCACAAGATTTAATGACCAAATTAGTCATTTACATTTTTCAAAGATATCTAAATATAAAATTGCTAAAAATTCAAATACAGATAGATAGCAAGCTACAAATCATATTTCTTTCGTTTCTGGGGTAGGTGGGAATGGAAGACGTTAGAAAAGGATGCTTCTGTTGGTTGAACAGAGATCAGCATGAAAGAGGAATTCATTAAAATGCCCCCAGTGCAAAGAAACACACTCGACTTTGAGATGTTGTTTTCGGCACATCTCTTCCTGTACGACAATTAAAAAAAATTGTTTGAAATGCAGGTCCTCGGTGAAACGTCTGGTCCTCGACCCTGGCTGGGGACAGCACGCAAGGATGTCGCCCTGGGAGGGACCCTGGAGAGGCTGGTGAGGACTGCAGAGGCATCTGGTGTGGCCAGAGGTGCGGTGTCAGCGAGCAGTCGGACCCGCAGGAACAGGCTCCCCTCTGCCCGCCCCCCCTGCCCCCCCAACCCCCCTCCGGCAGAGGGAGAAACAGCAGCTTGCAGCCCGCTCAGATGAGGAGGCAGGCACTGTATGGAGAGGAAGAAGGGGCACGGAGGCCCTTCTGAGTCAGTAAAGCAGAGACACTTCCAATTCCCGGAAAACTTGCGGGTCTAATGGCGAGCTGGAACATGCACTTGCTATCTAGGAAGTGGAAAAGCCCACTTCTGGCTGGGAGCTCAGTGTGACCCGAAGACGAGCCGTCACCCCTGCTCTCCCAGCGCCCGGTGCTGGACCCGCATCTCTGAAACCCAGAGGTGCCAGCACGAGCGAGGAGAGGTGGCTTCCGAAGGGGGGGCCCAGGACACACACCACCAGGACCCCCATCCTAACTTTAGTAAGATGCCATCCTCAAAGCAATGCACTCGTTTAAACAAATGGCATAGTTAAAACTATTGACTAAGCCCTAAACATTTCTTCTGAGAAATCAAGCCATAGCTTTTCCAATCCGCCTGTTCAATATGGGAACAGGTTTTAAAGAGAATGACCTGATCCATTCTCTGCCCCAAAGAATGGCCCGTCATACCAACCATGATAAAGAGTACACCTGTTTATTAAAAGGAAGAAAAAAAAAAAGAAATGTACAATTTTGTTCTTCGGTTGTTTTAAGAAATTTGATCAGGTTGCAAGGAAATGTTTGGGATGGCTGTGGACCCCCAGGCAGGGCCGTCGGGCAGCAGGGAGGGCTGCGCGTGCCGCCTGTGGCGTCGGGCCCGCCCGCCCCCCGGCACTGCTCATCAAAGCCACTGCTACTTGGGCTTCGGTCCCGTGGAGATGTCCCCAGCTCCACTCCCCAGAGGCCCCTGAGGACTGCAGGACACAGGGTGGGCTCTAGGGTCACCCGGCCCCGGCAGGCAGGCTCTGAGCTCTGGTGACAGATTGGGGCTGGAGGCCAGCGTCATTGCTGCCCTGATTTCTTCTCCTTCTGGAAGCTGAAGCTTGTACGTCTGTTCAGTTTTCTTTGTTTTTGAGCAAAATAGTCTGCCCGGGCGGTGCTGGCTCGTGACTCCAGGATGTAGTTAACCTAGAAAGCAAGAGGACACAGCCTGGTCACTCGGCAGCCACCTGTTCGCTCAGGGCCAAGAAGGGAAGGGCCCCGACCCGCGCTGGGAGCCCCAGGGCCGGGTGCTCTCTTGGGCGTGGAGCCCAGTCGTCAGAGCGACCCGGCAGGCTGGGACGCAGCCCCCTTCGTGACAGGAGAACGGTGGCCTGGGGAGGACCAGCGGCTGGTCCTGGCCTTTCGGTCCT